>JAUYWH010000003.1:12389203-12420018 GCA_034779795.1 Ctenopoma multispine | reverse complement strand
GAAGAAAGAAGTCCAGTTGCCATGACTCAATCTTCAGACAACTTTACCTGGATGACTGAGAATCTTCACAGACATGCAAATGTTGAATTTTACTCTTAATAGAGTTTTGCATTACGTGCAAGTTGTAATTGTAGGATCTGCTTGTGCTTTGAAGACTTGCAATCCAACTTATTAATCAATAACTGTTGATAAATAAGCAGCTGGTATGTTTTTATTTGAGTACACTTTAGATAGTAATATGCTACTGTTTTATTTAGTTCCATTATTATAGCCATGCTATTAAGTTGTTATCAGATATCATTATTGTTTAAGGGCACAGTTGCAATAAATATGTAATCATCAAATCCATACCTGCAGGCTTAATGCAGTATTTATATATTTTTTTCACTCCCATCTGTTAATGGTTCTTACAATCAATAGCAGAGGGTACTTATGCCTTAACCACCCACCTGTAATCATATCTACTGACTTGATCTTTCTCTTTTTATTTTCCTCCCTGCAGAGCGGAGCTGGAAAAGCATGGTTACAAGATGGAGACGTCATAGCAGCTGACAAGCCGTTTCAACATACAACAAATATGGATATGGACTTTTATATTTGAATATTACTCACTGACCACACACAACCAGACAATATTTGAGGATGTTGATTTGTTTCTCTTTTTTGTAAGAAATATGGAAGTAAAGTGTTCGGACAAAATATTTCTTTTGAGTGCATTTACTGGCCAACAACACTGCAAAGGTTTAGATGATGGCATTTAGAGATAAACACATTTGCTGTTGTTTTTGCACAACATCTACAGACAGATCTTAGTCATGTAACCTGGAGAGTCTGGATTGCATTTCTTTAGTAATCAAAGGAACATTGCTGAAATTGTGCAAGCTGTGTTTGTGAGTGAATACATCTTGATTGGCTTTGTACCTCCATTTAATGCAGTGTAAGCCCTGGCTAAATTTACTAGATCCAACCCATGTCACTGCATTTCACATACTCCTTGAACTGTTCTTATTCTTTGATACATAATCTAAATCGATGTTCCATGCAGTTATTAGTTTTTGTATGTGAGATGAGTCAAGGTTTGGCTAAAATATCTCCAAATTATAGTCTTTGTAAGAGCTGTTGATCTCTTCAGAAGCACCTACCAAGTCAACACAATCTGCTTGTAATGGACAGCTTGTGATTGCCCTCTGACACGTGCATTTATTTTGGACTACATGAATTTTGCATGCTATTACATAAGTTCAAGGGCTCAGTGGGATTCATCTGAGATATTCATGATCATTTTTGTTGCAACCATACTTTACATAAGGTTCTGTTTATTAAAACTGTCAAAGTGAGGTCAGCATGAGAGATGAAGGAAAACTATACACAGGAGGAAATAGACATGTACCTGAGCTGTGCACAGTGCAAGTACACAATATGAACAAGTGTATGTGTGTTGTGTTGCATGCTACACACATGCAGAGGCAGTTCCTCTGCACTGTGCTCTATAACTGCTCCCTTCCCTCTAAGCCCCACAGCGCTGGGCCGAGTCCCTGAAGGAGAGATTATCTACTGCCGTGTTTGTCAGAGGCAATGGGGGGGTCTCAGCATGGGGCCTGCTAGCCTGCCTTGCCTGGGCCTGCCCCTACTGCCAGCCAGGCCCTTCTCTTCCGCTTGGCACAGCGGGGACTCTCGTACTGAACCAGAGGCCAATTTATCCCTGCCACACTCCCCCAGCAGAATGATTTTTCTCAGTGTTTTCTCGACTCTCGGTCCCAGGGTCCTAATGAGGCCAAATGGATGCCAGTAAGACCAAAGCTGTAAGAGGAGCTTTCTTCCTGAAAACATCTATCCTCTGCAGAAGTGGAAAGTAACCTAAACACATTTACTCAAGTACTGTATTTATGTACAATCTTTGTGCTTGAGTATTTCAATTTTGTGTAACTTTTACTCATTTGAGATGTAAATGTCCCTTCTGTATATAATTAAGCCAGACAGTACAACTCTTATTTTCTTTAAAACAAGTGCAAACATCTGCCACCACAGAAGTACTTTCAATCTGTTTCCTAAAAGAAATCAGTTTGTCTTTGTCTACAACACTGACCATTTCTGTCACATTCATAATATTTTGCCACTGCTGCACTCTGCCTGTAAGTGGGCATACACTCTACAGCTTTTGTACCTTCTCATACTGATGCAGATTTATCAGTATTATGTTTTTGCATCAGTTTATACATTTGGAAAGAATCACAACACACTGCACAGTGTTGCATTCAGATTTTGGCATTACACTCAGGTGGAAGGCGGAAGTGTAAATCTGTTAGGTCAAGTTTTAAATTTTGGCAAAACAAATGTTTAAATGTTGGCAACTGAAAGCACGCTGACAAGCATCTCATGACAGTCTCTCGTTCTCTTCAGGGAAAATACTAAATCCCTCTGTACGACTCATTATCCCAATCAGCTGCATATCACAGCCCAACAGCTCTCATGAGTGTGCAGCCCATATTGTGATTGAAAGACAATGTTTCAGCTGCTACTGATATATAGTGCATGTCAATAAAAAAAATTGTTTGTTGGGGTGTTCTGCAGGAAATAAAGCAAGGTGACATGATCGTTAAACTAAACTCAAAGAGCTCTGACTTACACATGCAGGATATTCTGTTTATGCCCTTGAAACTAAGGGCCCTGGGCCAGATGATTATTCTAAGGATTGGGAAGTCAGCGAAGTGAGAGAATCGGTAAGTGAGAGCAACAGAGGAGGACCTGTGACCATTTTGTTTGTGCTGGAAGCGTAAGATTGGTCCCTTGTGTTTGGCGCTCTTAAGGGCCTCAATGGGCCCTCAATATTCAACCTCACATAGATCACTAGGCTTTTCCGCGTCTCTACAGAAGTTCTTTGATCCCATTTAATCATAACTTTATTTGTGCAAGAGTTTTTGTTATTCTGATGTGACCCACATAATTCACACATGTATGGCTCACTGTGGCTCATTTTGACTTAAAGCTAAATAACAATCTGCTAGAAGAATATTGTGAAATCACTGGAAGGCCACATTTTGACTCTTTTAAACAGTGAATTGCTTTTTCAAAGTTTGGTGTCTTTGTGTAAATAATGGAAAGTTTGATCTTTACACTGAAATCCAAGATATGCATTACTTTTGCCAGATTACCTTGTGGGTCAGTCTAATAGGGAAACTACAGAATACAAATTCTGTAAACGGATTCTTGCCTTTCTGAAAGCTCTGAATCTTACGAAAGCATTTTGTTATTTGCAAATTGTTCTCTCTCAGCCCACGCAGTTCTGAGACCACATGACTTCATGCAAGAGAGTGGCCAATGGAACTGTGGCGAGGACTATTTCATAACACTTCATGTTGGGAGATGGCAGATCTATTGTTCTCTAGGCCCATGAGCCTGTGGGCGAGAGTCCCTGCTGTGTCTACACTGAAGAAACACACAAGCCTCCAAGGCTATATTTTCCTCTCTTTTCTGCAGACACTGGAAGCTACTGTGACCATACCAGCTCTCTCCCCACCACTGCAGACCCTGTTCTCTCCAAATCTCCCCTTCTCCAATCCCTTCAACACTGAGCCAGGGAGAAGACGAAGCTGTTGCTGCACAGCTAGGAAGCATGCAGCTGCTACTATAATAGCCCTAATTGCATGTTTCTTTTGTTGGGCTGAAATTAGCGGCGGGGCTACAATACTACTACTAAAATCCCCCAAAACCTCCAAGTAACGATGGAGGGAAGAGAGTAAAAAAAAAAAAAGACACTCAGGGGTGCGTTCACCAGTGAGACTGCCAACCCACTGCCGAATGGCCCACACCTGCACACTTGCACCCCCGCTAAAGTAAACACAGATAATAAGGTATAATTACTTTAGAAAATAATAACGAGAAGCAACCCTCAAGACCCCCCTACTCTTGGTGACAAAGGGCTGCCTGTTTATTGTGGGGGGTGAAACAGCCCCAAAGGACGCTGGCGAGTGCCCTATCAAAAGACCTGAGGGCCCTACTGAGGCTCCCTTATAGGACAGCCATCAGTGTCAAGGAGGACTGCAGCTTTTAAGTGTCTTCTACCCTAACTGCTTCAATTAACCAGTATGGATTGACCACAGGCTACTTTTTCAGCTCCATTCATTCTCATCAAAATGATCCTGTGTTCTCTCAAATGGGTTTTCCCTTTTCTATGAGATCAGAAGAGACTCAGACCTACTAACTGAACCACGTACCTCCAAGATCATACCAATAATGTGATGTGCAAAGTAAATAAAGATTCAGTAAATGAACAGTATATAGCAAAGAATGTGGCAATATGCTGCTTATGTACTATATACTACTATATAAATAAAGTTATTTGCTATACCAGTACAAATAGGATTAGAATGCATAGGTTTAAATACAGTATAAATTCACCTGTATATTTGAATACTTGTTATGTCTACATTAAGAACAAAATAAGTCTAATGTTAAAGCAAAAGTTGAACATTTTGGGAAATATTCACTTTTGGGTGAAGCTTTAGATTAAGACATAACCACTGTCATAGCTACATACATAGCTACAGGCAGTAAACAGTCACCTTAATACTCTTGTCTTATTTTACCCTAATCTGTTGAAAAACCCAAGGGTATTTTTAAGGGGTTATGCATCTGACTACTTCTTGCTCTGAGTAGTTGCCAGGCAACTCTAGATAAGGGTCACAAATAACCTCATAAAACTGTACATTGTCATTTTTGGCAGTTCTTAGTTCAAATGGAAAGAAAGAAAGAACCATAACCAGAAGAGATTAACACCAAAACAAATACTAAATATTCAATGTACAGAATACAATATGATTGATTAACTCTCACCCATAAGCATATTTCCAATATATCCCTTTAACTACATGCATCATTAAAGTTTCTCTCACAATGTTAATTTCAGTTGATGCTTTGCTCTTATGAGCTCCATCACGGTTCAGCTGAAAATGAGGATAAATTCAGTGGAACATGTGAACGTGACACTGGATAGTTAAGACAGTATTTGATCGTGATGTGGCTTCACTGTCACTTAAAACTGTCTACATTTTAAATCAATCTGACGTCTTGGCACACAAAAGAGATAGGTATGTTTCAGTTTAACGCTATGCCTGGTACTTGAGTCACTATGAAAACACAAGACTTTGGTTTGATGTCAGGACAGATTATGAGGCACCATGTCAGCCATGCAGTTTATGACATGATCTATCTCACAGGTCTCCTGACAGACAAATGTACAATTTCATAAAAATGCAGCACAGACAATGTACAGTATACAGTATAGTATGTTTAAATTGCACAATGAAAAACTACCAAAACTACATGTATGGTTAAAATTGAGTTGAGATTAAAACTTGATGTAAAGAAGTTATCAGAAACTACAAAATACTACAAAACACAGTATTTCATAAAAAGCAAAACAGTAGTAACTCTTCAGCTAGTTAAAGCTAGCTATGATAGCTACAGTTAATGCTAAATTCAGCTTTGTAGTTAAAAAGCTTCGATAGTAATGGCAGCCTAATGTTGAGAGAAGTGACGAGAAGGTTGTTGGTTCAATGCCAAGGCTGAAAGGATAAAATGTGGGGGGGACAAGCATCACTATGGTATCCCTGATCCAGTGGACCTGATCAGAAGCCAAGACTGTGGTTGTACTGGTAAACGTCCATACATAAATCTTCACGAGAGATAACATTAACCTTAGGTGTGCTCAAATCCACAGCTACATTATTGAAAAGAAAGAAGGCATCATGGAAAGACAGCCAAAGTGGATGACTGCAGAATCATTTCCTTGGTGAAGCAAAAATCCTTCATAACATCTACAGAAATCAGTAATACTCTGGAGAAGGTATGCATATCATATCATAAAATCTACAGTCAAGAGATGCCTTCATGAACATAAATACAGAGGGTTTACAGCAAGGTAAAAAAATTCAGATAACATTCAAGAAGAGGAAGGCCAGATTAGACTTTGCTAGAAAACATTTAAAAAAGCTCTCCATGATCTGGAAACAGATTCACTGATTTGCACTGATGAAATCAAGACAGACTTCTTTCTAAATGATGGGAAGAAAAAGCAGGACTAATTCATTCAGCTAAATGCTACAATACTGGTAGGACGAGGCTTCATAGTACAGATGGATAGTGGCATAATGGCAATGGCAGTTTTTTAAGGCAAATAAATTAAATATTCTTTAATGGCCAAACCAGCAGCAGCTGAGGGTGACTGCAGTGAAGGCTTGGCAAAGCATCTTCAGGGAGGCAACTTGGTGATGTCTACGGGCTCCAGACTTCAGGCAGCTGTTGACTGCAAAGTATCAAAAATGATGGTTATATTTACAAAAATGACACTTTGTCCAAATACTTTTGAGCCCTTGAAAACAAACGCACTCTGCATAGAATGGCTGTAATTTCTAAACAATAAATGCCATATTTGTGAAACCTCTTAAAATAAAGGTGAAAGTCGGCACTTCCATCACATCTTGCTTCTTATATTTCTAATCCATTGTGATTTTGTATAAAGGCAAAATTGAAAACACACATTGCCATTGTCCAAATTCCCTTTGGACCCGACTGTATGGGCCTTGGTATTTGTTAACCAGCAAAACCAATACTGTTTAATTCATCAGTGAACAACCCAACCCAATGAGAAACCTGGCTGATAGTAGCCTACACAGTTAAATAATACAAATAACTGAAGTAGAAACACTCACTGAATAAATGTTTTGCATCTATTTAACACATCTTGGTGGAGTCCAGTACTTGTATCAAAACAAAGTGGGGATAATAGCTGCTGTGATTAAGGGTCTAATGTAAAGTGAATCAGTGTTGAATCATGAGTGAGTCATCCTTATGCCATCATTAAAGCACAATGTGCAACCAAGCCGAATGGCCCTGCGAGGATGGCAGCGTGTTTTTAACTGTGACGTCTGTGGCAACAACACCCCCTGCTGTGTTTCCTTCCCATATGCCCATGATACCTGGCAATTAGGGAGTTTGTTTTCTATTTTTACTCCCAATTTTTACCCCTCATTCCCTCCCAGACCTCCAATATTTGAACACACCGGATCAGCCATCCACCTGTCCTGCTGCACTTAAAAGCATTGGACAGTGAAAGAAGAGAAATTAACAGGGGGGGGACAATTTAGACACAGGAGAGGCTTTTTCCGCCAGAGCAATAAAGCACACTTGATGTTATTATCATCTCTGGTGAATTATCAGGCCTCTGATAATTGTAATTAATCAATCATCAGACTCACTCATGCACTCCTATGAAATCCAGCATCACTGTAGATCAACCTGAGCAGTGTTGACCTATGAGGAATCAATGTGCAGCCATGATTCAAGGCAATAGCTGCAGGTTCTTTCACTTGGATCAAGTAATTAGAGCATGGTTAATTACATGTCATAGTACATACATCATAAGTACAGGAGAGAGGGAATCAATAGCAGGAAAAAGTCCATTAAAGACCTTTAACATTGCACAATCCAATGCAAGTGAACATAAAAAGGTTGCCGGACAAATTTATTCCCTCAAATCACATCAATCATTTTCACCACATTTAACCAAAAACCTCACCACTTCACTGTGTGGCCGAGTTCAAAACAATAGCACATGTCTAAAAAGAGAGTACAATGACAGACAAACTCATAAAATGGGACATAATATTCTCGCTCTCCCTCTTTTACTGTCTTTGCCTTTCATCACACTCTTTCTCTCTCTCGCTCTCTCTCTCTCTTACGCACACACACACATGGCTGGAAAAAAGCTGGGTGGGAGGCCCTGGCCCAGCCACAGTCAACTGGTCCCAGTCCCAACAAGGAAACAATTAATCATGTGTGAGCGGCTGTCTGAGTGTCTGCTCTCTGGACAACAACAACACTCAGCCATTTATCTCCCCTCTAGGCAGGACAGCCAGCCAGCACACCACGCAGGCATGCACTCTCTCATCCTCATACACACACACACCCACAGATGTGGAAGAAGAACAAAATGCACGCACTCAGATGTACAAGAATGCACACACACAAAGTTTGAATTCGCATGCACAGAAGACACTTTAATCCAAGAACATGGTCACTTTGGACTAGAGATGTGAACGATTTTTGGCGAACCAACACACACACACACACACACACACACACACACACACACACACAGGTGCTTGCTGTTTTGTCGTGCTAATCACACAGATGTCAGCACTTCCTTAATAGTCATGATGACATGTTCAGCAGCTACATGTTGCTGGCTCACTACAAATCTCCAAGATCAAAGGTAGTGTAAAACAACTCAGCGTTCTTTCATAATTCATTTCAGAGCGATGCCTTTTACCACAGTTGCCTTTGATATTTCAAACTCTGTTTGCTGTTTGTTACGTAAAACGGAATGGAAGGATTGGGTTATTTTGTTTACACTCTTCTGAGATGATGGAGCAAAGTTGAGCTGACAGTCATTTCATTTTGGGAAATTAAGTCCTCTCTAATTTAACTCTTGATCTTCCAGCATGGCAAGGCAGGTTAGGAGTGAGCTAAAACAGGCACGATTTAGTGAAATGAAATGGGAAATTTGTCATTTATTCATTGCTGTATCTGCATCAGACAGAGGGCGATCTGCGAGTGAATATCTGTGTTTGTGAATTGGTTTAAGTGTGTGTCTACACCTCAAGTGGAGCAAACAAAGAGGTCGGTGTGGGTTTCAGGACAGGGCATCTGGATGGCATCAGCAAAGCCTGGAAGATTGGTAGTGACACAGGTTACTCCTGAGGTCCCTGGTGAAAAACACATTGCTGGAGACTGCAGTGGAAAATAAGCTTTGAAGCGCTACTGGCTTTGGCATTCCAGTTTTCATCCAGCTATTTTTTTTATTACACCACCGGTCTCTGGCTGAGGATAAAGTTGCACTTTGCAGTTTGACCACTGCTAAGAGTTAATTGACATTAAGTGAAAATCTGAATCAGCAGGAATACCTGCAAACATTCTGAACCATTGCATTAAATCCTTATTTTTATACTACTAGTATATTATGCATGATGCAGTGCTGTTAGGAGACAAATCTGCATTTTGGCTTTTTGTAAAACAAGTTTTTTATCTTCTTGCTAGATTGCTAGAACTTTAGGTGCTGTTAGGCAGCAGGCTGTCTGTCTCTGTAAGCTATTTAAAGAAGCTTGAGACAGGTACTATTCTGTAAATGGAGACTAAGAGCAGACTGACAGCTTAGCATCCTGGATCAGGTTTACTGCTAGAATGTATAGCTGTATAAAATAAGTCCACCAAAAACATTTAATGACACTAATCATGTTACGTTCTAAAACGTCCTATGCCAACTTGAACTCCAATTAAGTGATTTAGACAAATGTGACCATCATTCTCTCGCTCCATCCTTTGCTTTCAGTCCAGGTGGCAGTTTGACAGGAAGAGGAACAGGAAGGGACTTAAAGATTTGCTGCTGCTCTCATTCTGCTTCAAAGACAAATGCCCCTCTGATCATTTCCCACAATGCTCCATGCACGGAGGGCTCTGTGATCAGTGGTTATGAAAAAGACCAGGAATCCCACAGACAACTGCCTCAACCAGAGGAAAAAAAACTTAGCCTTTTCTGTTTCTACCACCTATTCCCCCACCTTCATTCTCTCAGCCGGGTCACTCTACATTTGCGGGAAACATCTGGGTCCATTTATCCCAAGCCAAGCAGGCTGGAGGACCCCTGTGCCCTCTCAGGTTGCAGGGCCTGAGCATGCTTCAGTGTGGGTCCTTGTTGTTGTGGAAGAGCTCGAGCCTGCCCACTAGCCTGTCTGGACCATCTCAAAGCTCCTATCCACCCGTTCCCCTGCACAACCAGCCCCCTCCTCCCTCTCTCATCCCAGATGCCCTCAAGCATGGTTAATGTAGCTCTTCATCTCAAGTGAAAGATACTAAACAGATTCATCCAGAAGCTACAGCAAAGACAACCCACTTTGAGATTGAGGAGAGTTTCAAATAGAAAAGAGAGCAAAAATGCAGAAGAAGCAAAGCTAGTTCCTCCCCCCCAAAAATGTGTGGGTGTATTTATGTATGTATTTATCAATGCACATGCCACCGTTTGCATAATGAGACAAGCATATGCAGACTACATCCGAAATGTGCGCACAGGAAATGCACCTCCATGTCTCAAGACCACAGGTGAAATGACTGAGACATTCACTCAGTTTGACTGTTTGGTTTAATCCACAGTCCACTCCGAGCCAAGTGTCAGTCCAGGTTATCAGTCTGCACAGATGAATGGAAGCAGAGTGAGTCTGGCTGGTTACTTAAAGTCACTGAGAAGTTATTCAAACACCCAGTTATTATGGTGTAAACAAAGGCAGCTTGTCACTCGCTATTACAGATATGGTGTTTACAAGAATGCCACTTTAATGCAGTGCATGTTATGTACGATGATTAAGGATAGTTTTTGACAACCGACTGATTGGACAAATGAAAGTAGATTATAAGAGGCATTGTTTTGTTGTTGGACAGGAAGCAGGGACTTTGCATACAGAGAGAACTCTATTATTTTGCTAATAGGCTCCATATATGACTGATAAACAAAGGATGTCGTAGTTTTTATGTATTAGCACTCTTCTTATGGAAGAGTTAGTCTAGCAGAAAAACAAAACAAAACATGAAAGACATGAATATAATAAAATAGATCACAAAAATATGAATGAAAAATGAAAAAAAAGTTAGAGAACCTTGTATGTACAGTATGTTAGGTGGACTGAAAAACTGATTTCATTTGACCAAGCGGTTTTCTTCCAATCGTTTCTCTTCTCACCATCTTCTTGTTTTTTATGCAAAAACAGATTTGTCTGAGTCGTCCCACACTCTCTGGGCAGTCTGTCTACTGTGTGGTTTTGGTGACACAGCTAAGTTATATAAAATTTGGCAAGTGTGAAGTTTGCAGTGGTTTATCATTGCACAATGGGTGTTTTCATCTCTCATTTTTTCAAATGCTGAGCACAACTGGAACGACACTGGCACCAATCTTGGTTCTCACAAGAAACACAGTTAATTAGAAGGGAAGTGAAGTGGTTATAATCGAGCGGCTGCAGATTTGTAGCCACCGTGTCCATCAGCAGTCAGGTGTCCTGCTGATGTGTCCTTCAGCAAGACATTAAACCTCTCACATATGGCAGTAAGGAGATCATTTAAAAAAAATTCTTGGAAGGATTAAGATATGAGTTAGGTCAGAGCCACCCGTTTGCGAACTTAAAATTAGATTTTTACAACCTGACACTGGAGAATACCTCTGTTCTGTGGTCCACTAACAAGGCAACCAGCGCAATAATGTGGCAGATTTGCTCACAAAAATCCCATGTTCAAAATGCATATCTGATATTTTACATTACTTTTTTGGCTAAACAACCTGCGCACTAACAGTGTGTGTCTGGGTACATTCTGACTGCCACATCCATACCACATACAGTACATACTACATCTGGTGTCCTATAGAGAGTCTTTGCAGCAACGGGATAGTGTATGTGGAGAACAGATTATCACCAGACTTAAAACTACAAATAGGATACATAAGGTAGCATTATTTTGAACACAAACTAAATAAAATAAAACACAAACTTTATCATAATCATGTTTCTGGTTCATTGCTTTATGCAATGTGTCCACAAGCTACATAAAAAGAAATTCAAAATAAATGTATTATTAATTATAATTATAATAAAAAAGAAAAAAAAAACACTATAGAGATAACTTTGCCAAACTTCACTTGTAGATTAGCATGCATGAGGTGTACTGCCATTGTACTCATTTCTGAATTTTTGTACCTGGAAAACAACACATTTTACGACAATAAAATGAAACAATATAATACAGTGCACCTTGCTATTGACCCATGCTCTCCATCAACTCTAGGAACCTGTGTTTTGACAGTAAGTGACAGATCAATATATTCCTCAGTTATTTCCACATTTTAACTCTTTTTTTTGCTTTGTCTCCATTGCATACATTTTAAAATGACTTTGGGAATAGTGAGAGTAACTGAAAAACAGAATTCAATCAGGACAAAGCCTTTGCCTCTTTTTTCAGGTCAAAAATGTCTTACAAATTTGAATCTCATTACCATGTCATGAATACGTCTTTGGGAATCCATTAGGCATTTCCTGCCTAAAAATACAATAAGAATTCACATTCAACCAAAAAAGAAAAGAAAGAGTGGGGAATGAGAATAAAGCCCCTGCAAGAACATTATTGTAAAGCTGTTTTAGCTCTTTCAGTCCACTTAAGAAGAGACAGAAAAAAGAAAGATGAGAGTGACTGACAGATGATAGCAATAAAAGTAAGAACAAACTGGCCATTTTACTGCGGTAGGGCCATTTGAGAAGGGATTATTAACTTGTCAGCATTTCAAACTGAGAAACAACTTTTTCTCCTCCAAAACACATCCCCATGTCTCTGTTACTTTTATTAGAAAGTCTTTAAACCTTTTGACCCCAGAGGGCCTCTGTTAGTGGCTGTTAATAGCGACACGCTGGTCAGTGGGGAGACCCTAAATGCTCTATTAATCGTTTGTTTAGAACTCTGGCCTATTTCGGAAGCTCTGTGTTTAGCATGAGTTAAAAATAGGAGGCGGAGGATTGAGACAGCCGTCTGCCACTCATCGCTCAAGCTGACAGGACACGTGGGCCCTTGGGGACGTGGGCAGGAGACCCCTGAAGCCATGGAAGTTCAAAGGTCACAAGGTTTATCATTATTACCCAATTACCCCGTGGTGGCTGACAGAATCATTGTTGGCTTGATTGCTAAAAATAGAGTCAGGAACATTGCTCTATATATATGACAAGTAAAATCATTTCATAGTGTAATTTTCTTTTTATTCCATGCAAACAGTACTAGATACTGCAGTTTACATGCCTAAAGTAAATTTTTTCAGTTCATGAATAATACAAGAGCAAATGCTGCTACATGCTTCCTACACTAAATGCCACAAGTAAGTGAGTTGTTTGCTGGCAGATTGACAGTGATGGGAAATAAAATGTCATGGGATCAAATCATTAATCTCGTCAAATATTGTCATATGACAGGAGAAAATACAGGTGTGGAGATTGCATCGGCTGATAAAACATTACTTACAGCTATTTTTCCAATAAGCGATGGTCTGGTACTGTCAATATTTGGAGGGGATGCGAGGTATGCCCTGGCGAAGGCCATTTTGCGAGGAGCAGAGAGCCTGCTGGGAAAAATACAGTGGTTCATGCTGGGTCTCCGGGAAGCTGAAAAGCCACTGGCAAAAAGCTATGAATTATTTTGAGCGCAAAATACATTTTCTTTGAAGACTGTCGGGCCATTAGAGCCCTTTTGCTCCCTTTTAAATTGTTTTTATGCTGTGAGTAATGTTAACCTTTGCTTTTGTAGTCATGAAATTCTCTCTGCACCTTTTTCCCTCCTGGCACAAAGCACAGATAGGCTGGAAAAGCTGGAAATAAAGTATAGGAACCATTTACTGTGAGGAAAGAAGAGGCACGAAGAAGGAACTAAGGCTTTTATACTGACGTCTACAGACCTATGTTCCTTAGTACAGAAGAGACTCAGAATGCTTAAGAATAAACCTACGAAAAATAACTATATTGAATGTATAATAGTAATGCTCAGACGTTTATATGATCACTATGGACAAAACATGACAATTTGGACTTGTGGGCACAAACACATAACCACTGACATTGTTAGTAATTGCTTGGCATGATTTTCAAGGTGATTTGCATGTAAACTCTAAAGTTCAGTTGTTGGTTAGGACAAAGAGAATGTGGCAACGTCCTTTCCAAACCTCCACAAAGCAGATACACAGAAAAAAATACACAAGATCCTGTAACATGCCATGCAAAATATGGAGAAGAAACCTGTGATGCACTGCACTTATATAGCTTTTCTACCTAGGCTGGTACTCAAAGCGCTTTACACTGCTTCTCATTCACCCATTCACACACACAAACACACACACATTCACACACCGATGGCAGAGCTGCTATGCAGCTTGACCTGACACACCGGGGGCAATTTGGGGTTCAGTATCTTGCCCAAGGACACTTCGACATATGACAGGAGGAGCCGGGAATCGAACCACCTACGATCCTACGATTGGCAGGCGACTGCTCTACCTCCGTGATGCACGTCTGACTTCTGCAAACACAGTTAAATAACAAGTAGGCTCCATGCAGCTGGATTAGGGTGCAACAGGACTGTACTCATATTGCACTCAATCACTCATCAGTAAACAGATACAGAGACTCTCATTGACACACAAATGAACAGATCAATTAATAGACCTGACGCGCACAGGTCACCGACCACTTGACCTCGCGTGCGGCTCTCCACGTGCACCGCTAATCCTCTGTCACCCTCCTTTCTCTGCACCTGCGCGTGGTCTCCATGGGAACGCCGTCACGCAGGAGGAAGTGAGCGGGGCCTTCGGACAGGAAGCTTACCTAGCATGGCAGCTAAGGTAAACGGCTAATGACCTTTCTTGCATCGTTTCCTCCTCCTAACTGCTGGTCAGTCTGCTAAGAGGAGGTGCTGGACGTTAACACTGGCGATGACTTTACTGTAGCCGGTTAGCAGGTTAATATAATGTATATTTAGCTACATAGGGAGCTTTCGTTTCAACAGTGATGCAAAGGGAAGTAATGATGCTGTTGCTTCCAGGTCCAAACCCTTCCAGTTTACTTGTCTGTTGCAGTTAAAAATGGGGTTTAAGGTTTAGTCACCGGTAATAATGCTACATATCTCTGGCATCCCTGTCTTAAACTACCTGCAGGTGCCGTGAGACTTTGTGACAGGATTGTACAGGCTATTAATACAACTGCTAGGTTAGAGTTTTTAATACCATAACCTCTACACGTGTCTCCCTGGAGGTTGAGACTATGGACGTATTATGGTCAAAGCTAGAGATGATTAACAGAGACATCAAGCTTAAGATTCACTTACTAGCTTTTACTACATCTTTTTGAAATCCATTGCTGTCCTCTGTGACTCACACTGTCATCACATCACTCAAGAACAGAGTTTCGGGTTATTCAGCCTGGGTAATTTTGCAAAGGAAAACATCTCCAAAAATATAGTAAATTATTTCCAGTTTATAATATTTCATCACAGATACCTTTAACACGTGGCTGAATTAGACCATGCTGTGTTTTACAGGCCACAAGACAGAAAACAATGCACCAAGATGAAGTATAGTTTCAATACAAAGTGGTGCTCACTTTGTATGTTTGAAAAATGCGTTCACAAAACATCCACTTATTGTTTTGCAGGTTGATTGGGTAGAAGAGGGCAGACCCCACTGAGCTGAAAGACATTTTGAAACTTACTTACAGTACATATATTGTGTTTTGTGTGCCTCTTTTTGAAGAAGCTTTTCACTTATCATTCAACTTATGTTCATTTATTTTTATCAAAATTCTATAGCTCAGCATGCTCAGCATTGTGAGTGTTATCAGTTTTTCTCTTTACAGTATGCCAGCATAAAGAAGAATGATGAGTGCTTCGTGTCACCGGACAAGGACTTTGTGAGGTATTTCCTTCATGTCCCACACAATTATGTCGCTATGAGATGAGACCACAAAGCTGCTGGCTGGAGTGATGGGCCAGGAGAAAGATGGTTTGGTTTCCTAATATTTAATTGGTACTATTAGGTGATCTGATGTTTTACATCAATTAAGGTGATAGACTCTGAATGTGAAACTGAAGTTTAGGTTTTTAGCATAGTTGTTTTGTTTTTTTGCAAAAAGGGTAAAATTTGAAAATCAAAATCATGATGTTTGAAAAAACTGCTGATCTGAGAGTGGAATTGCTAACCAAGCCACCCTTTAAGCCACAATATTATCTCTCTTCTGTAGTTAAGCCAATTGGTAGGTAGTGAGCATATGACAAACTTGTATCATAGCTATCAATACATCTATTATGCATCCCTTTGATCATGGACTACCTTTCTCATGTTATTTTGCATTTTATAAACAAACCTATGACTAAATGCTTTGGTGTAAAAATGCACAGAAGGATGTGAATACTTGAATTATATAGCAAAGAGACAACAAACCAGTAAAATGCCCTTTCAGGTGTTTCCTTCTTTGTAGATACACCCCCAATTTCACTCTTACTCCTCCCCCATTCCCATCACCCCAGTTTTTTACATTAATATGTATGTATTTAATGATACATAATGATGGGTAATAAAATGTTAGGGTAAGTCAAAAAAAGCATTGCCATGGTAACCACCTGGGCTTCTACAAAGAGCAAAGTGCACATGGCTGCGTAGTTTCATGTTATTACATCTGCTTTAAGGTGTGTGTGTGTGTGTGTGTGTGTGTGTGTCTCTGTGTGTGTGTGTGTATCTGTGTGAAGTGTGTGCCTGCGTGCACAGAGGACGGTGAGATGGAGTTGTGGGGGTTTTGGAATTGGAAAAAGCGAGAGAAAGGCACCAACATATGCACACACATATATACACACCCCCACACACAGAAACACAAAAACACACACATGCACTGTAATTGCCCATGCTATTCAGGAGCACTCTGTTGCATTGTGTGGCTTTGGAGCAGGATAAATGGTGGCCGTGGCATCAGGGTAAATCTATTAGGAACCCATGGCCCAGGCTTTGTATCTAAACCTCATTTTGGTTTTGTAGAGGGGAATGGAAATGATATGGGGGCAAAACAGGGAAAAAAAAGTGTTTTTTCTATCTGTTCTCCCAAATCATGTTTAGACCTTGGTTTAGATTTTTCTACTTCTACTACTACTGCTGATATTGTAAAGGCCTTATCATGCCCATACTTTGTAATGTGTTATTTTCCTCCTGAACATTGATAGATAAATGGTTTGACAAGACAGAGAGTCTAGATGACGATTCTGCAGACCAGTGTCTCATGACCACAAATGGATATAGAAGTAGAGATGCGGCAACATCAGCTCCGTCAGTTCTAGCTGAAAACACAAATGCATTGTTTTCCAAGTGCTCAGCCGTTCAAACGTTGTGAAAAGAACAGGGAGCAAGACAAAACAAACCACTTTAGTGGCTGTATTGTTCATCCAGCTTCCCTGATCTCATGCAAATATGTTTGTGAACAATATGTTTTTGGTTTATATGTGAGTGTAGTATATTTGAAGCTAGCGCACCTGCTGCTGTTTTTGCTAGGTACGACTCTATTTCAGCAAGATGAAAAAGGGGTAATAGATTTAGCAGGGGGTTGGATGGCAGGCAGCATGCTCGCTCACTTTTCTTTTAGAGTGTGTCTATGTGAGAGACATTTTACTCAGACACCAGTGTGTGTACGTGAGTGAGTTTATACGTGTGCGTGGGGGTATAAACAGTAAAAATGCATTTGTCTGAGTTCCCCTCTGCGACTGTGTAAATCAAGGGATATAGTGACAGTCGTAACAATCTGTTATGTGGAAATCACTTTTCCCTCTCTTATTCTCGCTGTTTTATGTTGGACACGGAGACAGATAGATAAAGAGAGAGAGAGGGGGTTTTGGAGGGTAGAGATGTCTCAATTTCAAGGGATCAAACATTATGTGTATGTGTCTACTGACATTCAGAACTGCAAGACGGTATAAAGACTTTCCTCTTTTACTCAGCTTATTTTAGTCCTTTCTTTTTTGCTGCTGAAATTCTTTACGTCTTCTCTCTTACCATTACTTTCTTTACACTCTCACATACCATAATGCACTCTGAGCTGCCTCCATTTCATCTGAGCTTTTTCCAACTCCGTACCTTTCTGCTTCTCTATTCCTTCTTCCCTCTGATGTTTTGATAGAGGCATCTGTTCAAGTGTGAAAAAACCCACTTCCCCCATAGACTCTTCAAAGTAAAAAAAAAAAAAAAACTTTGTTAAGGCAGCGTGCTGGGAAAATAGCAGTCTGCCAGCTTCTGTGGGCATTCTGGACTTGGACTGGTGGGTGTCCGCTCTTACAAACCAAACAGATAACTGGCAGCAAGCACTCACCTGGGTGTGTGTGTGTCTGTGTGGTTTTGGGGTGTGTCTGTGTGTGTATGTCTTTTGAGCCAGCACACTCTAGGTGGGTGGAAGGCTGTCAGTAACAATGCCAAGATGCCAGGGACAGGGGATTATTGAAACCCCTCTAGGCCCCTCTTTCCCACTACTATCAACGAAGGAGAGCTGTCTTTCTATCAGCCGAGCCTAACCAACACCATGCATTTGTGTTACCTGTAAACGATGTTTCCAAGCCTGGTTTTTGGTTTATGGGAGTGTATTTAGATGCCTGCTGAGAGGAGACAGAGATAAAAGCCAGGTGACAAAGATAAGATAAAAAACAAACAAAAATATATGGGATATAGGATGGAGTTTTTATGGTGGACAGACGTATCAAAGACAGTTTAAATTGCATTTCATTGGCATCATAACGTAAGTGTCATTCAGCTGTCACCCATGGAAGCAAATGCTAGAATCAAATTGTTGTTTAGGTCTTTGTGTTTTACATCTACTGTCTGATATATGTCATGGATATGTCTGCTCCTGTTTAAAGATTACTGCAGAGTAAACTAAGTACACAGTACATTGAAGAGATGCCATACTACAATATCACATTATCCAAGTCTCCAAAGCTCAACCTTGGCTATGGATATGGATTGGGCAGCCCTGGACACATGCCATAGCAGTTGATGGTTGGGAGATGCTGTTGGTTGATTTGATTATTGAGTGTCTCGTTGGGGTTGGGTCTGCATAGCGAAAACGATGGCTTCGCCCTCTTATGGTAATCATTTTGCAGCCCTCATGGCGCTGCTAATCAACGATCATAAGCTTCATCCCTGGCTACAGAGCTGTGTGTAAATGCTTACGAGTATGTGGAATGTGTGTTATGGAGATGCCCCCTGGATCTTGTCTGGACTAAACCTTGATCCAATTCCTCCATGATCAACAGCCCTCTCAGTTACACTAATATGCTGATTATCCAAGTCTGGGAAAACACAGACAGGATGACCAGCATTCATGTAAATTGATGCGTGCGGGAAAAAAAAAAAATCTTGACATTTTCTCTCAGTTCTGTCAGGAAAGCTAGTGCTCTGTGAGTCTTTGCACTGCCGCTTGTACCTGCTTAAACTCCTTTATTAACCTCTCTGAGCTATAATTTCAGAGTGTACTATACATCTGTCACAAAGGAATGCTCATTATCGTAGAGTTTGATAATATTCCAGCAGCGTGAGCGACGATGGAATTGGCTTTGTTTTTAACAGTGGATCCACGGTCGCAGCGGTGTGCTTTTGTGCCCCCTTCCACCTACTTGCCATCAGCAGGGCCCTGCTCTTAAGAACTACCTGCTTAGTTAATAAAACAATTAGTCCTGCCTTTTAAACAATGACAGCTGATTTTGTTTGGCACAGAGGAGAACTGTGTGCTCACTTTTATTCTCTCTCCTTATTTCTCTTAGTTCCACTGTTGCTCTTTTTACAGCATACATTTACTCGTGTCCAGAAGTATGCTAATGTCATCGTAAGAGTATGCATTTCCGAGTTTTTAGTAAAAGCAGGTCTGCTAATCTGAGTCTGTCTCTTTTGTAAATGAATATTTGAAGGTATGAATGACATTTTTGCACATTATGTTCAAAATCTAAACACTGCTTTACGTACTGTGTATGCACCCACATGCAAACTCACAGCAGAGCCCAAACAAACACCTCTAAATTTCATCAGTAACATAATTAATTAATGCAACCGTGAAAATATAATCATTGTAACCCCCCACTCTACCCCTTGGAAAATAAAATAGGTTTAATAGATGGATGCTTGGGGACTGCTCATTAGCCCTGACCCCTCCTGTAATTATCCGATCCATTTGTGAAATTCGTAATGGACTTGTGGCAACTGTGAACCAGGGCCTAAATAAAGACTAGACTCTGTGGTCCAGTTCTCCACAGCAGGACTCTCCCAAGGGGGCTCTCAGCGGGTTCACATGTTTATGTTTATTTTATGTTTATTTTTTCCTGTTGATGATGTATGTGGGCATTGGTGTTAGAGTGGCAGGTGATACAATAGTTGTTTTTTTAATCAAAATGATGACAAACTTAGAAAGGGGAAGTGATAATAATGAGGAAATTAAATTCATGTTTCCTTTCAATCAGTAACTTTCGGTGTTGATAAATCAGAGTCACTCCTATTGGCTTATCTTGACTGTCACATATTGATGTCATATTGCATTAAATTTAAATTAAGTTATTATATTTCCTCAACAGGCTTCAAAATCCCTCCTCCCCTGTCTGCTTGTTTAAAGTGGCACACTAAAATACAAAACTTCATATTTAATCATTTATTTCCTTGCTGGTGTAAAGTTATCCTTCTCCATACCAGGTGCCAGCTCAGACTGGGAACACACACTGAGGTTTTTAAAGTGTTTTATTTTCTTGCTGTCACACTCGATGAGTTTATGACATTACATATGGAATAACAGACTACAGGATAAAAGGCTGCTTGAGTTACGTGTAGTGGAGATTGATAGGTTGTCTGAGTGTGCTGGTTTGCCACTGTGTGGCAGTAATTAGAATAGAGTTTGAAGTTTAATGCACTGTTAAAATAACATATTTTTAAATTAATTTAATATTAACTTAATATTTCATTGTGTTCATGTAACTAAGGTTAAGGCTTTATTTTGTATAATATGACATAAACACTATCAGAGAGTATTTGTTTCACGTGTGGCTGATGAAGTATTTTTACAGACAACCTAAAACATGAGTACCACAGTAATGAATGAACTTAAATGACAGCTTTTTACAGTCTTCCTCTCAAGCCTCATCTCTTCTCTCGGGTTAATCTCCTTTCAAGGTGCTGTGATGTGTTTGATGAGAGACCTGAAATAATATAGCGATGCTTGAAAAAAAGAATCCCCACGAAACTCACGATCACTTATCTTAAATAAACACATATCTTGCTTTTAGTGTTTTGTTTTTTTTTACTTTTAGTGTTTAATGTCTTTTCATGGCACTTTGATCTCAGTGTCTTCTTCCTGACTCAGCTTGCTTTGTACTCCACTAGTAAGTTGGTTTGGACAGAAGTGTCTGTCAAAAGTCTTTATAGAATATTCATGTTCTTAACTTATAAAAATAAAATTACGGATAAGATAAACCTTTCTGCCATTTTCTCAGCTCAGTGGTTTAACGTGTGTGCTGATCCCCTGAAGGGAGACTGATAAATATTCATCAGTGTTAACTGAAGTTACTTATAGGAAGATTAGTGCAAATCTAATGATATTACTGTATGTAAACTTGAAATATAAATTCAGCTCTCAAAACTTGTTTGCATTTGATATTTAAGACAGTCAGCCAATCCAGAGAGAGCACTTAGAGTGTTCCTCTTAAATATACTACTAAAGAAAGTTTGCACACAAAGTCCTCTTTTATTTATGTGGGGGTCTGACCTCTTCTCATCTGTTCTGTCATAGCTGCACCCACAAACAAAAATACTGTATGTGGACCTTCATTTTGTCTGGAAAGAAGACAAGGTTAGGTTTGGAGGTGGAGAGGGCTGGTGCCAACTGAAGGATGGAGCTGAAGATGGTGGAGGGGGTGGGTAGTGCTATGTGTTTATGTGTGTGTGTTCATGATTGGCACCATTACTCTGATGGCTGGAAGCTCTGAGGTGAAAAGGGAAGACATTTGTACTCGTTGCTTATTTCACATTTGCCTAATTGATTTAAACAAGTCTAATGCCAGCCTTCTGTAGGTGTGCGAGGCGTTAGCACATTAGGCTTGATTTGGAATGCAGCGCACACATCACGCTCACAAACAGGGAAGAGTAAGTGAATTTCATTTTAATTGTTGCTGTCGACAGGGTGCAAGATCATTGCGGGTGATTATATATGCACATATGTAAATTTTCATATTTAAAAGGATCAATTAGAGTGACGTTGTCTTGGTGGCAATTAAAAGGTCTGCTGTTTTTTCTGCGTCTCCCAAAGGTTAATGAATATCCCAATGCCTGTGAGTTATGAGACTCGCATACAAGTGGAAAATTGCACAAAAAACATAACACACATCATGCCATGCACAAACACTGTCTGCAGTGTCTGCCACTTACATCGGGCTACCATTTCACCAAAAGCAAATAACTTGTGACTGAGATTATAGACTTGTCAAAGTTGCTTTATTGTGATATATTACAGAATTCTCATTTTTCTCTTTGCCGTTCATAAGATTAAAGAACCTTACCATGTCACCAAATAAAGAACTCCCTTCTTTATTACCAATTAAAACGTAAATAGCTGCAGCTTATGTTGCATTAAAGGGACATTTGTTTTCCCACGCAATAAATGCCTGTACTCTGATTTCTTTTTATTTCTTTTTTTTCTTTTTTTCGGAAAAAGCCATTTTTATTTGATAATAACCTGCGTAATTTCTGTTAAGTACAGGCAGTACAGTGCTCTGAATTTTTAGCAGTTAAAAAATAAATGCATAATTTGGTGGAATGTTGAGTTAATAAAAATGGCAACGTAACACAGCATATGAAATGAAGTTGTACTTCAGTCAGAAAGACCAAAACAAAAAAAAACAGAAACTGAAAGAGGACTGAGTGTTGACAGGTCTATAAAAGCTGATAATATAAACGCCAGGCGCTGGAGCGGCCTCTCCTTTAGAGTTAAAGGCTGTATATTTATTGCCTCATTAAAGGGTAAAAAAACAATGCACAAGCTGTCTTCCTTATGAAGGTAAGGTAAGGTTGAGCTGAAGTAAATATTACCTTTCTCTCTCTCTCTCTCTCTCTCCTTACCTCCCTGTCTGTCCTTATAAAAATTGTTTCTTTCCTTTCTTCACTCGTTCAGCACGGCTTGTTTGGTAATAAGAAACAGGTCGCTCTATTGGTTTGTTTTTGTTTCTTTAGTAAGGCTGTAATTTAGGACTCATGTTCAGTGTCTCTCCACTCCACTGGCTGTAGAGGCTTAGAGGGTTCAGGCAGAGGAACATAAGTGAGAAGAAAAGGCTTTGCTTCTGAATACAGAGTCTGTGCAGCTCAAATAAGTTCTGCCATGTGTCATTCAAGACTGATTTAGAGTTGAAGAACTTAAGTCTCAATCAGAGCGGAATTGTGTTCTGGAGATTGACGTTGACATCTAGTCAGAAACAGTCACAGACGTTTTTCTTTTTTTTCTTTTTTTTTTTCCCCAAAATCAAATAATTACTAATGTTAACCACAAGATAGAGAACACATGCTATTTATTGAGACCTGACTCACAAGACTTTGTAGCAACAGATTTTTTGGTCTTAATTAGAACAAATTAAAAACTTAAGCAGGAGGAACTATTTTATAATTGTTGTTTATGAAAACATCAACATACAGTTAGGAGAATATGGGGATTGTTTTTTTAATGAAGGTCTTATACATGGTTATTGTAGTGTCAGTAAGGAGGAAAAAATAACAGGAAAAATTGTTTACTTTAACCCCATTGCTTATCTGAATTTTGTTTTAGTTGTCTACATTTTTCATACACCAACACATGAAATCAGTGGCGTGATGTAATTAAGTGCCTTTACTCAAGTACTGTACTTGAATACAATTTTGGAGTACTTCTACTTTACTTGAGTGCTTTCATATTAAACTACACTATATTCTTAGTCTTCTTTAGATGTACCTTTAGCCACAAAAATGATTTACCATCAATAATTACTTTGCTAATTGGCATTACAGAACATTTAGGCATTTTGGTAAAATTTAAATTATCTAATAATACATGATGTAGTTAAATTAGTAGTAGTTACAGCAGAACTTAATAAGTAACTATAATACTGTATATAGCAATATAACAATCACAGAGAGGTATTTGTCTCCCTTTGCCAGTATAATTATGTACTGTATCTTGGATACATTAAGCATATTTTTTTGATTTTATTTTTTTACATTTTAATGCAAGACCTACTTGTAATGTAAAATTTTCAACCTGTTGTTTTGATACTGTGCTACATTCTACGGATGCATCATGTTATTAGACTGTCAAATGCAGCTTTTCATCATTCAGTAGTTAATAAAACAGCAACTTGTGTCTTTTTTTTCTGCACATCCCCTTCAGCTGGGACTGGACTGGTTGAAGTTCTGTAGGCTTAGAAACAAACGGAGAGATCTCTCAGTTTCTCCTGGTAGGTTTAATGTTGGTCTCACTTCATCTCTCACATGCTGTTTATTTTCCACTCTGCTGACATGAAATCACATTTGTCTTTACATTTCCTGTTTGTAATTCTGAGTTTCTGTCTTTGGCCATTTTCCACAATCTTTTTTTATTTTCCTTTTCCAGTGACTATCAGTGATAATGAATAAATCTGAATTAATGGCCTTTATATATTTCCTTATCTTGACTTGGCTGTTTATATTTATGTAAGCTGGGTACTTGTACAAATGTACACTGGTCTTTGCTTCTATCCCTCTCAAACACAACTCTCCATATTGTCCAGATTAGTCATTAATGAAACACTAAGGTTATATATTTTGGACATTTTTCTGCGTTTGTTTTCCATTAGCTGACGTACACCTAGCACTACAGCGCTTCACCTCCTCTGAAGCAGGTAGAGACACAATTCTACCTTCATAAATAGTATGTCTGAATTATTCCTGGTATATTTGTGGCGTGTGAGCCATTTTCCAATATGATGTCTAGACTTAAATCAGGCCTAAGCAGGGAGAGGTGGTGGAGGGTGGTGGGAGCAAGTGCCTGAGCTCTGCCAAGTTTGCATCCACACTCAACATGTATTTGAATGAGCTTTTTATATTACATTTAACGTAGACCAGATGGCCTGCACACAGTGGGCAGCAGTGCGTGGTTATTGGGACATTGTTATGTGTGCAAGTGTTTGAACGTATAGTATGTGCGCCTATACATATGTGTGGTTCTGTATGTGTGAGTTTATCTGCTTTACCATATGTATGAACATGCAGCCTCTGTGCATCTGTGTTTATGTCAGCCTTTGTGTACTTGTGTGTGTTTGTTTTTGACCATGTGTGTGCATGAGTGTTCAATTGTGTGGCGTTGTGGCCAGTAGATGCTGTACTTTGCGTTGACATTGTGCCCAGTTCTCTCCCAGTCAGTCACTCAGTGGTTTCCAGCTCCTCACAGAAGCAGGCCAGGAGCCAGCCGCACTCATTGCTCAACTATGAAATGCACATTTCCTGCTTATGCTCTCTGTATTTAATAATTTCTTATAGTGTCTGATTCATGCCTTAATAAATAGTAATAGTAATAGGTACAGGTAAAAGATGTTCAACAGAGACATTTAAAACAGCGCTAATATTTAAAGTGCTGTTAATAGTGCCATGCATCAATAATACTATGATAGTGTATTATTTAGCGCACTTAATACTCAATACTTGAGTACAAAAAAATATTTGCAGTTAGGGATAGTCCGCAATAAAGATGAATATACTATGCACCTATAAAAGTTCTCTCAAAGTTGTGAGCAGCAACCCACAAAACATATTCGGAATATTTTTCACGTATTTTTATAACTCCCTAACACCCAGCTTTCCCCCCAAGAATGTTCCCATCCCTTATTTTCTCCTCTTCCTGCCATACATGCATGTGTTTATTGTGTTTTTGTGCCATTGTAACCATGCCGCTGCCAGATGCTCACAAGATGGGATTATCGGGGAAAACGTTTGCGACGCATATTTCTCACAAGGGCTCTCTCTGGCCAATTACCGTCTGATGGAAGCCAGAGATTCTCACCAATTACATGCATTTTTCCTGTCTCACGCCTGGACGCTGGCCAAGGCTCAGCTCGCACTGTCAGCGTGGTGTTGTCTCTGGCAACAGTGTTACTGATGTCCAGAGAAGTGGTATATAGTGGCACATGTTAGCTCATATTAGAAATGCTGGCAAGTAAAAGGCTTGAATTACATGGAGGGGACACCGCATGTCCCACTTCTTTCCTAAGCACTCAAAAAAACAGAATTATTGGCACTGCACAAATTTTAAAAGTCCCAGTAATATGTTTGACTCTCCTAAGAATCATTGGGCAGCTCTTAACATCTCTTTGTAGAGCACTCACTGGCACAAATGTAAATGGGCAGTTGTGCTTGAGCTTTTCCTAGTGATAGTTATAGACTGGTGCTGATGAGAAGCATATATTTAAAAAGGGAGAAACAATCAAACTACACTCATATCTATTATTTAAATTTTGAAGAGAGGGGAGGACACAACCAGTGAACAAAACATACAGAGGTGGCTTGTAATGTGTTTTTATTCTCATCCAAAGACTATTAAAGTGACTGTAAATGCTTCAGCAGTCTTGTGCTGGTTTAAGCCCCCAACTTTAAGTCTCCTCCCTCCCTGAATCCCCCACCCCACCTCATCAAATAAAAACCATGTCCCTGAAACACTCGTATAGTTGCAGCAAGTTAAGATTTTAAGAGGCTGAGACTATAAACTCCTCCATCCCCTGGACCACAGTTGTTTTGTTGCTGTGTGGTTGGTGTGTGTGGCTTTTCAGACTCACTTCTCCAAAGAAACAGGATACATTTTTTCTTCATTCAGAGATGGACACAACCACAGATATATGTTAACCCTTATTTATGCACATGCACACAGTCATATGTACTAGAAAAAAAACACTTTTTTTGTTTTGCTTCGACTTTATATATTCAGACAGCGCCACTCTCTCTTCCACTTGCCAGTTTGTTTCTTACCAAAGTGTTTTGACCTACTCACAACCAACCGGAGAAGTGAGTCACGACACTCAGGATGCTGACACCAAAATATCTCACCTTATTTACCTTGGAAGTGTTTACGTGTGTCAGTCTCTCTTCATTTCCCTGCCTTCCACTCATTTATACACTCTTCGGAGCCCCTGCTGAGCTCATAGGTGATACTGACACATGGCTGCTACATTTGCTGTTTTTGCAAATCTGGCTCTTTTGTTGCAATGTCTATTCTTACTCCCCTCCAATCTCCACTCAGCTTTGTGTAAATGTCACTCTTCCCCAGTCGTTTCTCTTGGGTGCTGCAAATTTAGAGTTCGTTCAGTTACGCTGTCAGTGAAGTATCACTCAAATTCAACACAACAATAAATCATAGTCTCCTAGGGTTTTGTGTTGTGGTAATACCACTTTTTTGAGTTCCATTTATAACAATAACATCTGAATCAATCAATTGAATAATGCCACGCATGTTCAAGATTTAATTAGTCCCCTTACAGAGTGTGGCTTGAAAAAAGAATGTCCATTCCTCTTTGATAAATTGATAATCCTTTTATTTTCAACAGAAAAATATGAACTTAGTTATTGTACTAAAACTAGTTGTCAGGACTTTCTTAAAGAAAACATTTTCATTCATTTTTCAGCATTTACACAAAATCTTGTGTGTTTACACAAAGGTTTGTGCAAACACACCTTTGTGTAAACATTCTTTGTGCTCCTATTATATTGGGTGTAATCTTCTCTTAGTTTTAGATATTTATGGACTGTGTGTGATTTAAAAAAAAACTTTATTATTGTTTATAGTCTTATAATACATTTATTTTAAACTTAATTCATTTACTGATAATTTCCCAGTTAAGCAAATAATTGTTAAATAAATAAAATAACAGAAAATAGTCCAAAAGTCACTAAGATATTCAGTTTATTAAAGTAGAACTAAAGAAAAACAAATAATCAGGTGAAGCTGGTAATCTCATGAAAAATATTTGAAAGTATTAATTACCAGAATTACGTTGAAGTGCTAATTGATTGATAGGCCATTTAAGAGTGAATGGATTAACACACTGATGTGTACTTAAAAGTCATAAAGCTTGAATTTATAAAGTTTAGAATTTACGGTACAAACCTTGGGCATAAAAATACACTTTTTTTGCTCTTTTGACCTAAAGAGTCACCCAAACCATCTGACTTTAGCTTACTGGCCTCTGATGACTGTATTTTACGATGGCTCTTTGAGGGTTATTGTTCTAATGCCCCTGTCTTTTGCTATAATAGAGTGTCTTGTTGTAAGTTCGAGGAAGCATCGGTGGCAGTGGTTTGTTTACATCTTCTCTCTGTAGACTTGTGGTTGCAGGTACTGATAATGGCTGCTAATTTCAAAGGCCTTGTGGGATCTGTCCCCACTACAGCCTGCTGTTGTCCCCATGGACCTTTGTGTGTATGTGTGTGCAAGAAGAGAGACAAAGTGAGCAGTTGGGTGATTAGCCACCTTGCCTGTGTGTGTGTGTGTGTGTGTGTGTGTGTGTGTGTGTGTGTGTGTGTGTGTGTGTGCGCGTTTGTTGTATGTTTCTCCCTCAAGTGGGTTTAATGGGGATTTGGGGAGGGTGTGAAAAGCCCAAGCGATGCCTCACAGTAGGCAAGCTGCTGTTAGGAGAGGAGACAAGGCTGAAACCTGGCCAAATGCTGGCTCCCTGTAACTGAGAGGGGGAGACAGCACCAGGGGGCCCATCAAAGCAAATGCTGTGTTTTTACGCATGTGTTTATGTGTATGAATGGGTGGATTTTAATTTATGATGGCAACTTAAATAGGTTTATGACCCACATATGTGTACAATAATATGCATTAGCTGTATGATCTAACACATAGACTTCCCTCTTTACTTCTCTCCACTCTCTTCCAAAAGCGATGTAGCTGGAACAAGCGTGGCAGGTGTTTATCAAGCAGTTCCATCTCAGCCCTGGACTTAAAGGACACCATGGTCACCATCCGGCTGCACATGTTCACACCCTTCGTGGAAGAAAGCCTTGTGGTGGTAGATTTTTTTTTTTTGTTTGTTTGTTTGGCTCTGCGGCTCTCTCATCTCATTTGTTTTACTGTTGTCCGCAGAGCCAGAGTCAGAGTGGTTAAAAAATGGTGAGTTTGTTTGCTACTGTGCACATGTGACATATTTTGTCATTGTGTGTTAGGGAAAGGTTTTACAAAAGGGATGTTCTTTACTCAGCAACACCAAATGGAAACATCAGATAACTGTAATTTTGTAATAATAAAATTTTACATGTTAGTTGCAATCTTCTTGGCCACAATAGAAATTAATATTTAATTATATTCATCACTTTTTAGCAGTGTTGTGATGTATGTATCTAATCAAATTGTTGTATAATCAAATATAAGCAAAGTTTCATACTGATTTTCTAAAATCAGCTATCAAACCTGGCAACTTATCATTACTATAAAGAGGTAAGGCCGAGATGTTTTCTTACATCTGACCACTCTCTTTTCTCTTCCCAGTGTTTCGCTTCTTTCTTTAACACTCCCACAACCAAACACTGTCGCTTTCTCTTCCCCTCCAACTGTCCATCTCTCATTTCTTCTTCTTCCTCTTTACCTTTTCTGCTACCTCTCATCTGTCCTCTCTCTCCTTCTCCCTCTTCATTTTTTTTCTTTATCTCTTTTTCTCAACTGCCTCTCTTTCTGTCCCGCGCTCCCCCGTGTCTCTGTCTTTCTCCCAATATGTTATTAAGTCTAACCTCTCTGGCAGTGTCAAAGCCAAGCAGGCCAGCTGAATAGGAAGAGAGACAGAGATAGATGGTGACTGGAGCTTTACAGTCCATCATCTTTGCCTGTGTTTATGTGTGAGCAGCTGTGTGTGTGTACTCTATTTGTTTTGAACTGAGATGTTTGTCTTTTTTTGTGTCTTGTCTTTTCTTTTTGTATGTTAGTGTTTTTTTTATGCGTGTGGACGTCTTGTGTCTATGTCCATGTCTTGCCCCATTTCATAAACACCTTGTAGACTCTGTCATTTTCTCCGCTGTGTTTACCTCACCGACCAGACATACTGGTGTGTTGTTAGTAAACTCTCTCTCACACACACAATTGGGTGCGCGCGCACACACACACACACATATCAAAAACCTCAAACACTGCAGGCACATTAAAGGAGGCATTATGGCAGAACACAAACAGTGAAACAGCAACCTTTAATTCACTCACCAAATATGGTAAATGATCAGCACCACACTCTTTTCCCCTGAATATTGTTCTTCTGTCCCCCTCTGCGAAAATATCGTGATTGGATATCATTAGAAAATACATGCCTATAGATTTAAAGAACAGAACAGATACAAAAGTGTCTCTCTGTTTGGCAAGTTTCATCCAGACCAGAGCTCTTCACCCTTGATGCAAACACAAAAAGCTGCAAGCAGCCTTCCTGCATGTGTCTATAAAGCAAACAGTGCCATCTAGTGAAAGGATGCTCTAAATCCTCTGTTGAGAACAGCAGAACCCTCAACACTCATCTGATACTTTTTACCTTAACGACCCAAAACATTTGAGGAAATACACTTGAAACGCACACATTTCTAAGCTTTTCTAAACAGACAGCGTTTAGAGCTGCACCTCTGAGAGAGAGCCTAATTTGATAAAGATGGGATCCTTGTTCATATAAAGGAGTGTGTGGGCAGTCTGGAATGTCCTCAAGAGCACAGCGTCTATTTTTAATCCGTTACCTTTTTTCTATTTTCTGTTCTCTTACCACTTCCTTCACCTCATAAAGTAAGTTAATTAAACTTCCTGAGAGTGTTCTTCCTGTGATGGAAAAAGTAGTGGTTGAAACAGGTTTACGTCTCCCTGCAGAGCAATCGTAGTGAGGAATGCTTTTCATTTAGATATTTCAATCATAATATCTATCATATGTATCTATCAAGGATTTATTCTATTTTGAATATGACTATGCTCTGTATTTGTAGATTTCTGTATTGCCTGTTAAATTACTTCTTTTCCTCCTTGTCCATGTCGCAGGTGGGAGCACATCTCACCAGGTTAGCTACTTTAACTGCTCGACTCTCTGCTCAGCAACATGGAGCTCATCAGCACCTTAGTTTGCCACCAGCGTGTCACTGAAGTCACCAAAGGTAATGGGGGGGGGGGGGGGGGGGGGGCCGG
>JAUYWH010000003.1:12367546-12380887 GCA_034779795.1 Ctenopoma multispine | reverse complement strand
CTATCTATCTATCTATCTATCTATCTATCTATCTATCTATCTATCTATCTATCTATCTATCTATCTATCTATCAACATCTCTAGTTTTACTCAGGTCATCACATTGTTGCTATTGATACATTTTACATACATATATCTTCTGCAAAGTCTAGATAGTCAGTTTAATGAAGAAAAATACTTTGCCCTTATTCACTTGTCGGAAGTTAGATCAGAATATCAATACGACTCTCACGCCTCATGTGACAGCAGTATTGATATGTTCAATGTAATGCAAAAACACAGGTGAGTATTTTTCCTAAAATGTTGAATTAATCTTTAGAAAGGCAAAGAGATGACAATGGGAGTATGCTTTATGCCAGTGAAAAATATGGTTTTAAATTTGGTATGTTCTCCGTTGCTGTTGGAGCCACAACAGTGTACCCCATTGATCTGGTGAAGAAACACATGCAAAACTAAATGGGGAGTGGAGAACTCACCTACAAGAAAAGCTTTTTTTAATGAGGTACTTTTTAATGGAGAAATTGCCAAATATCCACATACTGATAGTTATGCTAAGTCAAGGTTGCGAACCTTGTTGATCCATGATTATGATGCCCACTATGGTCATGCTAGAGAGAAAAGTATGAAAAAAAAGTCCATTCCCAAATTAGTATTTACACATGGATTTCAAGAGAAGCCATGCATAGTCTGTGAAATTCATGAAACAGATTTTGGGGTAAAAAAAAAATTTCGTTATAAGAGAAAAGAAAAAAGAAGTGCATACTATGGGCAATAAAAGAGAAGGGAACTGAGAGGAGAAGAAAAGTGTAGGTTGGACAAGAGGGCGGTGCAAGTTCACCTCTCTTGACCTGTCTCCTTTGAAGTGATTACCGGCAGGCAGGAGACTTTCAGAGAAGGACAATGAACGTCACACGCAAGGCCACATACCTCTGGGCCTGTGTCACAATGTGGTCATGTCGCATGTCTAGACCTACCCACTCATATAAACACATGCACAGACACTGAACATATGTACACAGTGACATGCATGCACACTTGAGCATCCAGGTACACACACACCAGGGCTACCTGCCCTGTCTTCAGCAACAGGGGTTAGTGTGTCTGTGTGGGTATTGTTGGGGTCGGATTGAAGGAAGATTGAGAAATGGTCCCTTGGAACGGTGACGGGTCCTTCATTTTGATTGACAGCACCGGACTCCCAAGAGGAAACCTGAATGCTTGAATTTCGGTGGGAAACACAAAGGCCATCAAGAATGGAATGGCTTCACAGACACAGAAACAGACAGGTCTGGCTCCAGATAAATGGCTAGACAAGCATCCTGACAGCCAAACTGTAGTTATGTAATATAAGTTCAAAGTGCCTTTACTGACAGAAAAATCTCCTGAGGGAAACAAAATAGAATCCGTACTTTTGTGTGTATTCAGAAATACTTTGTGTTGAAGGTAGTATTTAAGCATACAAATGACTATTGTGTCCTTTTTAAAAGAAGTCTGGACAGCTCCGTCAAGCTTATGGTTAACTGAAAGTGTGGCATTGCCTCACAAAGATTATTGTAAATTATTAACTGCATTTGTAACTTTAGGAAGGTGTGCATGCACGTGCACAAAACACTTCTTGCCTCAGGGCTGGGTAGGGGGCCAAGTTTCATTGTGCTCTGTTGTGATTATTTTGTTTATTTTTATCCAACTCTGGGTTGTAATTGAGGTCTGTGTAAACTTTTGGTCGGTTTGTTTTATACCCTCCCTTTTTTTCTATTCTGGGAAGCAATTTCTCTCTCTTCATGCTCTCTTTACCCCTTCTTCCTCTCTCTCTCTCTCTCTCTCTCTCTTGTTGCTACTCTGATGTCCCCACACTCCACATCAATAGATTTCATTAATGTCTGGGAGAGTCTCAGCAGGAAGCCACACTTCATGTGGAGTGTGTGGAAGTGGTACATGTATATGTATGTACATGTACAGTATATATGTATGTGTATGTATGTGTGTGTGTGTGTGTGTGAGTGTGAATAGGCGTACCACAGCACTCTTTTTTTCTAATCATCTTGTCGTTTCCTAATGATAGGTCTCCTACCACAGCTACTGGGCGTGGTGCCCGAGAAAGCCATAAAGCTCACAGTAAGTCACTGCGTTAGAAAGTGCACAGACACACGCATGCACATTCATACAGACAGAGATTCATAGAGTTCTTCCCTCACTTTAGTCTTTTTAAATTGATTTTATGTTATATAATACTGATAATACACTTAGATTGAAATGATATGGAAATGATGGCTCATAGTCACACAAAAATTCAAAACCAGACTGTGAGCACTTTCAAATGTACCTGTGCCTGTTATCTGTCAGACAGCTTTTTGAAAAGCATCTAAAACATTTAACAGTTGGGGAACACTCAGTGCTCTTTAGCGTCAATATTTCCCCAAAAGGATCAGTATGCTCCATCAATATTATCATTATATTGTTGTCATTGAACATAGTAATATCTGATTTTTTTTACTTAATCTGTTGATCCCCATAAGTACATTGCTATTGGACAGTTGCATATTGCATGATATGATTATTAATACCACTGATGTAAAGTTACAATCTGCATATGATTTAGTTAGTTCTACATTTTCATATTCTATAGAATGTGTTTGATTCATTCTAGTATATGCATATCGCACCACAAAGTGCACCTAGCTTTGTATGAAACAATGCAGTAACGTTTGTGTTTCCAGGTGAATTATTTTGTGAGACAAAAGACCATGCAGAAAGATGGCACAGGCCCTCTGGCTGCTGAGATCCTCTGCTGGTGGATGTGTGAGTCTCGGGGTTACATTGTGGTTACATTTCTTCATGAGTACTTTGTTTGCATGCACGTAAAGTACTACTTTTGGTCAGTGGTAACAACCTGAACAGCATTTAAAACTAACTTACCACTGATTGTTACATTCCGGAGCTTTGGCATTTTGATCCTGAGGAAACACATTCAACATAAGTAGTTAAATAAAGTCAGATCAAATAGAGTTGTACAATATGATATTGCTGATAATCAATCTGGTAGATTTTCTCGACAAGACCTGAATGTGTCTCCTATCTGACACCAAGATAACAGCAGCAAAAGTCCTCTAAGCTGTGATGCGATAAATAATGCAAAAACATAAAAGACATAAAGAAAACCTTCTCCTATCCTGTTCCATGGTCCAGTTGTGCTACTGTAGGCTCCTGTAGGCAACAGAGGTCAGTATGGGCACTCTGACCCCGTAAGGAGCTGCACACTGTGTTCTGACACCTATCAATCATAGACAACATTACATCTTTTAACTTTTCATTTTTTCAAGCTGTTCTGTGGGATCAGAATAGATGGGCTACCTTTCAGTTCCCACACACATCAATAGACTTGGGCACCCATAACCCTGCCACTGCTTCATTAGTTATGCTTTGACCATTTTCCTGCTTCAAGAACTTGTTACCCCTCGTAACAAGATAAATAAGGTTATTTCCTTCTCCTGTTAGTTGTTTTGTGGCTCTCTGTATGTTTAATGTAGACTACAAACATGGATGTATATGTCTCAAACAGAAGAACCGGGTTGAGTACAAAGAGAATTTAAATAAAATCATGTGAAGCAGACTTAGTCTGACGGGGCCAAATAGATATAAAATTATTGTGGGTTCCAATGAGTCAATATACTGTATTCTTATACTGTGTATAATTAAACCTATACTGACTGTTGACTGGTAATAGTAGAGTTTTGCTACATTAACTTTTCAAGAGTTAATGTAACAAATGTATTGTATGAAGTCTGCGTCTATAAGTGTGTTCTGATTGACTAAAGCAGCCGTGAAAGATCAGCCAGTGAGAAGGTGTTATCCTACCGAACAATTACAACTCCTGACTGAGATAAAAATGTATGTCTTTCTTTCTAACAACCTCTGAGTTGTGTGATGGTTTGATTGTGGCTGCAGATGTTGGTGTTTCAGTACGTATCGTTTTTTTCCATAAAAGCCTAAACATGGAGCCACTAAGTCTTTAAAGTGCCTTGTGAAGGAATGATGCTACCTCGTATACAGTGTGTACAGTACCAAGGCAGCATACATCTCTTAGTTATGTTTACATGTTTTCTGGGTGCCGCCCCTCTGACAGTTGAGCAGACAGACGTCGACCTGTTTTGAGGCCGAGGTCTGGGCCTGAGGTCGTTTGTTGGTGGAATGTGTAGCGATCACACATGAAAAGGTAAATGCATACTCACGCGAATGTGTGCACGTATGACAAACAGGAAAGCATACAGGTGCACTCACACACACACTTGTAGTGTAGAGGAGATGAAGATTGACAGCAGCTGCTACCTGAGATCCCCCCCTCCATCAGTCTGTTACCTGCTCCCCTCCCATTTTAGGTTTTGATCAGTGAGCTTTCACAGTCTACCCTAAACACATGTATGCATACACACACACACACACACTGTGAGTCCTCCAAGGCCAGTAGCTTCAGCCTGAGTCAATGAAAGAAGTCTTTCACTCAAACTTCTTTTGATGCTGATCACTAAAGCAAAGTATTTCGGGATACACAAGTCATTATGGGTTTAGCTCCACTCAGGTACATTCAATTGACCTTATTTGTTCTGGGAATATTTTTAAGAAATGTTTTAACATGGTACATTTGCTGTGACTTAAGGTTTTGGATAGTGAATTTGTTTTGTCTAAGAGACAGACGTGAATAAGTACACCAACTCCAGGGAAGCAAATGTACCGAAGAAATGTTCTGCACTGTACTGGGTGTGAAAAGTAGTGGTTTTCTTTTTTTATACAACTCATATGGATTCACAGGCAGAACCATAAGAGAGGCAGAGGATAAATGTAGAGAAGAGTGTGGATGGATGGATTTTTCCTCTTTTCCTGCGTGAGCCGTCGTGACAGCTCCTTTCATCCTGGCTGAGGCCCCGGTGTTAGTGCTGGCACCGCACTCTGCCTGCCACTTTATCTTACACACACACACAGAAGTCGAACCCTCCTGAACCCTGTTTTAGTGAGGTTCCAGCCACAGCACATGGAATCTGTTTATATCATTTGGTAGCTGTGAAAGTGTTGGTTTGGACCACAATGTCAGCCTTAGATCCACAGTCTATAAAAGAAAAGAAAGATGGAGAGGTATATGCTCGTGTAGTAAACTTAACATAGCTTTATGCAACTTTTTTATATTTAATAGTGTTTTGCCTCATACTCGCTCCTGCTTGCATGTTTTACTTCCTTGTCTCTCCTATCATCCTTTACCTTTTTGCGTCCTTCAGCTTTTCTGTAGCCATTAAATATGCTCCTCTTCTCTTCTTACCTAGCATTGCCTCTCTTCGCCTCCTCCCCCTCTCATTCCCTCCTCTTTCCCCGCTCTCAACCCACGGCTCAGCACCATTAAGCTCCAGTGTGGGTTGCCAGTTTCTAATGATTATTTGGTAAGAATGGCATGCTCCGTTGACTGAACTGGCTGGATGCTTATCTGGCAGTTACTGGCCTGCATTTTAGGCCTTAAGTTACAGAAAATACTTACTGGGTCATTGCTGAGAGGAGTAGTGGGGGAAAGTCCCACAGTTGAAATATACTAATACTTTGTTCATTTTGATCGTAAATGTAACATAGTTTGCACGGTTGGTTTATGTCTTTGTATTGGGTTTCTTTTTCAGGCTTGATGTGATTTTTGAAAACATTATCTGTCAATCTAACACACGCACACAGCCCTGCACAAATAGCATGAAGGCTGTTAAGTGCAAATTAAGTTGTTATTGTTATTTATGTGCGGTGGGTAATGTTTTTAGCTGCTGCTAATTGCTTGTATGGCATTAAGAGAGTGGTTTTGGGTGTGTGGGGGGAGGGGTGTTCCACAAACTTCACTACGGCCTTTTTGCGCGCGCACACACAGACACACACACAAACACAGCCAGGAGCTGTGATGCGTGCATAAGGTGCTGATGTTCCAGGTTTCTTAGGATCACCTTGCCTTGTAATTACCTGGGAATCATCAGAGAGCTGCCGACGTTGTCACTCCATAATCACAACCCTCAACCTCTCTGCCTCAGCCTCAACCTTACTTCACTTCTCTTGTTTTGACTACTCCTCTCTCTGTTTCTGTCTCACTATCTTTCTCTCTCTCTCATTAGCTCTCCGTGTTTATTTGTGTGATTCTGTGGCTCATGTTCATCTCTCTGTATGTCCTGGTTGTTCGAAGTTTCACCAGAGTTATTTTGCACAGTTATAATGTGGGATGGCAAAGTGCACAAAAGAGCTCTGCACTTCCTTTTATCTTTCCAGTCCATCTCTCTGAGCAGTGTTGTTTATTTTCCTTGAGTAAGAAGTATATCCATCTTCTCCATCTCCAGTCTCCTTAGAATCTAATTGAAGCAGCCGACACCGCTAGGGGCCGGAGCCAATAGTCTCTTAATGCTTGAGCTATTAGCCAGCATGTAATCAACTAGGTTATTTCCATAAAACAAGTCATAAAGAGTTAGCTGTGAGATCTGGCAGCTTTGGAGCAGCAGCCCTCCTGCTATTCACAGCCATGTTTTGGGTCTGGAAGGGAAGCTGTAGCCGGCTACATTCTGTGTTATTTAAAAAGTGGCTGCACACACCTTCAATGAGACGATTATGATCGGTGTCTCTCCCTCCTCCCTCTCTTTTCTTAGGCAATATATGGTAACACTTAAAACCGAGCGACTTTTAGCAAAATAACTGCTCATGTTGCAGATTGGGGCTTGGTGCCTTCCCGTAATGCAAGAGGCAACAAGCACAATCCATCATTCATACGAAGGGAAAGGAGGGGGAGAAAATGAGAGAAACAACAACAAACAGACCAGGCCAATTTAAGACAAAAATGGTGCCATGGCAACCGATTGCTATCTAATTGCAATGTGCTGCCCTTTTGCGTGTAGTTACAGTAACCACTGGCAACTGTAGCAAGAAAGAGACAATATTAGAGAACATGAGGGAGATCGTTTGAGAGGAGTTCAAAGAAAGAAACTGAGTCAATACTTAAAAGACGGTTGAGAGGAAGAGAGTGAGACAAACAATGAAAGAAAAGGGGAAAATGCAACACACAGAAGTCAAAAAAAGCCCAGTTTCCAAATAAAAACCTTTGAAGGGTGTAAACATTTCTCAGCACGAGAAGCATTCTGGAAATGCTGTTATGTTCCTTGACGAGACACAGTTGACCGTTTGTCTTGCCACAACTCTACCACAGAGGCTGCTTAAAAGCTCTGTCAACCTGAAAGGCAAAGGGTCCAGTCTGAACATGCAGCAGCATTATTGCCCTTCACTCACAAGTACAGGTTTGGAGATCGGTGTGAAGTGAGAGGTTAGAGAGGAAAAAAGCATCCCCGCAGGGTCTGTGTGATGAAGACAAACAGCTGACAGACTTAACTGCATCAGCTAGGTTTCCCGGTACACTCCTGTATCCTCCTCCTCTCCACGCGTTTGTTTTGTAGCTGGTTGCTGAGGTGGCACTATTAAATGACATCACTTGTCTCAGTTGTATCGTAATGGGGTTTTTTTTGTGTCACACACGATCTCACATTAAACATAATGTACATAACTCTATCATAGAAACTGTTAATTATTTGTGGCAGCCAGTGCATCTGTATCTAATTCTTTCTGTTCTGTTCTTCAAGGTCATTTTATTATTTTATTGCTTTCATTTTTTCTTTCCTTCAGGCTGGTGGCTTCGCAGTGATCTTCATCAACCCCCGTGAGATAGTAAAGATCTGTCTGCAGGTGGAAGGAGATACCACCATGGGGCCGAGGGTCAGTTCCATGTCATCAGGGACCTAAGCTTCTCTGGACTTTACAAGGTAGGTCAGAGGTGCATCTATAGGTCATCACACACAGTGTAACTGGACACTGCAGAATCATGTATAGGAAACGTTTTTCAGAAAAGGAGCTGTAGAACTCCCTGCCCATACTTATGCCTTTGTCACGGCTCAGATAGAAAGAAAGAAATGAAGGGTTCATCAGTCCATTTTGCTATGTCTGATTCTTGCTGACGATCTTGGAAAATATTGCTTTAATAAGAGATATTAAGCCTGACATCGGTTTCAGCTAAAGTGATAGAAAGTGGCCACCACATACAGCAGCTAACTAGAATGTTGTGTACATCAGCAATAATGTTCTAACCTGATCTTGCTGTATTGTTGATTGTTGTATACCAGAATTGTATTCTGGACACACATTGCTGAGGTCAGCATTAAGTTTAGTTGAACTTTGCCCACAAACAGTTGCTCTACCCAATGGAAATAATGTTCTTATTCTGCACAGTTTGAACTTGTGCCATTGTTGTGTTTATTGTGTTGTGTACGGCGGTTTTTTTTTTCCTTTGTTAAAATTACATTTGCAAACTCATTAAAAGCTTGCCAATTGAGCTGAAACTGCGGAGCTGTGTCAGAACATAAAATGCTCTGAAAGTTTATTAAAACAGAATTAGAATATGTTTTAAATTAAAGTGATGAGTGCTGCAGCAACACAACAACCTCTGGGTTTTAGGTCAATCCGTCCTCCTGCCTCAAAAAAGACAAACCCACTTTTACTCTCTGACTCAGCTAATTTTGTCAGCATGTAGTTCTTTCAATTCTCTCCCAGAAATGGTAGTATGAAAGGAATGATGAATAGGAAGAAGAAATAAAATCTATTTACTACAACAAATCAGTAAGATACTGTATGTGTAGATAATTAAGTGTGATTTTTTTATCTGTCTTTAAAGGTTTATTATTGGAAAAAGTCCAGAGCTATAGTTTAATTAATTGGCAAATCCATGCCAGACATCTAACATACATTCTGTTATATTTTCGTCTGCCTCACAGTTTGACAGCAATCCATTATTTCCTATCACTGTTATGACTAAATCGTATGTGATTTTTCTATTAGCTATTGTACAATTATACATATTACCTTACCCCACATCAGCTATCATTTAAATCCACAACTCCGTGCAGTTTTCTGTTCAAGAACAAGAAAAGGAACAATTTATGCAAAAAGCTGTATTTAACCTTAATTGCCATAATTGGTATTATTCAATGGCACAGGGCTAAAAATTACAGTGCGCTGTTTGAATATATCAGGTTTGTGTGATATTATGCACCAACACATTGTAAAGCAGGCGTGAAAGATTACAGTGTCATATTTAGGGCTAATATTGCAATATGTACTGATGGTGTGTTTACATTTTTTTTAATGTCCAAAATAATAACACCAGTCTGTTTAACTCCATTGCCAATGTCTTTTGGATGCTACCACTAGGAAAGAAGAGCTGTGGGATTCAATGAACGGTCTGAGGCCTCCGCTAACATCAGCAGCTTAACTGGCTAGACAGGGACATTAATCCTCAGGGTGAAACAGAGCATGTCTAATTAAATTACACAAATAGGTCCTAATGGAGCTTGGCAGGAGAGATTCTCCTTCAACTGTAAACACAATCAACTGTGAAAATGTCATGTCTCGTACCTGTGGTTGTATTAATTTGCTTCATTTTACTTAAGTAAGATGATGGCACTTGTGTTGTCAAATTCCAAGTAGCAAACAATTTTTCAATAAAGATCCTAGCCTTCTTTAGTCAATGCTTCGACTGGACCCTCTGTATTTCTCTGTTTTATCTGTGTGGTTTGTCCTCGACTGCTGAAGTGACCACCTGTCAGCACAGACAACTTACATGTAAAGATTTTGGTTCTGTTAACAAGGTTGTAAAAGCGTGAGGAGCCTCCCCCTGCCTTTGTATACCTGTCTACCTGTTCTTGTGGTTGTGTACGCTCAGTCTTAGTCATTTATGACTTACAGTATGTAAGAATGCTGCGTTACCCAGGTGAGTGTGCGTAAATATCTCTATTCTCACGCACACACTTTCTGTTTGTCTCCTGGTCTACGCACAGAGAGGAGACAAAGTGCAGTGAGAAACTTGTAGCGGTGTTGGAGGTGGAGGGGAGGTGGGGAGGAGACGAGCTCCAGCCTGCAAGCCCCAGACGGGCTGGCTCCGGAGGGGCTGCACCCAGGCACAGAGCTGCCTTTGTCAGGGTAATTATCCTGACGCTCACCCTCCGCTGGTGTAGCTACCAGTTGGTAGGGTGGCTGACGTTCTAGCGCCACCATTCATCACTGGGGGAAAGTTGTCATTGTAGGAATATGGACCCGGATGATGTTTCATGGATATGAAGACGTTTTTATGTAAATATATGTATGTAGTGCGTATAAGGACACATTTAGCTGTTCCCACTAAGCTAAATTACAGAACTGATTTTCATCTCGGTGTAAAATGATTTCTATCTGCGCACTTTCACTCAGCTGCTGCTCCACCAATACATTACCCAACCCAACACTATTAACTTAATATTAAGCCTTCTAGTTCCCGGCCCTGTGACGCTGCTTGTCCGTCCTGCTTCGATAGAATCTCCCAGCTTTCAACAGCCACTAGGGCCCCAGCCAACGAGCAGGAGGACAGGCAGAGAAGAAGTGCAACTGGAAAGAGAGGGAAAAAGAGAGAGCCCAGGTATCTTGGCCTCATGTTCTCTCTCAGCTTGTGTGTGTGTGTGTGTGTGTGTGCATGTGTGTGGATGAACCAAAGGATTATCCCATAGGAGTTAAATGAAGCCTATCCAAGACAGGGAGGCCTTGCAAAGCTCTTTAAATGCCTTCTGTTGCTTGTAGTTGCTGTGTCAAGAAGGTGGCAGCAGGCCAACAAGCTTGAAATACAGCAGGAAACTCAATAGGCTTGATGATATAGTGTTGTTTACAGTGGCAGACAAGGAGCCATCTTTGTCAGCCAGTCTGTCTTTCTCTGCTTTTCCCACTCTTTTGGTTACGTCCCTCACCTGCTGCCGAGGACACAGTTTGTTTGCGTATGGAGAGACTGCCAGAAGAATTCCAGGAGTCTTTTGGACGTGGTGTCTTTGGCGGCGACATCAGTTGATGCTTAAATCTCTAGTTTGTGAAGTGACATTTAAAGTTTCATGTGTGGCTAAAGAAAAACAGTTCATCTTCAGAGACCTGAACCAGAAGTCAAGTTTTGAATCCCCTGAGCCCCGTCACTTTCTTTCTGCTCCCCTTGTTTTTGTTTTCTTCTTCTTTGAACTTTAAACCCAATATTATTATCTAAATTACATTTTTCCTCCAGTTGTGTTTCTCTAGGGCTCCGAGGCTTGTTTTCTGCGGGACATCCCTTTCTCAGCCATTAACTTCCCCTGCTACGCCCACACCAAGGCTTACCTCACTGAAGAGGACGGAAGGATAGGGGCAGCCAAGATCCTGTTTGCTGGAGCTCTGACAGGTAAAATATTTCCATTCCTTCTGCCTTTAGGCCCCAGCAGACGGGGGACAGTGAAATAAGCATATGTACACAGAGTATGATTGAAGAGCAATCCAAATTATATATTAGGCATAGTGAACATATACTGTACATGTACACAAGACTATAAAAGTAGCACTATGTGGAACTATTGAGACTGAACGCCGCTCACTAACAACATTGTGATTTGATATTTACAGGTAACAACAGAACTGTTCATTTGTCATAGTAGGACCTGTTTAAATAAGGACATCCATATTTATAGTTGTGCACCTTCTTAAATTGTTAATTTTTTAACTGATCCAAATTATCCCTGACCTGAACTTATTAAAAATAGTGTCTCATGATGCCATGTGTAAGCATTTGACACGTTACTATTACATTATTTAACTTTGCAAAGTGTACGTATAACTAACCATTTATAGCGAGCCAGTAAATCAGCTTCAGCCGCTGACGCAGTTTACAGAACCTTGAAGTTTATGAAATAAAATCTTTGGTCCAGGTCCAGTTTTGAGCAACGTGTAAGAGCAGGTCTCACTCTGCTCTCGCCTCAGACCTCCACAGTTCTGCAGTAACAGTAGCAGAGCTCAGAGCTTGGAAGCCAGGCTGCCTCTGACCACAGGCTCCATGGCGGTAGCTGTTAATTAAAGTGCTGCTCAGTGATTGGGGATTGAGGTTTTGGAACTCAGCTCCAGGGAAGCGCCTCACATGCCTGCCAACCAGGCCAGCAGGGAACCTTTCCAATCTTAATATATTGTACGAACACATACAGATATGTGCATGTAAGCATGCAGACTTGCTTATGAATGGTTTATACATGTTCACACTGCAAAAAACACATATAGACCTGTCTGTTTGTGCTCTAGTTTGGCCACAGCAAGGATTTATTATTAGATTTGTCCTGAAGAATATTCTAACAACACTAACAACAACACAGCTCTCCCCTGCCAAGTTAAAGAGCTTTACAACTTAAAAGACATTTATTAGATACTTATATATTTGTTTTGAATCCTCAGAGATCTGTCAGCTGCGTAGAGGCATGGCACAACATGGAAAAATCATAAATCCTGCCTCTCTCCCCCCTTTTTTACTCCAGTTTCTCACCACAAGACTGGCAGCCATGGCCCACAGACTCCAAGCTGAAATGAGCCTCATGATTTCTTAATTTTTTTCGTTACTTCGACACATTTATCATCCCTCCTTCACATATATTCATCAGCGGTTGCAGCATTCTGGCAATTAGTGTTTTACAGTCAGTACAGGAAATTGAATTACACACTCAGTTTGCACAGCATTATTTAGCTGGGCATTACTCTGGTCTGTGAAGATCATAGTTTTGGCCATCTCTAACGCACATTAGTTTTTTATGTGACATAGAGTTATGGAGGGAGTTTTTGGCTTTATTAGCTACGGAGCATAAGGAATATCCATGTTGATCCCTCTGAAATTGTCAATATCCCCGAAACTACAGGCCAGATTACCAAGAAATTTGGTTTACATATTAATGATCCCTAGAAAATGATTTCTTACATTTTTGTTAAATGCCTCACTTTAGTGTCGCTGTCAGGTCGGAGACTAAAGGTAGACCAAAACTTTAATGTCCTGTAGAGCAGAAACAATTATGTGATTTAAAGAGCAGTTAGTTCACAGACAATCAACGTGTGCTGCTTTTAGCTTGAAGAAATGCAGCAAGGGTCCAACAAAAACATGGATTGCATAATTTCAACTATTTTAAAGCTCTGCACTTTAGTTGTTTCATAGCAAAAAGAAATGCACATTGCTGGACGTCAGAGATAAAGTTGAGTGAGCTTGATCAGGTTCAACGCTATATGTTTGGGGTTCAGACTGATGCTTGGACAAGATTTTTGAAGACACCTTGACCTTTGGGAAACACTTGATACATTAAACATTTCTGTTTTTTAAATATTTAGCAGGATTATGGATGCAGCTTTAATTTAGTTTTTTTGTTCTTTTTTGTTCTTTTTTGTTCTCATTTTCTCCTCCTCTCCTCTCCTCTCCTCTCCTCTCCTCTCCTCTCCTCTCCTCTCCTCTCC
>JAUYWH010000003.1:12342172-12367446 GCA_034779795.1 Ctenopoma multispine | reverse complement strand
TCCTCTCCTCTCCTCTCCTCTCCTCTCCTCTCCTCTCCTCTCCTCTCCTCTCCTCTCCTCTCCCCTCCCCTCCTCTCCTCTCCTCTCCTCAGTGCAGGTGGTCAGTCTCTGCCGGGTGCCAGTCTGCTACCTAATGCTGAGTTGATCAGGCTCGCTGAATAGCTCGTTTGGCCGTTACAAAAACCAAGAAGTCAGAGTAAATCGTCAAGAGGGCAGTTGATGGTAATGACCAAGCCATCAATGATTGAGCCCATTCATGGCTGAAGTGGATGGAGTGGAGGCTTTGCAGTCACTCCCCTCAGTCAGCCAGTCACTTTCAGCGGCACACGGGGCACAGTGTGCATTGCTCTCATTACTGTCCATTGTCTGGCTCCTTTCAAATGACTGTAAGAAAAGTGGGAGAGAGAGGAAAGGAAGAAAAAAGGTAGAGATTAAATAATGGCCTCGCTGGTGGTATGGATTGTTTGATGGTGAAGTGATAGGAACTGGCCCCTACTTGTGCATAGTCCATGTATGCGGCAGCCTTGCTACAAGATCCAAGATGACGTGTTTTGAAAGAGGGAACAAAAAATGCTAAAACCACTCTATCAGATGTAGTTACCATCGTATGCAAGATTTCATTTGATCGCTGATGGCTGCTTCCTACAGTACAAATCATCTCATTAGTTTGGAGCTGATTTTAAATTTGTACTCTATTTAGAATCAAACACCTGACTGTTAAAAAAAAAGTGTTATGTGACTAAACAGCCTTTGCCTCCTTCTCCCCAGACATGTGTAGAGCCTCTCTGGTGACCCCAGCAGACGTGATCAAGACCAGGCTACAGGTGGCGGCACGTGTCGGTCAGACCACCTACAGTGGCCTGGTGGACTGCTTCTGGAAGATATGCAGAGAATAGAGGCCCCGCTCTTTCTGAAAGGGAGTTGGAGGTAGAATTACAAGGTCAAACATCTAATAATGAAGAACTGTAGTGACTTCACACAAACCCCTACCGCTACCCCTCACAATTTTACAGTTAAGGATTTTCTACTAAAATCTCTTTACAGGCAAACTGATCCAGATAAAAGAAGCTCTGAATTCACTCACACAATTAGGCTTTACCTTCAGCAGTGGGTGCTTTACATGTTGTACTTTATTTGTTGTAGACTGCAGGCAATACTCAGATTATTATTTTATCTATATCTACAGTTAATTAAAAATATAGTAGAATTAAAGAGTGATTACTAGCCAGGCAGGACATAAATGTGTTTTTTGATGTAATGTTTCATGTATGAAATGTATTGGAAATTTTGTCTTTTTCTGATATAATTTCTACATTTTCTCAATTTCTCTAAGTGTATCAGTCTTTATTTGAATGATACATTTGAATGAAAAGCTTAATTTTGTTGGTAAGATAAAAGCAAAAAAAAAAAAAGTATGGACAATAACTAATTTAATCATACAGTAATTTATTTTTTTGATTAAACAATCATAGTTCACATTAAAATAAATGTGTAAAAACTATCAATAATCTGTGTGGATTTAAATACACTCACCTCTGCCTGTTCTGAGGGTTTCAGCCCCTGGCTCAGTTTGGAGTGATCATGGTGACGTATAAACGACTTTGCAACAAGCTATGCCTGGTTTACTTTGGTGATATTGTTACAGAACTCTGAATGTCACTTACCTCAATCTCCAAGTGAAACAATATGAGACACAAAAGTTTCTTCTTCTCTTTTTTTCATAGACAGAATACTACAGCTACTTCATCCCATTATGAAATACAATATTCTCCCTTAACAATAGGGTTAATTTCAACCTACAATACCTGCTGAATGTACAGTAGCTGCTCTTGATGCATTTCCTCCCTCGTCTGTAAGAGAAAAAGAAATGCCACAAGACCAAAAACAATCTCCATGCACATTAGCCGACAGACTCAAGCCCTTACTCAAAGCTCTGGATGTGACAATTTTCTCAAACTTGAGAGATTAACTGTGCCGTGATCAGGGCAGACAGCACCCATTTGACTTGTACTCTCTTCACTTCTGGAATTAAAATAGACCACTCTCAGGAAGAATTGACTAGTTCTCTAAAGTTAAAAACGTCCAGTGGGGAACAGAGGTGGTGAACCTCTCAAAATGACTAAGAAAATTCTCCCTTTTATGGGCAGCTGAGACTCTGTTGCACATGCATGTATTCGCTGGATGACTCATTACTTTTACATGTAGCTCCCTCTCCCCCAACGGCTCACAGTCAAACAAAATCAACTGCAGATCCAGCGAATATTCAGTGTGGTTTGGAGTGAGTTGATCTGTGCTTCTTTGCTGTCCATGTTGGCAGTGAATCACAGAGCTTGGTGTGAAATCAGTGAGGGATTTGATTAGTTCAGCTTTAAGGGATATATGTTCCACATTTGATTTTCTATTAAGATGTTTATTTCTCTGGTGAACAGTGATTAATATGATCATATTAATTTAAGATTAAATTATAATAAAACTGTCTGTGGAGTCTCACTTTCTCCCCATTTTGTACAGTTTTTATGTTGACGGTTTCTCCTTTTACTGTACCACTCTTCACCTTTCTCTCACGTCTCTCTACTTTATTCAACTCTTTCACCGTGTGCCTCTGGCTTCCTCATCCTTCTCGCTTTCTCCCTCTCTCCACACCGCAGAAAGCCGGCTGGCTCTGAGCCACCCCCAAGTCTCGGATCAGCCTGCTGGCGCCCAACCCCAACCACATCGGAGGCTTCAGGTTGGCCGTGGCCACGTTTGCTGGCATCGGGAGCAAGTTTGGACTCCCACGCTACACGGTGGCGGCGGCAGAGGCAGCAGCCCCTACTAACACCCCCTTAACAGTTCACTTTGTCAGTCATGGTTGGGGGTAAGTCAAAGAGACAGCTTGAATGTTTAGAAACACAGACAGAAACCATGCCATTGTTTTAATGTTATTATTTAATGATTAATAGAGAAACTGAATCCGTTGAACTTTATTTTGTTTGAGCTGCTACTCAGATTAAACAAGCTTTGTCAGCATTAAAGAATGAAAATGTATTTAATTATTTTTTGCATCTCAGCCAGATTTATTAGGCTTTGTGTAAATCAATGTTTTGTGTGGAATAAAAAATATAGAAACAGTTATACATGTAACCCATGCTGTAAAGCACGTGTGACCTTATCAAGTGTAAACTATTAGTAACTTTTTTCTTGTGATAAACAAATCCCAAAACGTTTTCTCTTAATTAAATTCTTAAATGTGTGCAGTACAAAGAATGTAAGCGTGATAATCGTGCCTCAGTCAGTACATGTCTACTGACAGTAAAGAGAAACTTATATTATTAAACTGGGTATGCTCGAGTTCTCATTCCCATTATGTGGAGAACAGGAAAAATCAAGGCATCAGTTCATAAGCTATGCTTTTAATGGCAAACATAGCAGGTTTAACAGTGAGTACTCTGCAGTACAATATACCTCTTGTTAATGGTTAATGGATTTATAGTTACAGTTGAGACACTGTGTCAAAACTACACTGGATTCGATTTCTGACCCCCTGAAACACTGAGAGCCACAAAGCCCCACACGTGGAAATTTCACCACATTAACTCCATGTTTATGCATCTGGAATATTTTAGAAATGTGTCGCATGCATGCATAATACACAGAAAAGAAGCAAACATAAAGTGAATGTGACATCTTGTAAACAACACTTGAATAGTCAATGGACCCTGGTTTAATTTCACAGTAGTGCAAAGCATCATTACAGTACACATATCTTTATAAGGCTATAAGACTGCCACTTTGTATACACTGTGGGCTCACGAGTTGCAAGCAACACATCACCTTGAGTAAATAAATAAATAAGGGTGAACAGATCAGCAGAACTTAACATAGACCGTTTGCATCTACAGGAGCGCAAATGCAAAAATACCGTAAAAGCACTGGCTTGTTTGGGTCAGACAAGAACAGGGACATAAAGTGAAGAAACAAAACTAAGTGAGAAGCACATGCTACAGTGACACTAATAAAAGCACACCAGGCTGCTGATTCACTTCATTTTTCCTTCTCTTTGGAGTCCTGTCTATGAAGCCAGCTCCATAGGCCCCTCCTCCTCACCGTCAGCCCGGTTAGCACGAATCTCCATCAGGGTACGGGCAAAGCGCGCCCAGTCCTCAGTATGGGCGACCGACAGCTGGAAATAAAAGGATACGGTATTAAGCACCCACACTCACTGTTTGTATGGCGTCTCACCTGGGTGTTCGCTGGGCAACAGAATCTCTAACATCACAGCTTGTTGTGATACCAGAATCATCTCTGAGGATGCTGTACTACAGTTCTTTACAGGTGTAGAATTTTAGACCCAGTCCAAAATGACCTTTTTAACTTGTCCAAGAAGTGACTGTATACACAGCAGTGCTTTTAGTCATAGATTTGCTAGATAGCATGCTAACGTTTATTAGCACTAAACACAGAGTATAGCTGAGGCTGATGGGAATGTCATTCGTTTTCAGTATTAAGTCTTGAACCAAACTACTGAACAAACTTTTTTTTTAACAGGGAAAAGTAAGCAAGTTTATTTTCCTTCACAGCCAAAACAAACTATGAACTTCGATGCAGCATTTCGAAAAAACTCGAGAGAACTAAGTGAATTGTCCAGAATGAAACCTGGGCGTGACTACCAGCCAGTATGCAATGACGTGTTCACCTCAAGCTTTCACCTCTAACTATGTGTAACATGGGTACCGAAACTTTACAGAAGTAAGTAAAGTAATATCAGGACATGAAAAACATAGTATGACCCCTTTAAATAGCTGTTGAGACTTTTCAATTTGGATCAGAATGAAGTGCACTGACCACATAGCTCATACAGGAAGTCAAACTGAACATTGTTACTATGTAAGTGTTGAGCTACAGTTGTGCACTGTGGGAGTCAGAGTGAGTGGGACAGAAGCTGCGGCCGCCACCCAAGCTGTCTGCAACCGCTTTGCATGGCCAGGCTGTAATTAAACAGGAACCAGGAGGAGGGAGGTAGCCATTTTGAACCCCCAAACCCCCCACAGAGCTGAGCTGGCCACAGCAGGGGGCTCTGGCAGAACATCATCTATACGGTGCCTGAGTGACTTCAGGATTAGCAGTTTAAAGAGACTGCAAAGGTTTGAGTAACAGAGAAGCTCTGTTGGATTGTGTGTTGTCAGCTGCAGGTCTAAAACACAAATGACACAAATAAAAGTATTCCTGCTAATAAATGATCTAGAAAACTAATTTGCACTAAGTAAATTAATACCAAATAATAATATAATAGTGAAATACTTTATTGATCCCCTTAGGGGAATTGTAGATGGTTTCAATGTCTTGTCCGAGGACATCTCAAGCTGTAGCTTGGGAGGGACTGGGAATTGAACCGCTCACCCTGGGATTTGTAAATGACTGCTCTACCTACTGAGCTACTTGCCATTTGTTTTTTTTAAATCAGAGAAACATCTTGGGGGTCGTTACTGACCCCAGAACCACACAAATACTGGTTCTCTTTTCTTCACATGCTGCTTCTAGTTTTAGTTATATGTGGGGCGTTAAAAAATAAAAAATAAAAAAATAAAAGTAAATACCATCACCGCCACACACAGGCACACATTTACACACTCCTCTTTGGAGTCATAAAACCTTTCAACCCCGCTCACTTTTATTGATGACTCTTCATTACCAGCAACCCAGCGTGGAGGCCACCGGCTCAGCTGAGCCTCTCTCCATGTTACCACACAACAAAAAAACATGCTTAAATTAGCCGGGCAGCTACGCCAACGCGCCCTCACATGGGGATCCTAACCATTGCCCTCCTAACATGAGAACATACAGTCAGGCTGGTCGGCCACTTTGTGGTGATGCCAAAGTCATGTGGAGGCCATTTTACTGAGACACGAAAGAGGATGAAAAAACATCAGATACATACGTGAATGGCTATGCTGACAGTTGGGTAAACATACAGGACTAAGAGACCTAAAATAGTAGGTTGTGGCACATGTGGAGGTTTTACAGTGAAAAAGTGAAAAATCTCTACTCTTACAGTATGTGTCTTTCAACAAAGTCAGTGGACCAAATATACATGAAACACTAAAAGAAACTCAGTTACTATTGTGTAGGTTATTTCATGTTCTAGCATTTTGTATTTATGTTCTCTTTAACTTTATTTTTGTAGGATCAGGAGGTATCAAGATATTAGTGATGAGTTCCAACCTCCTTTATTTAGCAAGACTAATAACTCCTGTTACAGTCCTTAAAATTTATCATCTACTGTAGTACAATTTAATTGCAACAGTGCAGTAAATTCTGGTCATTGTAGTTCGCTCATGCTTTGACACCTAGGGTGTAATTAAATCTTGATTGTTTGAAAACTACAGCCACGAGAACTACCAGCTCCATGCATCACAGTACTCAAAGTGATTTCAACAACAATGTACTCAGCAGATTTATTCTGTTACCAGAACAGGCTGCCAAAATATTAATATTACACGAGAAACACTTGAGTACAACACTATTTAAAATGTCAGTTATTGTTCTGTAATTATTAAACTAAACCTGAAAGTAAAGAGCACTCACTCGCTCTTATTTGAGTACAAAAAACAGATGGTGATTTACAATAAATTACAATGCAAGTGCATAATTATTATCTGCACCTCGCCAGTATCGTAGATCCAGACTCGGCCCTCTGAGTCGCCCACAGCCACTTCCTTCCCTCCTGAAGACCAGCGGACTCTGTTGAGGGCAGATGCTCCTTCAATGGTCACACTAGCAGTTGGTACCTAGTAGACAATTAAACAAACAAAATACCTCAATCAAAACACTGCAGGAGTTTGTGTACACAACTACCACGCATACAGCGAATAATATTACATCACTGCAAATTACACATTCATGTGTTGTTTTGAAAACTGATGTTTATAAGAAAGAAAACCCACTCGGTCTTAGTCGTGTCTTAGTGTGATTTCTAGGCGACCTGTATGGAAGCAGATGAGGGCCATTATGTTTTTTTTTTATTTTGTTATATTTTAAGATTTTTTTTTTTTACTTCTTGTTGGACAGAGGTCAAATTGATTATTTGACCCTCAGTAGGTCAATGTTCAAGTTCAAAATTATGATCTTTAATTTTTGTGTCTAATTGTGACCCTGATGTAGCTTAGAGCATCCTGACATTTTGACCTGGTTTACAATTTTTAAATTGAGTTTGTAACGAAATTAGTAGAAATTTATGAATATACCCACTTAGATTATCTATGTAAATGTATAAATCATTTACAAAACAAACAAATTAAGTTTGTTTTTTAAATTGTATAATTTGAAAGCGGTTTCTCAACATTGCAAACTGGCTTGTACATTTCAAACGTATGTTGCCTGTATTTGCTTTCATAACCTACACACTCAACTTTCATTTTCACAAGTCCTCTAATACATCCATAAAAGCAACAAAGCAACAAGTAACTGCTGTTTCAGTATGTTTGACAGTGTCTATTATATTTATGATAATTGCAGCTTGCTAAAAGTGGAAAAGTTTTCAAGTTAGTTGCAAGCTAGTTTTATCCAGAGTGAAGTCCCACCAGTTTCCTGGATTTTAAAAGGCTTTCTAAACAAAATGTACTGAACTTTAGATTTACACTTAAAACATGTTTCCTGAGTCCCTATTTATTTCTTCTGACTGTTGCCGTTTAAGTAATTTGTCCTAATGTTTATTGGAAAATCAGAGTATTATGCCATTAGAGTCCAATTTACAGAACAAATTTACTACATGGAAATGGCAACAATATACATGCACTCTGGATGTTAGACAAACCTAGCTGTCAAATTTACAACATCTCTAAATTCAATTGTGGACACACACAAGGCTATTTACTGTATAATAACTGTGTGCGCGTATGTTCTTGTTGCTGTTGTGGGTGAGCAGACGGTCTTTTAGTAAACAGCAGTGCTTGTGTTACACCTTTAAAAACCTACAACCATCTGCTGTGTTTCCATAAACTGTTCCTGTAATGTGTCAGGCACGTCTGACACATGTCACCAGTGGAGACAGAGGCCTTGGCATCACGTCGCCTCACACACCAAGCTTCTGCGTATTTAAAGCAACGCTAACCACAGGCTGACTGCCATTAGCCTGCTAGCTTCCACCGCTCCGCCCGAGTGGATCTGTACTGAACGCATTAAATTGGCTTTATGGTTTGGTGTGTGTGTGTGTGGTGGAAATGAGAACCAGGTGCATGGCACTCCTCCGTTAATGTCGTTATGACTGTGTGTTTTTAATATGATGGCAACAATGGAAGTCTGTTGCTATTAGACTGTGTGTGCATGTGTTTGTGTATATCCGTTTGTGTCTGTGCATGAGCAAATGTTTCTCATAAAGCACATTGTTAGCTGAGTTACGCTGTCGATAATGAACTCTTCCTCTGTCAGTGAAAAGGCCGCTGTTGAGGGAACCATGGGAAACTTGTCATTTGTGCTGCAGAGGGAAGACCCAGCGCTAGTGACGGGATCAGTGATTGAGAGATTAGATGAGACAATGGATGTGATTTCACTCACGAAATCCTGGGTGATGAGATATGAATGTTATGTACGGTATAAAGGGGCTGCAGGGAGGAAGAGTGAACGAGCTTCAGAGAGAAGGAGGAGAGCAGGAGACGCAGGCTTGTATTAAGTTTGAAGGCATTGTGGGTGTTGTCTCCATGGAAACCAAGAGCGAAGTAGAATGGAGAATCCTTTTATCCATACTTTTACCTGAGTGATCAAAGGTTTGGTACTCACTCTCCTATCTGAGTTGTAGCAAAGTGTGGTTTTCACCCTGGACTGAAGTGATATTTTCACTCTGATACTTTTCTGTTACTTAAATGAATAGTTCAACATTTTTGGAAATATGCTTCTTTGTTTTTTTAAGAGAACTAGATGACTACATAAAAACTGTACCACTCCCACACTGGTCTATTAAATATGAAGCTATAGAAGTTAGCTTAGTTTAGCATTAAGACTGGACATGGAGAATTAGCTACCTGGCTCTGACCAAACAGCACCTACAGCGCTCACTGATTAATATTGTGTTACCATATTTGTTGAATGTGTACAAAAATTAAAAGGGTAAAAATGACAGGTTGAGGCTTTGTGAGATTTCATATAAGGCCTCCCAGCCATTTGCATGAACATGTCATTTTTTTACACTTTAGTTTTTGTCCTGATTGAACAAAACATAAAATGTGTTAATTAGTGCTTTAGAGGTGCAGATTAGCAGATTATTTTTACCACTGAGCAGAGCCTGGGCGAGCTGTTGTCCTGTGTTTCCACTATTAAAGCTAAACATAGCTGTCTCCTTGCTTTAAGGTCATGTTTAACAGACATGACAAAAAAGCAAATAATTAATTATGTAATAATGTCAAACCATTTTTTGACATAACCTTCTATTTTAAACCAGAAAGACGTCAGTGTCAAATTTTAATACTTGACAATTTTTAATAGTAAATTTGATTCACATCTTTTGGTCAATCACATATTTTGGTATGAGCACATTATCAATCTAACTCTGACCGAAAAAGTGTGTAGATATATTTCCCAAAATGTCAAACTATTTCCTAAAGTCAATCAATCAAGTGCAAACGAACATATTTGATTCGTAGAAATAATTTTATGCACTCATCTTAAAATAAATCACTGAGAATCTCAAACTCTGGCCTGAGCTTTCATTTCCGTGGGACGTGGGTCTATGGACTGAGGCTCTCAGCACGTGGTGTCCTGCACATCTGTGTACTTTGCTTGATTCGCTGAATGTTGGACAGAGGTTGCAGGAATGTTAGCGGGGCGGCTGGGTGGGAGCCGGGATGAGGAGATGTCATCCAGTCTGATTTAAAGCAATGGCTGTGGGGAAACGCCCACACGGGAATCTTGAATCGTGTGTGTAGGGAGGGATTCAGAGGAGTTGGTGGTGGTGGCGGTGGGGAGTGATGAGAGGGAAAAGGCTTGGGTGTTGGGTTGTGCGGTTCGGGCTGAGGCCCAGCAACAGGCCCTGAGGACGCCAAACACACATACACACACACAAACACACAAAGACATGACACAAACAATACGCCCACAATGACCTATATTCACATACTCACACACCTCAGTATCGTTGTTGAGGTTCCACAGGTCTAAGCGGCCCATGCCATCCACAGCTGCAAACATGGCAGGGTGCACGGGCGACCACATGACGTCATACACATAGTCAGCATTGTCCTCAAAAGAGTACAGAGGCTTGTTGTGCTGAAAAGAGAAAAAGAGGACATCTTTGTAAGTGTGAGTGACTGACATGGTGTGAAAACACTATGGATAAAAAGAGAGAGAGAGTTAGGGATTACAGTAGATAACACAGATAGAAAATGAAAGAAAAGAAACAGAGTGAGAGAAAGGAGGAATGGCGAGAGGGAGTGAGTGCGCTTCAGACAGAGTGGCGCTGCCTCAGCCTTGGGGCCTGTCTGGGTGCTGAGCCTAATTAAAAAGCCTAGCACATTCACACAGCGCCATAAAACCTCTGGGAGAGATGAAAGGGAGGGCCCCTCCACAAGGTGTACTGTAACCTCAACACAACAGCTGTCTGAGAGAGATGGGAAGAGCTGGGAAATGGGAGGAAAGGGAGGGATGGACAATGGCCGGAGAGGAAGAGGCTTGGGAAAAGGGATGTGTGTTTGTGTGTGGGTGTAGCCTGATACAAAATGTTTCAGGCATAGATACACACAAAAAAAACATTAGAAAAATAAACTTGTCAGTGCTCTCTAGTGGACAAACCCTATTACTGTCTGTCTCTCTGTCTGTCTGTCTGTCTGTCTGTCTGTCTGTCGCACACAGCTTCCATTATTGTGTATGGTATATAGTGTATTAGTTTTTTTGTGCACACTGAACTTTGACTGTGAGCTGGTTGAGGGCTCCGACTTGTGCTGCAATCAAAGATGAAGAATAAATTACATAGGTGTGTTTATGCACATATGTACTGTCCAATATACAATATGCTGTCCCTAAAGTAATCTACTTCCTGTGAGCAGTGTTCACATTACAGGTGATAATTAGGAGCTGTACCTTGTGCATACAGACTACCCCAATCTCCCCAAGAAGCTATTATCAGCTTAATACAGTATGGGTCTGTGTGTGTGTGTGTTTCCATCTCTCAGACAGGCTGTTAGGATTCCAGAGGTTTACAAACTACATTCCTGACAGGTAGAGTGGGAGGGGTGGAAGAAAGGAGACAGGTTGGCTGGAAGAGCAAATGAAAGAATGTAGTCTCTCTCTTTCTCATTCCTTCTCTTTATACCTCCATCACCTTTACTCTCTCGCTCCACTGTTGTTCTGAAGAGCTATGAGACTGCAGTGCACACTCACACACACAAACACAAACAAACACAGCCAATTTCAAGCCTCGTTGGAACCTGTTTTCCAGCTGCTGTGGTGACAGCAGAGGTCATTTTTCTCCAGCTCACAGTTTCAGCATTCGATCAGCTGAGCTGTTCCCATTTATCTTCTCTCCCTTTGTTTCACTCCCATGTTCCCATTATGGTTTAACTTAACTCTTTTACTAAATCACGCGGCAGTATTTCATGTCATCTGGGCATATTTAAGATGCAAATTAACTTTGATAATCTCACTTGCCTCTGCTATTTCAAGTCAGTCTTCTAAAATACGTCTATCCTTTGTAATATTCTGTCAAAACTCACAGTAATACATAATTTAGAAGATGAGATGAAGAAAGTCCTCCTTGTATTATAGAGCAAAATGTAAACTATTATTTTACTTTGTCTGTCCATAATCTACCTTCTATCTTAAATAAGGTGATTTGGGTAAATAATCTGCAGCAGCAAGTCTTAAAACTAATCTTAAAATTAAGCTTAATCCTTGTGGCGCCGCACTGAAGTAACTACTTGTCATTATCTTTCTTGTGCCGAAATGCTGCAGAGTTTCTAGCACGTTTGAACTAGAAAAGCATCACTAAAACACCGGTTATTGGATAGGTGATGTCACAGTGCACAAACAACTAACCCAACACACCGGGGGGACTGAGCTTTACTCAAATTCAAAACAGTTATACAAGCAGTGCTGTAAGATCACGTCAGGACGAAAGCCTCAACAGAAGTTCGTTTTCTCTCTTCCTCATCTGAAATACTATCAAGATTCATTAACAATCACCTGAACTGGCAGTGATGTAAGCCCTTAATTAACTTAACTCTTAAGGGAGCGAAAGTGGAATTATTATGCTCTGTCCAATCACTTTGTTAGATGCCTGTTTTGGGGTCAAGAGAGCAAGACGGTTCAAGTTATGCACAATCATAAACCCACTCCCAGCTGTCGCCACGTCTTCACACTCTGGCCGACTTTAAATGTTTTCACTAACCACAATATTTGCACCGCTGAGTGTAAAAACACAAGCAGACTTCTGTATGACGGCCTTTTTGAACTTGCGAGGGCAAAAGTGTGTGTGAATGCAAAAGAAAATTCACTGTGAATGTGTGTGTTACAACAATTTATGACAGCTGTGATTGGTAGGTTGGAGGGGAACCTCGAGGGGATTTTAGGCAAGCAAAGTCGGCTCGCTTAAAGGTGTGTGTGAGGCATGTGTGGTGCCATCTATGTTTACACACGCGCATACTCTCAGGTATTCCTTCTGCCCACACACAAATATGGGTTATGTGGGATAAGAGACAGACACACATTCCTGTGGTGCCCCTGAAAGGAAAGGGAATTCCCAAATCCTGACAAATAAAACACTTTTCTGGTGATAATCCACAGAAAACTTTTAACATGTGTCACGTTACCCTTTGCATAAGACTTATGGACTGGCTGAATGCATATATATGAGCTAAATTTCATCTCTACTGCGTGTTACAGCCAAGTATTAAAACTGCAGCTGGATCTTGCATGAAGCTAATTGAATTATGCAATATGCGTTTTATATTCTCTACATACTGGTCTCTTTGATTGCTGACTGTTTTTGCTGTTCGCCTCTCTGCTCATGCTGGCGTCTCTGCCTTTGCAGCATTTGACTTGACATGGGTTGGTAGAGCAGTCCTCCATGAACCCCAAGTAGTAGTAGTAAGTAGTTCAACTCCCGGTTTTATTGCCTTTACTGGCTATAAAATGCTGCCAAATGCAACTCATCAGTTTGAAAAGTGAAACATGCCCTGAGTGGACGAGGTCACTTAAACCCAGTAAGAGGATGCTCATGTGCACAACAGGTAGAAGAGAAGAAAACACTACACAATTTTTGGTTATTTGTCAGATGGTATCCTACATTTGTGGAATTGGCAGCACACCTGTTCTTTACCATTTACAAAACTACCATATTTCATTGAAAGGGTCAACTTTCTGTTGTGGGAGTACACAGCCTTGAATAAAAGACTGCAGCAAAAACTGCAGTATTCATATCAGATTTGTGTAATGACCTGCATAGATGTATACCATTTCAATCCTACAGACACTGTGTCACTCTACTTTTGAATGATTTCACCACACACCCACACTGTACCCATATACCCAGTAACAGAACACACCCACATTATCCCTCTTCTACACACACACACACACACACACACACACACACACACACACACACACACACACGTTTTCTCCCTCTCTCTGCAGCTCCTCAGAGTCTACAATCAACCCCCCACACATTCTCTCTCTCTCCTCTCTGGCAAACACACAAAAATACATCCACACGCCGTACCTTGGTGCTCCAGAGTTTGACGGTCCAGTCGAAGGAGGATGTGATGAAGAGGTGGGAAAAGTCAACGGCCCCCACAGCGCTGTGACAGCTGATGCCCGTCACGGGCCCCTGGTGGCCCTCAAACATCTCACAGATACCGGCCTTACTGGAGAGAGACAACAAGTAAAACAATGTTTTGAATGTATGTAATGTTTTTTCTTAGGGCGCATGTGTGTGTAACGCTGTGTGTCCACTAACCTGCCGTGTCTGGATGCAGTGTACACCGTGCCCTCCTCACTTCCCACTACATAGTTGTTAACATCTCCCGTGGGGAAGGCCATACCTGTCACCGCCACTGGTTTGGATTTATTGTACACCAGTTCCATGGTTTCCTACATGCACAAGCGTGCGCAGACACACACAGAGTCTCAATTTGTCCCCATGTGCACACATTCAAGCGCACACCATCACTCTCCATCTTAATAAACCACTATTTTCAAATGTAAATGTTTTGTTTTGCGTTGTGGACTGTGGGATGAATGTGTTGTGTACCTGCGGCTGGGAGAGCATGTCCAGACTCCAGGAGCACATCCTGCCGTCTGTAGACACAGTGATCAGGTTGTTGGCATTCTGGGTGCCAACCACGTTCACACAGTACACTGGGTGCTAAACAAACACATACATTAAAGAGACACAGACACACAAATGGAGATCCAATATCTCATACCTTATGTCAGGTTTGATTTGATAATAAAACAAAACGCTACTATTAGTCTCCAATCACAAATCATATCTATCAGGTTTTAATATAATTCCTAACTACAGTTGACTTAAAGACATGTGTAATTTTACCCTTAAACACATAACATCATTAGATACTTTGTGAACCAAGACGTGCTGCAGGGCTCACCGACAGTTCACATGGGAGTGTGCAGTCGTCCTTTCAAATGACCCTATGGGAGACATGGACTGGTGTGCAAATTCACAGGAGTGTGTGAAACCATTATGTCATTACTGGGCAGCAATTCATTTGTGTATTAGGCGGCACAAAGAAGCCATTCAGCACAATGTTAGCTGGCTGGACTCAGCCTCATTATTAGAGTCCAGAGCCACTTTAAACCTACAGCATAGACACCATGTAGCGTAGCGGTGTGTGTGTGTGTGTGTGTGTGTCTTCATGCCTTACTGATATGTGAGTATAACTAACTGTGGGTTGTAAGGTATTGACAGTGTGTTGTGGTCAGTAAGTTCACTGCAGCATCTGAATTAACTTCCTAACGTCCTTTTATGTCTAAGTATCATGTTTTAAAGTGTATCTTAGTAAGTATGTTTCATGGAAACGCACGTAAAGTCAGTATCATGAAAATCTTGCACTACTATGGGATGTAAGTTAAAATCTATTTGTCATTATTTTTATTTGACAAATCTGTAAAAGGCCCTACAAATAAATTTTCCCCGTCAACTTCTTACATGAAGTTTTTGATGCAAAGTTGGACATTTTGGTTGTTTCATCAGAGATATATTGTCGGTGCAATCACAACCTGCTGGGAGTTCACTATCCTTTGTCATGTTGCTACTAAAGTCACTGGAGTTTGTTGTTTTTTAAAGCCGCTAATTAAAACACACCACAGAGCTTTTTCACTGGAGGCCACTGACTATTTTAGCCCTTAAGAGCTAATCGAGTTATTTTTATTACCAACAAAATGTTTATCAACCTGTTCACCTCAGCTTCCTTATGATTCAACAGTTAATGATTTAGCCTACGAAATGTCAGAAAATACAGACAGACATCAGTACTTTGGGCAACGTCTTCAGTTTGCTTGTTGAATGTTACAGCTACATTTAAGGTTTTTTGTAAATTGATTAGACATACTGATTAGACACAGGGTTTGTTTTATCGTTATTTGTAATTGTGTCAACTATCTTACTGGGTGTTGCACACAACAAAGATCTATCTATAAAGTTATGCTGTACTGTGGGAGCCAGCCTTACTGTGTGTGCAGCAGCGGACAGTGGAGTCCTCTGGACAGGGGTTCGACGGTGACTGCGATTGTCCCACAGCACAATCTGCCCCGAGTAAGTCCCGCCCACCACCAGGTTGGGATGAAATCTTGCAAAGCCCACAGACACCACCGGAGACTAAGGAGAAAGAAACAGAGAGATGTGGAGGGAACGAGAGAGCAGAACATATTATTGTGTTTGAAGTTAGTTTATTGGAAAGGCTCTGAAACAGAAGTACTATCATAAACTAAAAAGAAAGAGGGAGATGGTGAGAATAAAATGACTGGTCAGATGAAACGCTGAGATAAAACGGCAGACGGTGAGAGAAGAGCAAAAATAAAGAAAGATATTAATCAAGAAACGGTAACGCTAGACGAAGCGTGAGCGAGAACGAGTGATCAAGGCATCGTGATGGGTGGCAGACGTAGGGGAGAGAGACGGAGAGGGAAATGATGAGTTTGGCTTTGGTGAGAATCTGCCAGGGAGAGAGGGGTGACGCTGGGGTGGAGACCAGACAAAGAGGAGAATTGTAGTCCTCTGTCTCCCAGCCGTTTCACATTACAGCATCAAAACCCCAGAAGCCACTGGAGCGCTCACTGTAGCCTCCATCGTGACGAGCACCCCTACTCTTCGACGCACTGTTAATTGAGTTTTGGTTCCTTTTCAGTGCTCGTCCCATACAGGCTTCTGGATGTACCAGCTAAGTTCTTCTGACCTAAAGCCACTGAACTAGAGCCACTATGCGCTGAGGAATTATGAGAAAATATTTTAGCATCAGCGTGCTACAGGAGGGCATGTGGTGTTATGCACTGACTGACTTATCCATCCGTCTAGTAAAAGTGCATGATCATGTTGAGTTAATTTACAGGCAGGAAAAGGGCCAAGAGAGCATTAAACAAGAAGCTTACAAACACAAATCACAATTAAAAACAGTAAAACTATAACAACAACCAGAGTATATTTCGCAAAGTGATTGTTGCCTAATATGGTCGTAGATTTTATGGAAGAACCTCGTTGACAGTTTTAGTGTTTCTGAAAACACTCAAGTTTAGTTTCTCCAGGACTGTGTTTGGAGGCAAAACTTGTGATTAACTGCATAATACATTTACAGTAGTTCAGGGCTAAAATGTTCTAAAAAGATTGTAATAGACTGTTAAATAAACACCAGGCCACAATGAATACGACCAGTATAACTATAACATGTGAGAGATTAATGGCTTACATGAATGCTTACAGAAGAATAACTTCTGAGTGCATTCACTGGACTTTAAATAAAGTAAAGGTGGTCAAACACTGGAGAAGTTCATTGCTGTGGATACCAAATTCCACTTTTCTGACAGTGGCTAAAAAAAACAAAACACATTTTAGCATGAGCATTAGTTTTATCAAGGCAATCCTAAAGCACCCATTTACCTTCCAATTCTATCTCTAAAGCTCATTGCAGCCTTGTGCCAACATGCAAACTTAGCAAACTTAGTTTAGGAAAGCAGTGACTGGCAGGTCATAGCTACAGGTTTCTTAAAATGGGGATGTTTGGAAAAGCAGACAGTAAACTTTTTGTTTTTAGTTTTGTTAATGTTCAATACAACTGATGGGTGACACAGTGAGACTAGGTAACGTGTGTAACAGGTGGTAAATGCTAAGTATCAGCATGATCCACACGGTCAGCAACAAATCAATAAATTGACACTATTACGACCTAAGTACACAAAGGTACAGTAGTGTCATAATGACTGAAAACATTTATACGGTATAGAATCGATAAACTGGTAGATCCTACAGACTGAGACCATCTAAAAAGTACAAAAGTTGTCTTTTCTTTTTGTCTTCTGCATTTTTCTCTCCTGCTTTCGCTCTCTCTCTCCCTGCCTCCCCACCACCACACCATGTGCAAAGCAGCCAACACCAAACCCCAATTCATTTTGAAAGGAGACTGGAAAACAAACCAGAAAGAACAAAAACACTGCACACAATCTTTTCTCGCTCTTTTTTGTTTCTTCTGAGGAGTCACAGCTTCCAGATGAATGGCTCCGGAATCGCTTCAGATGTCAAGATTGAAAATAAACTGAACTTCAGTGGTAAAAATAAAGTCGCTTGTCAGCCCACAGGACGGCACTCAGGAAAGTTTATTTGCACAGTCAGATAAAAGGGATCATGATTTTTTTTTTTCGGTTTATTAAGATGTATTAGTGTATGCAATTTGACGGTCAGGTCACGAATATCTACAACTGTTTAACTTATAGCATGTGGAGATCAGGTTTGCAGGTTTATTCAATACAGAATAATTACTGTAAAGGCACCTGGAAATAAAAGTAAAAATGAAGCTTATTAAAACTGACTATCCTGACCTATCAACACAGAGACAATTCCCAATGGTATGGGAAAGACAACAAAAAACAGTTGTCGATTGAGATATCTTTGTCAAACTGGAACAATCAGGAGTACAACGCAGATCGTACACTACCTAATATATGTATAATAATACCATAAACTCACTCAGTAACTTTAATCTGTTGATGTTTACAGTAAAATCCAAGATGACACCAAGAGTACTAATAACGCCATCAAATATTCTAAATAAACATACAAATCCACAAGCATATACAGGCACAAATACAAAACATCCCTACTCTCTACCCCCTCCACATCTCTCCAACAGTTATCACCCTAAATAAACATCTCTACCCCACATGAGTAATGACAAAGAGATCCCAAATCAAATCAAGAGCCCTCTCTATTTGCTCCATATGTTAGTTTAACTCCTAAGCCCTATCAGTGCCCCCATCTTAAGAGGAAAAATCCTGACTAAACTCTGAATCCCCTCTTTAAGAAACCACACGTTATGCCATCATTCCCCACGTGGACTGTCGGGCTTAGTGAAAGAGCTACTGAAAATTAACCCGACTTTGTTCTGATAGTGCACTTTGAGGCGCCTGCCAGTAGCGACTTGGATTTAACATAAAAGCCATTCTCTCCAAATACTTCTAATCAAATGTCACATCAGCACATATGTTTTGGAGTTATGTGTCTTTTAAATGCACTGTATATCATTAGGCGCTGAAATAAGATCAATTTGTCCCGCTCTATAAGGAAGTTTATGATCTAAGCTCAAGCGGAATTGGTTGACGGATTCTCTATTTGGATGTCATGTAGGAAATGAATGACTTTGACTTTAGAGCTAAATTATGGAGAGCTGGGTTACATTTAAACTGTCGTTTCTTCTTTTTATTCATTCGTGAGCGTTTGCCATCATCAACTCAAATACCGCCTTTGTATCTATTAGAGGAAATTTATTGCACAGTGGGTAAACATTGCAGTATTAAACATTGTATGTGTGAAGCTACAGCTAAAATTAAAAGTTTGACATTTTGAGAAACATGTTTAAACACTTTCTTATAAAGCTACTGTATTGCTAGCAACTTATCTTAGCACAGCTAACATGGGGAAAGTTAGTAGTCTTGTCCAAGAAGTAGTTTGGTAAAGATGTAGTTTACCCCTTTGTTTTTGTACAGATAAAACACACAATCATGAGCTAATTTGTCAGTTCTTGGCAGTACCTTGTGAATAATTTTGGCATTAAAAATGAATAAAATCTCCCAAAATGTCAAACTTTTCCTTTAAATCAAATGCACCCACACTCCTTCTCCTGTAGCTCCTATTCATGTTAGATTCATAAGTCTGGACATACCAGTCATACAAGCACCACATCTGTCTAAATAAGACCTCAACAACTCGTGCGACGGCGGTACTGCTGCTATGATTGCATCTCCATATCACGGCTGACTCGACACCAAAGCCTGACATTTCATTTCCAAACGCAGAATGGCTCTGTGGATGGCGTGCATCTCACATGCAGTGCAGGTCAGACACCTGCCAAGTCATCTCCTGCCAGCTCAGACAGAGACGATGTGAGGACTGACAGCTACCGGAAGAAAAAGCAGCAGTGAGAGTCACTTTGGTATATTGTACCTGAGATAAACTGTGAAAGTTTTACAGGGGGAGACTCTCGCAGTCAGAACAGCGGGTTTCATTTCTTTCCTCGGGCAAGTGCGCATACGCATTTGTGAGGGGGAAACGCACAAACACACACACACACACACACACAGAATGTATCATCTACCATATCTCACACAGGCTCACAAGGCTAAGTGCTTCTGGCAGCCCTTATTATATTAATGGGAAGTGTTCTGTAGAGGATAATACACAGATGGTAGGCCGTGATGAAAGATGGCACCCAGCGAGGGATTAGGGAGGTTTTAAGGAATGATAGAGAAAGAAAGCGAGAGAGGGGGGAACACTCCCTCCTTTGTTGCCTCCTCCTCTCTTTCGATCTTTCCTCGGGCAACAAACTGTTGCTTAAGTCGGCTTGGGAAGGCAGAAATGGAACGATGCAATGGTGAGAAGAAAAAAGGGGGTAGGTGGGAGGCTGATAGGGCACGCCAGACAGCATATCCTCCAAGTAGACCCACGCTCCATCCCTCCTCTCCCCTCTTGCTCACCGCAGTCATCTGTTTTCCACTCTGTGTTATCAGGACCAGATGGATCCAACTGTCTTCCCTTGCATCCTTGCTTCTCAACTGCCCCCCCTCCTCCCAACCACCTTTCTCCTCCCTTTCTCCCCCTGGCTTTGCTCATTTATGACACCCCACAGATTTTGTCACTCTGTGGTTTCTGGCAAGGAGAGAGAAATACCAAGCCGAGTCTCCATTTCACCAGGCAAAGGATGAGGGTTTGACGGAGAGAAAGCATGAGGAGGAGGCTCTGGGAACACAAGTGGGCCTTTCTCTCTCCCTCCTCTGACTCCTTTCCATTTATTTTCCATATCTTGTTTGTTTGCTTGGCTCATATTTCCACTTTTGCTGGTTTGTGGCTTTGTTATTGGATTTGTGTTGTAAATACAACGCAGCAAAACAATACTCTGTTCTTTCTATTCTGATGCTGGAACTTCGAGTAGATGCTACATGGTTCTCTTCTGGTCTGTCTTCTCAAGAAACTTTAATCAGTCACATTTTATAGGATAATAGTCACATAGTATTCATCAAACATGAGTGATAACTGAATGTAAACAGCATACGATGTAGCTGCTTACTGCAGTTTTTTTTTTTGTATTTGTTTTTTTGTAGCCATAGTTGCGGTGGTTGCGAGCAAACCTCATGGTGACACCAGCAAAAGACACATGGGAGAAACAGTGCAGTACATAGAGTGACCCAGAACACATTCAGTGGTAAATGTTATGGCCATATTTCGTATTTCGTATTTTAAAATCCTCATGGTAACACCTAAAACACACCTAAATGTTTTTCTGAGCTATTCTCACTAACAACACAGTGAAGAACTGGCGCTTGAAGACTGCCTGTGAAAAAATGGCCACTCGTGGTACAGCACTTTGAAATATTTGAACCATGATGTTTGTTTCCTCTCTTTTCTTAATTACATACAGCAGTTTACACTTTTTACTGCCCTTTAGTCATGTCTTTGTTATTTTAGTTTCTACATATAAAAAATGGACAAAAGAATAAAATTCACTGCACAATTCAACACATTCAAAATTCTACACACAAGTAAGGCTACAAATCAAACATAATCACACAGTCTTAAACCATCTGCTCAATGAGCACTTACAGGATTTCTCCACTAAGCCTTTGAACACAATGCTGCTTCATCCTCCAGTGTAATTTCACATGGGTTCCAACTCAGACGAGTCCTGTTCTCTCTTTCCAACGCTGTCCCTCCCACCCTCCGCCCTGCCTGCTCTGCTTCTCTTACTCAACCTTTCTGCAAGTGCCAAAGGCCTATGGAGCTACACGAGGCAGCGAGATATTAATAAAAATATGACTGAGCCCAATGGAATATGACAGTAGCGGAGGGGGTTGTTACAGGGAGGCCTGTGGTTTGGGGGGTTCAGCAGAGGTTTTAAGTCAAACAGGCTCTTTAATGTGGTGTGACTTAGCCCACTTGAGAGGCTGGTGTGAAGTTACAAGATTGGACCCAACTGGGAAGGGGCGATGATGGGTCCAACTGCAGGGACAGTCGTGATGAGGGGAGGCATGCTCAGCTGGTACCAGAATCCACAGCGCCCGCCCATTTCCTGAAGTACAAACCCAACCCACACATTGATGGATCGCACACTTCCTTCACTTTATTACAGATCAATGGCTCAGTGGGGTCATGAAGCTACCGCAGGTCCTTCAGTATACTGTAAAAGGTTTCCCTGTATACTGAGATACTGTTTCATTTCAGATACTATTTTTTCACTGTCTTGAAGTAAGCAGAGTTAGCAAACAATAACACACTGTATTTGTATAGTGTATTCCCCAGCATGGACCACAAAAAAGGAACAACATTACAGAAAAGGTTTGCCACAACCACGATGAATGAATAGAAGAGGGGAATAAATTACCAAAAATCTGACTGCATAAACGTATAATATAAAATTATATTATGACCATGGGTTTTTATATTCTTACTGCATTTAAATACAATTTAAAGTGAAAAAAATAATAAAACCAACAGTAAACCATATAAGCTTCCGGGTCAAAAGAGTTCTGTGAATAGTTCTGATGAAACAGGGTAAAAAAAAGGAGGGGCCGATAACACAAAGCATGATTGCATAACTGTGAGATTTTTATGACATCTGTTTATCCCACACGGAACAGCATTTGTCATATCATGACCTGTCTCCCTAACTATTGCATTAGAATACAGCATCCCAAACAGCTGCACACACTGTGCTCCACACTGGAGCACCCGACGGGACATTGAGACTCCTCCCAACTTCATTAGCACCTGCAAAACACCAGCTGATGAATGATGATTTACTTCCTACCTCACCAGCATGTCAAGTAAGACATAAACTCAAACAATGTTTCTACAAAGTAAAGAAATCATTATGTAGTGTCCAGCGCAAATAAATCTTAAATTAATTTTGTTTCAAAAATACAGGTCCAGTAATCTTTTAGACAAATAACACTGCGCTGGAAACAACTTAGATTATCAAAACCCCAACAATAAAAAATTCCCAAAAATGTTTAAACCCTGACTATGAATTTAAATTTTGTTTAAAGGAAAAGGACAGTTGTGCAATGCCAGGCTCATTTATCTAACACATATCTGCACATAGAGAGAAGAGAAATATAGAAGCTTGACCTGACCAAAACCCAGTCTGAAATATGAAGCCTTCTATAAGCCATAGCCTTATACAATAAAGCCCCCGCTAAACCAGACTTCAACCACAAACCCCAAACTCTCCAATGTTGACCCAGCACCGTCATTCTTTTGCATCTGTACTCCCTCCCAAACACTCACACCACTCTTTACACGTGTAAAATGTACACACAGACACATGCGAACGCACGCAAAGTGTCCTGCCGTCTACCTAAGTCGGGAGAAAAATGAAGATGTCTGAAAGGCAGCTGAGCCATTTCCTGGGACCTAACCCAAGGGGTGTATGCATGAACCACGTGTGTACAGTAAACAGCCTGTGTGTGTGATTACAGGTACGAGGAGGAAGCACATAGCTGGAAATCTCTGTTTCTCCAGTTAAGGATGGGAGGTGAGAGGTGAAGAGAAAAACAGGAGAAAGCAGAGGAAGGTAGGGAAAGAGGCACCCAGCTCTGTGGTTTTGAGGGGTTAAATGGCAGAACATGCTCGCACATTAAGAGCCATTTGATCTGCAGCTAACTAGAGTCACGACTCTGTTTGCAAAAGGCCCTGCAGAGAGAAACAGAGCAAGGAAGAAACGCAGTCCACTCATTCTTCTCATCCTCTTTTCTAACCACTCTGGTGTTCCTTTAATCCAAATCCAGCGGGGACAGAGGAGTCCAACAATGCTCACTGGCTGGCCAATCGGTCTTCCTTTCTATGTTTCTCTGTTTTTCTGTCATTCACTTTTCTTTCTCCCCTCATGAAAAGAGCATGGCACAGCCCCAGGCCACAATAACTCACTGACTAACATGGGGGTTGGAGTAGGAAAGTGGAGCACTTGGGAGAGTCTATTCCCTCTCTGTCTTTCTTCTTTCTTTTCTCCATCTGATATCACTTCGTCTAATGCACGTCCTTCCAGTAAACACTTACTTAAAACAAACCGACTGTGTTTCTAGAAGTGGTTTGTATGTGTCAGAAAATCAAAACAAACTACAGCGACAATGCCTCATTCTGTTGTAGATCGAAATCCCCCAAACGTTTCAGTGCTACTCTTTTCATTGTATTTCCTCTTTCATTTGAATACAGTTTACCTCCGCTTTTCACATTTGCAGCTTATTTCCCCCTTTTGATTCACTGCTTCGACAAATATCCTTGTTCCTGGAGGTTTGCAGTTTGACGCTGACATTTCACAGATCATCATGCTCTGAATCTGGACTGTTAATAAGTCAGATGTACTGTAAGAGACCTGCACGGAAAATCTACTGACTCCCACAAGCTACAAGATGCATAGCTGTAATCTAATTGTAACACCACATGGATTTCAGCAGCAACATAAATTATGGCACAGTAGAAAGAAGTGCTTTACCTTTATGGCAAGCTTTACATCAAAATATCTGCATGCAGTGTGTGGTCTTCAGGAAGATGTGGTTCTTAGATTTTCTCTCCTTTTCTCATGAAAACAATCTCCCCCACAAGCTTGAATGGGACGACATGTGGGTCCATTACTTGTAAGATATGAGGTGAGGTAACTGTTTGGGACATCAATACTTTTACAGGTGTATTTCCACCTTCTCAGTGATATGTATATGAGTGAGTGAAGTGGATGAGTGAATAACTGGAAAGCAGCACTGCTAACATTAGACGCAGCATCGGTGTGGGTGGGCTAAGACACACATGTGGCAATGCAGGATTAGGAAGTGGTAGGCCACATCATTTTACTACCAAGACGTCTCTATATGGCCTCGCCTGTCTCCTGGGAGCCGCGAAGCCCTCACACCCAATCCTTCCATCCCTTCGGTCCCTCCTCCCTGCTTCTACCACGTTCTCTGTGTCATTTGCTATTAGCATCACACTTGTCAGTGAGTTTTCTCTGAACAAAACCTCACGTTCTTCCATTAGAACTGGTCTCCGGAAGCTAATCTACAGTCTCGAATGAATGAATGCCTTCAGTAAACTGCCATCAAGACTACAACAATAGTCTGTAGTTCTAAAAATATATCTGAGATCTGCTAAGTATAAATACCAAGTACCTGACAGTGGAAGATGTACTCTGGAGTGGCCTTCTTAAACTTGATGTTCCACACGAGAGCAACACCATCCGGTTCATGAGGAGCATCCTCATTATTGTTATAGGAGGCGACCAGCAACTCAGGATACTGGGGAGTAAGACAAAGGAAAGGAGCAGAGTGGGAAAAAGATAAGACACATTCAGTCAATAAAAAGAACTTTGTGATATACAGTGCTGTGAAAAATATTCAACCCCGTCTAGATTTTGTTTTCTTCTGGGTTAGCAGTGGTTTGAGTTTTCCCACTCTGCCATGGATGCCATTTCTATCAAGTGTCTATTAAATAAATAACTTTATTGACGCAAGAGAGGTCTGTAGTTCCTTGAAAGTGTCAGTGTCATGTCTTCCCCTTGCCCTTGTGTCATTTTTCCATGTCTTTCTGGTCCTCCCTCACCTTAGCC
>JAUYWH010000003.1:12326753-12342072 GCA_034779795.1 Ctenopoma multispine | reverse complement strand
TGTATGTTCACCTTATATTAAAGTATTCTTTTGTTTGAACCCTCTCTTGTCCTGGTCTGCATTTGGGTCCAGCACTTGTGGCAACCACACGGTCTGACAGAAAGTGGTCCTTGCATCTTTTTTGACTTCCTGGGTGAGTCACCATCATGCCCTTTGACTACTTTTGGAAGGTCAGCCTATTCTGTTAAGGTTTGCAATTATTCCAAGTCCTCTCCATTTGTAGATTGACTCTTTGTAGATCTGGGGAGTGCTAGAGCCTTATAAATAGCTTCAATTATGCATTACAGTGACTAAAGGAGTAAATACTTTTTCTTACAGGCTAGTTGGTATTACCTAAAAATATATACATTTTTTTCAACATCTGAAACAGTTTACTTATACTTATATAGATACATAAAAAGATAAGAAATCAGGAGGGGGGTTAAATATTTTAAAGCACTGTATGGGATCCCCCCTCTCTCAAAAAACACACAAACAGTAAATATGTTTTAGTCACACACAAAGCTGCAAACTTCACCTGAGGGGACCAGTCAAGACAGGTGATAACACGATGCTTTGACCAGTGTTCATCATAGAAAAGTCTACTGAAGGACAGGCTGGAGCCGCTACCCAGGTCGCTGGAAGCAGACAGTAGAGATAAGGGTCAAAGGTTACTTCATGATCAAACCTGAAGATAAGTCAACAATAAATAAGGTTCTTTCAAGAAATTAATGGCTTTACTCTGAATGATTACAATGAGTACTGTATAGTCAGTCTATGTAAAAAAAGTTTATCAGACGAAAGACCAAAATACATTATGGGAATTGTTCTGGGAAACAGGATTAGCCTTTGGCCTTTGCTGCTCCAATTCAACTTTTTTTAATGTGTTTATTGTGACTCTCCAAGTTTTATAAAACTGCAATACTAAATAGTTCATCAGAGCTGTCTGAGTGAGTAAAAATGACATTCTTCTATAAAAGCAGAATAACATACATAAAAGAGCCTTGGCCCTCTGATAACCTCTATTTGGAGACAACTCTACAGATGTCAAGTTAATGCTCTTTAGGTTATGATCATTGTCAGGTCACAGCAGCTTTTTTTCTAAGTGTGACATCAGTGGGGAGACATTTATTTTGAAGAACAAAGAAGCTTCAAGGCCCCTGGAGTGATACAGTGGGCATGAGTCAGTCTTAGCAAATTTCTTAGTTCAAGGCAAGCAAGTAAACACTCACATGTGCTGTTACATCCACAAACATCCAGCTTCCCATGCCCCTATCTCACCCTCACCCTGCTTACCCCTCTTTGTCTTCCAGATCTCGGCCACTGTAGTCGAAAAAAATGTCGCCGTCTTCGGCCAGAGCTCTCTCCATCACCCGGATGCTGCAGTCGAAGAAACTCTGAAACTCGGAAGAGTGTAAGATCTGCTGCCTCTCCTCCTCCGTCAGTTCTCTGAGCACCGGAAATGAGCCTGTTGGAAAGATATTAAATAGAAGAATTCATTAGAGAAAATATAGCATGTTAGAAAAATAATGCTGAATCACATTCAGTGGGGTACTTTTACCAGTTGCATCGAAATTTGTAAAATAGATAGGGAGAGGTAAATGGCAAAACAACATGAGTCTATATGTGCATAACATGTAGGGTGTGCTGCGGCATTCCAGTCCCTCCATCATATGAAGCAACACAGCTTACTTTGATAGCTTGTGCAGTAATGCTTGAAATGTGCATTGACAGGAACGCTTCTTGGAGAACGTTGTTTGGAAAGATTAAGCAAAAAGAGAACTTTCTGTTGAGATCACATCATAAGTTTTACTGACAGTAACAGTACAAATATCCTACTGAAAAACCTCAGTCACAATTTACAATCGCACATGCAGCGGCATCGCGAGCACCGCTACGAGCTACAAAAAGCCATTACAGTGCTGCACGTCATATGCTTCCGATGTCAGATTAACATTCACTTCATCTCTATCAAAACCAGAATCACATCCAGGACATAATAAACTACAAACAGCCCTAATGCATCTATTCTAATAAAACCCTACAGTAGAAACTTCATAAACAAGAGAAAAACAAAGCCCTCTGAGCAACCAGCCTCCCTTTGAACGTAATGGCTGCACAGCACGGCGTCCGGTTTTTGAAGTCACTGTCCCCAAGCACACATGCAATTTTACACACACAGGCATGCACAGACACACATATATCGACCTTTACCCTGCCTCTTGACTTTGATCCCCCCCCATCCCTTTGTATTTCTTATGAGTTGTCAGAAAAGACCCAGTGAATCGATGGTAGAGATCAAAGGCCAGACCTTCTAATAGGCCGGGATGGAGCGGAGACGGGATGACTGTGTGTTTATGAGCGTGCGTGCATACATCTATGTGTACATTTGTCTCATATTCATTACAGCTACAGATATGTTTGTGTGGATGAATAAAAGTATGCCTATCCGTCTGTGTCCATCAACCAAGAGACCCAAGTCCTTTCTCTATTTTTTACTACATGAAGCACCAACACATGCATGCACACACATCCACACTTCTCCATTCCTCTCATCTTTGATGTATGGCCAGGGGGTCAAGTGACAGGTTTTTAATCAGTGCTGACCCCCACATACCACAGAGTTGATAATGCTGGACCCGCTTGAACCCCAACTGTAACCTACTGCCACGCACCCATCTGATACACTCACTGGCAGAGGGTGTCACACATGAGTCAATGTGTTGCGTGACAGACTTAGGGAAAACTTGAAAAGTCAAGGAAAGAGAGAGATTGGAGGATAAAGAATGGGAAGCTGAAAATATTTGGGGGGGGGGGGGGGATTTATATTTATGCAAAATTTACTGAATTTGGCCAAACCTTAAAAACAAACACTTAAATTAACGAAGAGTTTAGAGATCACTAAAATGTTAAAAATCCTTTACCATCTTTGGTTTCCCTGTTGTCGTCTTCATCCTGCTGCTCCGACTCAGCTCCTGGCTTCGCCTCCATAATCTCTTCATCTTCCTCTTCCTCTTCTACTGAGAGTTTAAAAAAAAAAGGAAAGAGAGAGCACTCACGTTAATCAACAGCTGTTCCAATTTTCCTCGACCCCCCGCTTTGTGCCGCCTTCCCCTCCCTCTTAGCAAAATAATCATTCCCAGGCATGCACCAGTACACCTGACTAACATTCGGTTCAAATGGATTTCATTTACAAATACACACACTTGAATTTTTTTCTTTTTTGGGGGGAAAACACAAAAATGTAATACATACATGCTGTAGAATTGCAATATGTGTAGTAATCACACACTGTCTCAGGAAAAAAAACACATAACAGTAAACAACCTTGTGTCCAGACACTTAGCTGTTAGCTGCTTCCACACGTAGCTGTTCACATGGTCTGCATGTGTGGCGACACTGCTCATCATGCACGCAAATAAGATGCACACACAGACACACACAGTCAGCAGGAAATGTAAGAGTTGTGAGCGCTCTGGTCTCTCTCTCACCTTTGACCCCAAGCGAAGCGATCCGGTCGTGTATGTGTGTGTGTGTCTGTGTAAAAGGGGATTCCCTCTGCATTCCCTCCAATCAGGCTCCGCAATTACGCTCGACTCTGCAGGATTTATTATAAGTGTGTGCGGCGTGTGTGTTTGGGGTTCAAGTATGAAAGGTTACTGTCAACATAGGCACCTGCCTGTCAGCTACTGCCCCCCCAACAACCCACAACACCCCTCAGGGTATGTGTTGCTAACCCTCGCCAACCTCTCCTCCTCTTTTATGCTGCTCCCTCGCTCTGAAACAGATGCCGAGAGACGGGGGCCTCTCCAAAGACCTCTTAACACCCTGACACAGTGACCAGACACCTGTGGTCTGCCAACACACACGCTTTACACACACACACATACAGTCTGTATTTCTCTCCTTCTCTAACACACACACACACCCGGTGCCCTCACCCGCAGTGCCAAGGGTGGCGAGGGGTTAACTGATGCAGGGTCAAGCTTACAACAGTTGCTCAGTCCAGTGGGAGGAAGTGACTACATCACACCCTCAGACGTGACATGACTCTCTCTTACACACACACTCACACACACACACACACACACACACACACACACACACACACACACACGTCAGGGTGTGTTTAACTCAGCTGGAGCATGGCCTGGGGCACTGTTAAAACCACTCGCTCAAGGGCTGCTCTTGCACCGCGTGAACTGTCCATTTATCACTTGGACTTGCCTAAGCTCTTGATGAACTCACTGCTACTCTTTAGAAACAACAAGTATAATTGTAATTGGTGAAACACTTCAGTGAGTTTAATATTATGATTACAATCATTTCTGGCCTACATTATTTTAGGGATCCAATCTTTGTATTTTTATTTCTTTTTTCATTTCCAAATAAACATTTCTGATATATGACGTTAATTTTCATACTGTGTGTACTGTATAATAATAAATGACTAAGCTAAATTAAACACACAGTGAAGCTCAGTCCAAGTCAGTGGTATAGTGATCCAAACACCAGTGACCCACCAGTATGCAGGAGAGACGAGAGAGAAACCAGACAGGCAGACTGCCAGATTAGCTCCATGTCTGAGCTGCCAAAACAGACAAGTTGCAACCAGAAACACACTCTTCTTCCAGACCCTTTCTCTCTCCCACCATGCTGCTGTTCGTAAAGCTTTATTTCTCTCAGATGTTTTTTTTGTCATCCATCAGTCATTCTTCCACTCCGCAAACTGTGCTCAATAAACCCCAGACGCTTCAGGATGGGAATAAGTAAATGGGGTCCTGCTAACCAGCACTGGGAAGACACATTACACACGACTTCTATTCTATTTTGTTCTATTTTCTTGGCCTTACGTGACCGGTCCAGTGGTTGGAATGTGTGGTGATGGAGATGGGAGGAGCATGAGGAGAGGAGAGAGACCACATTGAGGAGCGGTCAAACTGTCAACATCCAGGACCACAGGACTCTGGAGCAAGGCAGCGTGATTCATGGGCTATGGGTTACCTCACTGAGAAGAGACGATCCAATTCCCGTATGAAGATACTGCTGTTGTTGCTGCCAGAAGCCATGCATCAAGTTGTTCTGTCACAGTCCTGCACCAAAAATATCCCGGCTATTTGCTTTGAGTGGAAATTTTCTAAGATAAAGTTCGGTGTGTGCTCACAGTAAAGCAACAGCTGTATTGTGGACATGGTTGTGTAAAGTAGGACTCATAGGTTAGAAAGGCTTTATGTAAAATGTACCTGCAAAAACACACACTAAAGACTTTTAAGTTGCGAGAAGCGCAGGGAGGGGAAATCAAAAGCCACAATCTTCACCAGTCTGAGTGCATCTGCGTGTTACCCTGTAAGTATCTGCACACTTTCTTGTTCCCACCTCATGCCAGTCACGGGATGCTTTCTTTTTCCACCTGCTGCTTAATACCGCTCCTCACCGCAGGACAGCAGGTTAACTGGTATCCTCCCCCTTGCCGCAGACAGGGGTCCACCTTGATGAAACTCCGCTTGGGGCTCTGTTTTGGCTGGCAACACACCCGGGGTAATGATATCCTCGGTAGCCCGGGGCCGCCGCATCTGGCTGCATCAATCTTCTCCTGGCTGCTTACTCATGCTGACCAAGCCCAGTCAATTCAGCGCAGCCCAGCAGGTATGAAGCCACACAGATTCACAGTGAGCAGATACAAGCGCGAGTACGAACACATACACACAAACGTGTGGTGTTTGTAAATGCACACACAAACACATATACACACAAAAAAGGAGGACTGCATGAAATTGTTTTGAAAAACAGAAATATTACTCTTTGCAAACAAGAATAGAAGTCACACAGACTAACATACTGCAGCTTCTCATGTGCTCCTAAATACTCAAAAAAACATTTTTACAACACAGACGCTGGAGTCAGTGAACTCAGTTATGTGGTTATAAGATTATAAAAATACCTGCTGATTTTCTGTTAATCAATGATCAATTAACTGCTCTACAATTTTGTGCAAAATAATGTATAACACTTTGCCGTATTAACAATAAAACTAACTCCATACACACCTCTGCTATCTATTTCGCAGAGTTTATGTAACTTAAATCATTTGCTAGTAGCACCAACGCAGAGCATCAAAAAGTAACCTTATACTGTAGGTACTTTTATTTTAAGTAGTTATTCTGAAATTACACACACACACAAACTCGATAGCTATTAATTGTCTCCGGCGGACAAGAAAGAGTTAGCTAGTAATTACAATGCAACTGGTTACTGTATTGAAGCTAATTAACACTTCATTATCATGTTTTCTCTACACAAGGCTCTTGTTAGCCAGTATACGCATTATTATTGCTTTTATGGACTAACAGAAGAGTGAAATAGTTCAGGTGAGAGTAATGGGCTGATCTGTTTGTGGAATAAAGACAACGTAGCCTTAATGATGGCTGAGGCACCGCTGAGACTTTCATTAGCTTAAACATCTTGTATTATTTCACAGTAGGCGGCTACTATCAAGCATGTGGAAAGAATGGTTTTAAAGATACTGACAGCTCATATAAAAGATGTACACACTGTCTCCTGCTCACCTCCGGCTAGTACATAAAGCACAATGGTGTGGTGTGTTATGGCAATAATGTGTTAGCATGTGTGGTGTTTGGGAAGGATCAAGGCATTAGCTAACCTTTTATTCTATTCCCAATCCACAATAAGTGTGACTATACACAAATGTGTTAGCGCATGCTTGGAGCCATTGGCATAGTTATCAAAGAGCTGTGTGTGTGTGTGTGTGTGTGTGTGTGTGTGTGTGTGTGTGTGTGTGTGTGTGTGTGTGTACGTGTAGAGAGAGAGAGAGAGACAGAGAGAAGGATGAGACCTGGCCCTAGGTCTGTCATCGAGTACACTATGGGGGCAACGCTGCAGACTTATCACAGCACTATGTAGGTGACTACAAAACTGAGTCACACTTGACAGTACTCATAATTTTTATAGATCTCTATTGTATTAATCACAAAGAGAGAGAGACACTGATATGAGATACAGGGAGAGGGACACAAAAGAGAAACGCAGCAGGATTTGAGGGGGGTTTCCACGCACTGGGAATAACCTTACAACATCACATACACATTCATATGGGCACACGCATGCACACACACACACTCACACACCACACACACGTTGCAGGGGTTCTGGGAGGTTGGTTGTTGAGCAGACCACAACACAAGCACTATGCAGAGGAGTAGGAGGAGGTCAACATGACTTGAAAGGCTCCTCTAATGTGGCCCTGGCACGACACACACACACACACACACACACACACACACACACACACACACACACACACACACACACACATAAACACACATGTACGCATACAGTATATGCATTAAGTTCATTGAGAACAACTCTAATTGTCAGAGAAAGACACAACACACACATAGTCAAGAGTATGTTACAAATGACCTGAGGCATCAGGGGAATTTCCTCACTTTATACATCCCACCTCCAGTAATTTTATCCTCGTTAAGTATCAAAAAAAGATTTATGTCACCACGAGGATTTTATATGACTGAATTGATGATAAGTAAGTCAAAATAAAATCAACCAGTCCTAAGATAACTGACACACAAGAGGCGTTATTTTCGGCACAAACGATGAACACTTTCATCAATGAACAGTAGCCATTCATTGGTTGATAATGTAAAAGCTAGAAGACGTTATCCTCTCTAGAAAAAGCAAACAGAAGAACGCTGGGAGCACAGGACATCATGTTTTCAGCCATCTGGAACAAGCACATGGCTCATTTTGACTTTAGAACCAGAGATTAAAATAAACATCAGTGAGACCAGTCATGCTCTTTGCAAGCTTTGCACCCACTCACAAGTGTCTTTGTGAACTGTCTGGCAACTTAAAGGAGAACACATACAACTTTGTTTCTGAATGCAGAGGAAACACAATGCCAGGGTGTTAGAAACCTCTGTTCGTCAGGCTGGACAGCTGCAGTAAGAGAGCAGCTCAACCTGCGAGTCCACAGTTCCAAATGGGACACAACACAACACAATCACTAAAGTCCAAAAAAGTTTGCCAAATGTTAAGAAAAGGCTTATATATATTATAATATAGTTTTCCCTACACCCGTAACCCTGCAATGTGGCATTGTATTTTTTTAGGCAGAGAGCAGTGAAAATGGATAAAAGTCTAGCAACACTAGCAACACTCTAAAACCATTTTACTTCAGTTTCTTAATTTTATTCAGTTTTTTTTAATTTCCATTTGTTTTAATACAAAATAATATTTAAAATTCATCATGGTTCATCAAGTCATGATTGCCACAGTAGGGGTAAGAGTATTCCTCCACACACACACACACACACGCACACACACACACACACACACACACATTAGCAGCAGGACCTGATGTAAAACTGGTGAGACTAAAACCCGCAGGATGATTTAGATTAATTCATCTCTTCACCGCACTTCCCCACACTGATCAAACATTGTGTGTGTGTGTGTGTTTTCAAGTTTGTGTACATTCAAGTCTGCGCAGTGCGCACACACGCATGCCCACACATAATCACCTTTCATTAATGCAGCCCATTCAGTTCTTTGGGGGTCTGCGGCCAACTTTGCTGTGTTCTGTGGGCGCAGTCAGATTCTCTTCCCATATCTTTCTCTCTTTCAGCCTCCCCTCCCATTTTATTTAATTTTTTCGACCAGTGCCACCCAGGCTTGGCCCTGACCCAGACCCACATCTTTAAACTGAGCCATCATGCTATGCCACGCCATGCTCTGAGCCTGGCCACAAGGCCCTGATTAAAACCCATGACTTCAAACTTTCCAAACTGTCAAAAACCCAGTCAGAGAGTGAGAAAGATTGAGAGAGAGAGAGAGAGAGAGAGAGAGAGAGAGAGAGAGAGAGAGAGAGAGAGAGAGAGAGAGAGAGAGAGAGAGAGACAGAGAGAGAAACAAGAAAACAAGTCTTACATAAAATCACCGCTGTGGCATCAACTCACTTTTCAACGCAGAGCACGGATTTGTGTCACTCAGAAGCAGCGCTATATGCATCTATCTGTGTACGGCTCAGACTGTGACTGGTGGTGTTCTGAGTTCCCCACTTGAATGACGATGGTGTTTTATTTTGTTTTAATGAGGGACAAACAGACGTGTGGGGCAAGCAGTCTTTACAGACCAGATAATAGGCCTAAAATAGACAACAGCACCTCTGCAACGCTCTTAAATAAATACACACAAGCATATTCTTAGAAGAATGAGCGTAATACATACATGATTTAACAATAGCACTGGATTTTTTTTTTTTTATAAAAGAAAGACTTTAAAAACCAACACCTGTTCGAGATTGTTAGTAAACCCTGTTATTTTAAATCATTACAATAATTTAATTTAATCCTCATTTCTAATAAACATCTCTTGACGATTCTGGTTGGGGAACCCGTGAGTATATATATGAAGTGTATGTACCAAGAGTGCTCCCTGCTGGAGAGAAAGAGAATAACATGCCACACTGAAGCCAGCAGAAACCAGCACGGTTATCAGATTTCACTTCAATCAACCAGCGAGCTATAAACTGTGATAATGACCTGAAATGCTGACATCTGGATCAGTTACAATTAGAACAGAGTGAGTTGATTTTAAAACTGGCTGAATTTCAGCCACGTTTGGCTGAGGACCAATTGAAAACCAACCTATGTTGTGCTACCTTTCAGTAGCACAGTATTTATTTTTACTGATGCCGCTAGAGGTTTTCTTATGTAGTTACCTGTACAGAAACAAAGTTTAATTCAACTTGATGTCAAACTGTGAGAACACAAACACACAAAAGTGAAGCAGGGTTATAAGCTGCAGGCTAGCTGCAGCGGTGAACTGCTACCCTCTCAAATGAAAACCCCTGGAGAGTCCAAGTGATCTCAGAGTACAACGGAGACCACCCAGGGAAAAATTCAACACCCACTGTTGTTGTACACACTTATAAAAAAAATTGCAACAAGGGGGGCTGCACATGTCAAAAAGTCAAGTTCAACAAAATACAAGTGAAATGTGAAACTATAGTCGCCCTCATCTCAAGCACTTATGTGATGACAAATAATATTTTGGATGATGGCCATTTTGCCCAAAAGAGACAAAAGCTCAGAGGGAAAAAGAAGAAGAAGGGGTTCATGTACCTTATTATGTGGCAGAAGTAGGGGAAAATTACGATCATCTATGACTCACTTAGAATACCTTATCCGCTATGAAAGACATGATTTTCCTCTAATATCAAGAACATCTCTGAGATCAACTTTGGGAGTGAATCAGGAGTGAAGTCTCCTCTCTGGTATGAGTGTGTGTATTTGTGTGAATATTCATATACAGCACATACACACATGCTTAAATACTCACCCTACTCTGGGAGCTGCTATCTCAAGGCAATCACTCTTCAAAAAGTCCAGAAGTCACTAAACATAAAAAGCTCACACACACACACACACACACACACACACACGCTCTTGTCTGCTCAGTCTGTTGTAGCCGCCTGCTGGAACAACAACAATATATGAGACAAGCACTTCCATATGTGGCTACACTCACATACAGAAACACGTATGTTCCTAACCATGGAAACACACACTCATGCCACCACATTCCTCTCCTCAGGACCTTGAAAACTGCCCACAAAACCCCTGCGTCATGTTCGGCTCGGTATAGATGGGGAGTGTGTTTATTTGAATGCGTCGTTGCTTAACTGGATTGCAGACAATGCCCAAGACAGACTGAGGATAAATTGCTGAGGGAACTTAAAGAAAATCAACCTCGTGAGTTGTGAGTGTTTGGTATAAACCTCAGTCAACTGCCAAACACAGTAATACTCCCCCCCCCGAACCCCTCCGATGCTCTCTTGTAGGAGAAACTGGACAAAAAATAACAAGCACTTTGAGCTCTTCTAGTAAACAAGCATCACTCTGCACGGGCAAATGCCAATAAGAAAACAGTGCCATTAAGTTGTCACCTACTACACTCTTGTAGCACCAGCACACTTTTTCACATTCTCTGGGGACATGTAATACATTTCTCGATTTAGTAGTTGGAACCTAATAAAAGCTGCTGTTTTATTTAGTCTTACTGTCTATATTTTGAAAACGCTTAACTTAAAAATAGCCAAATATTCAGTCCAGGGTCTGCAAGTGTGTGTACAGTGATTTATTACCATATATACTTATCCTCATATATTTGCGTACATTTATGAATCAGTATGCTTATGGGTGTGCGTGCGATTACTTGTACGACTAGCTTATTACTGACAAATTTGTGTTCTTCAACAATTACGAGCCCATACCCAGCCCAAAACATTTCAAAAGAAAGTCTCTTATTGCAGGAAATATACTTAGGGAGCGAATTACTGACAAACTATATATACTCAGGCTATACAGAGCCTGAAAACTAATGGGCCAGAAAATACTGCAGAGAGAGAGAGAGAGAGAGAGAGAGAGTCATGCACACATGCATCTGCATTCGGACGCAAGAACATTACTACACACTCATGACCCTATGAACTTTTAACTTTTAAAAGGGGTTTTCCAGAGCTGCAACATGAAATTATACACAAGCGCGCACACAGAGTTGTATCTCTAAACGCCTACTTGTGGTTCATTGCAAACAATTACTGTGATATCAGAACTGCTACAATGTCCCTTGGTGGTCTCCAGTGCTTCTCCTCCATCTCTTTCTTTCCTGCTTCTCATCCCTCTGTTTATTTTCTAGTAACCACAGATTTCTCTACACCTTTTACAATATATTATTTTTCTTCCTTCTCTTTAAGCTCGTTTTTCACACAGAGAGAGAGAGAGAGAGACGCGGAAGTGAAGCTCATCTGAGGCTCCACAGAACGGAGGTAGAAGCTTCTCTACTCTACTTCTTCTCTTCTCTGCTTCTGTGGTTAAGTAGTAGACACGAGAGTTCACAGTCCGAAATCATGAGACACATGTCTGTGTTCAGCAGTGATAATTACATGTTTTCATTTTAGAATATGGTGGAAAAATATAGCACAATATCTATTTATCAAAGGGAAATGCTTTCATGTAATTAATTGCCACTGCAAATACACGGTTAAATTTTGGTCAAGGCCAAAAACATGGGTCTGAGCCAACTTCAATTTTATGAGTCAAAGCTACATTTTTTTCAACGCTGGTGGAAGTAAAATATGCATAAGATGGATTTTCAGTGGTATAACAGCAATTTGTGTTTTTTGGCTTTTGACATAAAACACATATTTCTATAATTATCAGTTTAGCCCATTTTGTCAAGTAAGAAAAACGTTTTCTCTTAACATCTTCTTAAAGTTACATCAATTCCGTTTTTTGGCCCATATGGGAGCAGCCCAAAACTGACATATAATCACCATCTAAAGTTGGTTTGGTGAACATGTTGGCAAACAGTTGCTTATCTACACAAGCAGCGGATGTGAAAAAAATTCTACCATCCAAATTCAACAGACACTCTCCTTCAGATACTAAGGGACATGTCTGATGGCTAAATGCTTGTCTGTATTCACTATCTACTATTTAACTTGTTTATCATTAGGTGCTGTGTAGTTTATACTATACTAATCCTTTATACAAGGATTTAATCTTAATTCTATTCATAGTGAAGTCTTACTGTAAGCTCCACTAGGAGCCGTAACACTGCAGTCTTCTGTATATGCCACGGGTGCTTGAAAAGTATTCACCTGCCATACTCTAACTACTGCTGGCCGTGACCTTGTCCTTGTTTTTGTTACGAATTCTTCCCGGATCATTAACGAAAAATTACTTTGCGGAACAAAGCCAATAAAGTGAATAACGTGCCAACCAACAACACTGAGCGAGTTTCAACATTTATTTATATTAGATTCTGTTTTTGGGTGAAAAGCACATAGTCAATTTAAAATAAAATACACTAAAGTACCCAACACACACTTTGTTTGACCCCTGTACTATCACACTCCGCATTAGACCTTACTTTATTTCCCTGCAATGTCCTTAGACAAAGTGTGTATCCCTCACAACAAACATTTCAATTCATACCCTGTAGGACAGCGGTAAATAGTTGGAGCCAACCGTGACTGGAGCTAATCTGATTGCCTGACACAATGGACGCTCAGGAGAGACAGATCAGTAAACAGCCAATGAGAAGAGGAACATACATAGACAGCTTCACATCATGATTACGTCGGGGCAAATTGGTCTCGGAAATGAAAAGCCAATTCATTAACTGGTTTAAATTAGAGTCACACACGCGCACATAAACTCTTACACAGAACAACCCAAACGCATTCACAATAACATAAAGCCAGATGAAATCAATCCAATTTGATAAATCTGCGCAGAGGTTTGAAAACACACGCGCTCCAGAGCAGCAGAGCTTACTCACATCACAACACAAACACTGACGGAACATAACTGCACATGTGAGAGCTGTGGAGGTCATTAAGAAGCCATGAGAGAAACCCTGAGTCATCCGTCACTGATTTAAATAGATTACGTTGAGACTACACTTATGCTTCCTTTCTCACACATTTATGCCACAATGTGAGGATTACAGTTTGAATCCACATTTGGGATCCTGGTAGAAATTCAGTCCTCAACAACATTTGATGATTTGAGATATAAATATAATAATTCTACTCACAGAAAAGCATATTTGAAACTAGCCAGATGTGCCCTTTAATAATGTGTTTGTTACAATAATTAAATATGACATTTGTGTTCATGGGAGTATGATAATTTTATATAATAATTAGTCTGCCATACCTTTCTTATTCTTGTTGGGAAACTGAATTTGACAGGCCACCAGGTCAGCAGCAGCGTCTGCTGCCTGAGAAATATTCTGATTCCTGCCATAAAACCCCCCCACACTATTTAACACACGCAAAACGTTTTAAAATTAGAGGTACTAGAGGTCTTTCCACTGAGCTTTACACTCCTCTGGGACAGACCACTATGATTAAGACAAATGATTTACTTTTCCGTTCATTCGGCCAGAGCAGCTAGCTGGGTTTCTCCCCTAACGTTTCTCTGTTTAACATGATGCAGACGTAGCATTAGTAGCAAACTACACAATGTGTAAAAACAAGGCAGGAAAAAGAAGTATTGATGGAAGTGAAGCAAGACAAGATCGTTTAAAGAAAGCAGTAGTTTACATGCAGACCCATACTTTAATACTTATGCAAATACGCATTCACAACAGGAACTTGATGAACATGAGGTGACTGTGACCTTTGACAACAAAACCTAAACAGTTTATCACAGAGTCCAAGAGGACAGTTTTGCCAGTTTTGAAGAAATTCTCTCAAAGCATTTGTGACATATCAGTTCACAAGGATCGGATGAAGGTTTCACTTTTGATACGGACGGATGGATAAATGGACAACTTCAAAACATGATGACTCCGGTCCTGGCTATCGCTGGTGCAGACGCATAAAAAAAGGCAAAAAGAAATAAAGTTATGAATGCAAACAAATCCTAAATTGAACTCGAAGATCTTAGTCTAATCAAGCTACAGGAAAACCTGTAGCTGCAACCTAAAAATGAGATGTATACTGTGTGCATGTTGGGTCTCAGTAATCAACAAAAGGAACCCGCCTGAACAAACACACGGCCAGAAGTGCAGGCAGGTGCTACCCTCAGCAGCCTCTTTTCTTCTTTCTGCAGACACACACAAGCTTTGTGGTAGTCTGCAAAGGAAGGGTCTCCTAAGGCCAGGGTCACCTCCCTGTAGACCACCACAGCTCTGCTCTGGCTCACAGATGTTTTTACACACACACACACACACACACACACACACACACACACACACACACACACACACATACACACCTCCTGCACATGCTGTTGAAAACAAACAAACCAAATAAAAGAACCAGCATACAGACAGTAACTGGTCTCTGTGTATCAGACTAGTTGACCTGTATTTAGAAACTGCTGCATGTTTACTTGTTTGGTTCTTTAATTGTTGGTCTTTATCGTTTTACCTAATTGTCATGTACAGCTTACAACAGCTGTAAATTTGTGTGTTGGTGTCACGGCACTCCATGTAGATACACTGGGGCACCTTTGACAACAGCAGTCCATTTATAAAAAAATCTGGCTAAAAATCTGACTCTGATCCCGGTACGTGTATGCGTAGGCATGTCGCGAAGCACACGTATGTAACTCACAGCCGGTGCACTTGTTGAATAAATGATCTATTCCTGGGTATGTCAAGGAAATGGGGGGAGTTGAGGCAGGCCGCTTGGATGCCGATCAGGACAGACGTATGTGTGTGTGTGTGTGTGTGTGTGTGTGTGTGTGTGTGTGTGTGTGTGTGTGTGTGTGTGTGTGTGTGTGTG
>JAUYWH010000003.1:12288669-12323669 GCA_034779795.1 Ctenopoma multispine | reverse complement strand
GACACTTTAAGCAGCAGATTGTCAATTCTGTGAAGGCTGAAATAACTTCTGTGGCTCAACTCATGCGAGCAGCAATCTTTCGAACTGGTATTAAGGGAGACAGCAAGGATTCAGACAGGGGGTCACTAGAGGAAAGCAGCGGGACAAAGGAAAGAGCAGGGCACTGTTTTGATTTTATAAATCATGATGGGAACTGTAAAACCACTGACAACACAGCGAGTGCCTCTCTGCGTTCACATAAACTATGCTAAAGAAACATACGGGGGTTCCTGTGTTTGACGTGAACATGCTTACCTTGAGCTCTGTGCTTGGGACTTGTTTTTAGAGAAACCTGACCTAAGAAGGGACACACACACACACACACATACACATACACAGCCACAAATGGAGAAGCTCAAAATGGCATGCCATCATCCAGGGTGGATTTGGGGAAAGAAAAACTTTTCTTTACAGGCAGCGAAACTAACTCACCGTTTTGTAAAATCCAATCTGTAAAAGCTAAGTAGAAGTAAAAAGCCTTACGTAAGAGAATGTATTTCTGCTAGGAATTTTATTGAGCTCCACACATTCTTCATCCCCAATTCCACCCCTGGCCATACCAGAACAACACATCACTAATGACCCCTACTCCCCTCCCCCCCGTCACACACTGACACTCAGCTGCCATTAGAAAGCAAATGGAAAGTGCTTGATGACCACTCTCTTCTCATTGGGAAGTTGAATTCACCAGAGCAACCGACTTTAAGTGTAAAATAGTGGCTGCAGGGGTCTAGTGTGGTGCACATGTAGGCATCTAAGTGAATGCTGCTGTGGAACATGTGTGACATGAGTGAATACATCCTGCACAACAGTGATGTAAGCACGTAAGCAGCATTTTATCACCTGTGCTCAAATCAAGTGTTTACCTTTACTTCGAATGGCCATTAGGCTTCAAACATGTTCCATTAACCGGCAGCTTCGTCAAAGTACATGATTGTGGTGCTTACCTGAACACATCTGAATAACATCTGTACGCTTTTTACAAACTAACGAAATTTACCTCATTATCAAACGTAAGTTCTCAGAACTAGCTACGAGAAGCAACAGACTGCCTAGTGGTCATCAGAACACCCGATGCCATGACCAATGATAGGTGCCACAAAACAAAACCTAATAAAGCACCACAATCTCACCACCAACAGTGACACCCATCCTTACCTAAACCTGTTGTGCAGTAGACAAGAGAGGAGACATAATACATTTGAAAACGGACAATATCCCAACAATATTTAAGCGAAAAACCCTTTTATATAATCAATATTTTTAGGACCAATTTTGCTTCCAAATCTACTCATCCTCTCGAAAAGCAATACTTGCGATAGTCCTGACGTCTTCTTGTGTTTACATGAGCATCGTAACTTTCCTGTGGCTTGTATAAGAATGTTGGTAATTACTGAGATATTCTGGCTCCGATTTAAAATTTCAGTATCAGTAATGTTTTGATTCAAAAGCTTTATAATAAATATTTTTATCTATTTTTTTAAAGAGCACTATATACAATTTGTGCAACACACTTCTTACGCTAAATTATTTTCGGCCTACCTGCCTGCCGCTCCTCCATCAGCGGAGTCCTGGCTCCCCGTCTCACTGGGTGTGCTCACAGATTTAGACGGGGACACAGGGGTTGGGACTAAATAACGAAAATGACATGAATCTAACATTAAAGGCTGCAAAGAATGGACTGCTCAAAAAAATTTGGATGACAGGCAACCAAGTAAAACCAGTGATGGTTAAATAAAATGAATGTTTAAAGGAAAGGAGAAGGAGGGCAAGGCATCAAATGCATTGTTGACTTTTGAATTTGTCATTATATTTCTCGGTACTCAGCTGCAATTGAAAATGGTCTATAAATAACATTTTAGCTAATAACAGACAAAGCAGACACCTAATTCTGACAAGTTGAGGGTGTTGTTACAATTTCAGACCACTAGAGAACAGTGCTCCCAAAAGCTGGAAGTGATTTGTGCAGAGGTAAAGAGACATTATAATTATTTTTCAGTTTACTGAAAAATACTTCACTCTAAAGAGTGAGTAAAAAGAAATAAAATATGTGTGTGTGACAACGTTAGTATTGTATAATAAAAAAAACCACTGTCAATTACTGTGTTTCTTACAGCAGATCTGCTGCATGACGAGTAATGATCCCTATAGGACAGATTTTTTTATGTAGAACCTAAAAACCTACCCAGAATCTAGAAATGCTTTGCTTTGTAATCACAAGAGAAGGATTAAATGATCGTTTAAGGCATTAGAGTATTATGTACCTAGTGGAGGCTCTGGTGAGATGCCAATGCTCTGTAGCAGGGCCTCGGTCTCCCTCCGTTTACGATCCAAATCTGAATCCTCTGGGGTTGCCTCTGTCTTTTGCTGGCTCTCTGACTGCACGGGATACACAAAGAAGTGTCATTTCTACCATTGTGGGTAAAGGCACAGGTTGACAGCTCACCCACACGGAGTTAAAGGACAAATTAAAAACATGCATGAGCAGGCCCATTTTGATCCAAAATTGCAAACACCAACCTTCGGCGCACACACACAGATGTTTGTATGAACGCACAGACACACACAACCTCAGCCTTTTATGTGTCACGGCCTGACAAAAAGTAATCGAACACACAAACAATACACACTAGAGTGCGATACACTACGAGTGCAAGTTCCATGAATTTACTCACTTTTTTCCTTACCTCTTTCTTCTTCCTCTCTTCCTCCTTTCTCTTTTTTTCCTCCCTGATTTGGGCGAGGCGCTGCTTCTTGCGTTCAAGCTCTGCCTTTAGGTCACTTTTGTCCGACATTGTGTCCTATGGGGCTTCAAGCAAGAGGATCGAACAGGGATGAGCCAAACACAGCACAGCTGCAACATGCTCTGGTTACATTATAATATGATACAGCTGGTCTGCAAGTGGAACCCATGTCCTTCTTGCGGTGCCAGCCCCAGCTTTACATCCTTATGTACAGTAAATCCATAACCTTGCAGCATCAGCAACCGGATTTGACATAGGTAAAATCTCTGTCTATACCATAGTGAGCTGAGAGTGAGTTCCACATGGTGTGGCATTTTTCTGTTCTGCTCTGGTCATTAAGCCTAAGTCAGGGGAAACAAACTAAATGCAACCTCATCGTAGCGATGATCTTGTATCAGACTCTGCATGTGTGCTGTTTCAGAAAGGCAGACTAACCTATTTATAGCAGTCTGCACTCTGACGACTGCTGAGCCAGTGTCACATCTTTCAGATGTAAGAAATCTTTTTTTTTTTTTCAAAAGCACATGCACCTGGAGGTTTAGAGACGTCTATAAATAGATTATATGTGAAATAAAGACATGTGGGCCCTTAAGGTTTCTAGCATAAAGGTAAAGGACATGAGTCATTCATAGTATAATCATAACAGAAAAGACAAATTATAGTTATAAATATGCATAGTGAGCAAGGAGCAGCTAGCTAAATCACAAATCTGACATTTATACTTACGTCAGTGCGTTTAAGGCCTTTGCTATAAATCCTATAATGAATTCTGCAAACACATATCTGTCAGAGGGGACTGTTCACAGGCATGAACCGTATAATGTACAGCTAGTTAATGTTTCCCTCCTACCTTGTCCACTCGTACTGATAATGATGTGTCACCCGTCAAAGATGCTGTCTCACTGCTGCACCCCGACAAAAAAAAACAGACAATCAACACATTCTCCACCTAAACCAGACTGAAACGAGAGTCCCCGAGTACCACCGAACAGGTCGTCTACACCTTTTCGTGTGGCTACTGATGGAGGTGGTTAAAAAAGGGCATTTCAGCGGTCGATCACCTAAATACAAACAGAAAACAGGTGCACCGCACGCCGATGCATCCCTGGGAGGAGAAGGATGATGCTGAGGAGGAGAGGAAATCCCACCTCCTGCCAGTGACACGCACCGTCACGGTCTCATGACTTTTACAACGCCGCCACCTGCTGGTAGTTTGGAGAATTGCGTTGGAGCAGCTGAAACTACAACCAATCAAATCACTTGTTACTGTACCGTCAAGTACCTCCTTTTTTTTTTCTTTGCATGAAAACACTAACTCGTGGTTGAAAGCTTGGTGAGTTTTAGTTGACGTTTGAGTGTGTAATGACGCAGTGTAAACGTGTAAAATAAACTAGAATTTCAAATGGCTCTTTACTAGAGGATTCGGTAATTTAAGAAAAAAACACACTGACTGCTTTACAACGACTTGTGGATCCAGCCGTGTGAGCGAACTCGACACGCCCAGAAAAAAAAAAATCACAAATATCTTGACGCTCATTGGTCGAGTTTTTTGTCAATCTGTCCTCTTCCCCGCCCCACAACGGCTCACGTCGCCCACGTCGCTCCTTCTGCGTTAGCGGCGTTGAAGTTAGCTTGTGCTTCGTAGCCTCCGTGGCGGAGCTTAAAGGGAAACTTAAAGGAAATCTTAACGGTAACGTATGGCACTGAGCGACCGGTTATAAGCCTAAAAACAGATAAAAAAGACTAAAAAAAGGAGCAGCATGACTGGAAATAAACACAGAATGATCTCAACAATATCGAAAATGTTTGTAAATAGATGAAACGGACAAAACAAACCAAAGAGGGGATTAAAAGGGATACATATAGCTAAAAAGAGACAAAAATACTCAAATAGATAAACAAAATTACAAACGACGCCTTGTTTGTGTCCGTTTTAGTGATAACTTACAGTTTAACGGCGACGTCTAATGTCTACAACAAGAATTCAAGTTAAGTTTCCCTTAACTTTCCCCTTAATCGCCGAATCGGAAGCTACGAAGCACAAGCGGACATCTGTTGGAAAATTGCTTTCGGAGGACAAACAGCGGCTCACGAAGGTGCGAGAAAAACAAAGATGGGGAACCCATAACCAGCCTTCTTTAACGATGTGAACACATTCAGACGCTCTCTTTTATGACAGTCGTTCAGCTGCAGCGTGCTGAAGAGAGAAAAGGGGGCAGCTTATCTGTGATACACTGACAGCTGGGGTCTGTGGACGAGAGGGGAAAATGAGGTTCACTCAGTTGTTGCTGAAAAGCGGTTCCGTGGCTGGGATACCGAAACAAGTGGAGAGGTTCTCCAAGTTTTCTCCTTCTCCCTTGTCTATGAAGCAGTTTCTTGACTTTGGTAAGTGTTATGACTTATGTTGATTTTGCACGGACACTGCATGATACCGTTTCTCCCACACTCACATTGGAAGTTGCACAACACATCTCTTTGTGTGTCCTGACAGCTGACTTTGCAGGATTCAGGTCACTGACAGACAGATGCAGCAAGTACCAGAAAAAGAAAAAAAAAACACGCCAGAGATGTTAGTGGAGAGAGTTTCTCAGATCTGTTATTGTGTCCTTTTTTGTACATGAAATCTGAAATGACCTGTTGTATCTTTGCTTTAATTGATCCTGCAGTGATGTTGTTGATCTCTGCATTTACACACACACACACACACACAGACAGAGAAAACACATCAGTGCACAACAGAATCATGTAGAAGAAAAACTTTGTCCAAATGTTAATGTTAACAGGAAAACTTGTGATGGGGTCAAAGTTAGATGCTTGGTCAGTAATTTTTTTTCCTGACTCTGTGCTTTATGCAGGCTCAGCCAATGCATGTGAGAAGACCTCCTTTGTGTTCCTCCGTCAGGAGCTTCCTGTCAGACTGGCCAACATCATGAAGGAAATCGATTTCCTCCCTGACAAGCTCCTTAGCACCCCGTCCCTAAAACTCCTCACCAGCTGGTAGGCTTTTTTTTCAACAAGTCTGCCTACAACTCTCTACAATAGTGTTAAATGCATTAATATATACAATACAACTATCCTATATGCAAATGCCACCTTTAATGTTAGTGAACTCAGGCCACATGCTTATCTGATGAGATAAAAGCCAGTCTGTTTAAAGATACATCAAATCCCATCCTCCATCGCCCAGATTTCCTCTGTGTGCGTTCACTGGCCAGACACCATCGAGTTGGGAACATTTATATGGCCTTTATCAGATAAGGGTTCACACTCCTTGTTTCATGTTGGTATATTATTATGTAATAGATCATGACTTACAGACAACATGATATACAAACGCTTCTACACTATGTTAAACAGCACCGTAAACATTTTAAGCTGAGGAGTCTTGATGAGGTGCTCCGTAACACATGTGATTGAGTTTAGTCTGGTTAATGTTGGATATTTTAACAAAGTATAGTCCAGCTTTTGCTGTATAAAGCGAAGAATAAATGCTAAAGATACAAACTAATAAAACGAGGTGCAGTTTATTTGTGCGACTGAACAGCTCAGCAGCAGCTTTCGTGTCTGTTGTTTTCTTGCTGGAATTTCTTTCACCATGTATGTAAAACACAATATTTTACTTCAGACTTTACTCTAGCATATTGATTATGTTCAAGGTGACATTTAAGGTCATTACCCCACCGCCGTTCATCAAAGTCACGGGAGATTCTATTTATAGTGCACCTCCTGCACTTTGACTCTCTCCTCCCACTGCCGCGCAGCTCTCTGCAGGCAGTGCCGTTATCATTTGTTGATGAGGGGAGAGGGGGTCGATGCCTCGATTTTTAAAATACGAGTTACATAATACTAGTCTATTTAAAGATGTACATCTATTTGTATGATCCAGTGCTGAAGGTCGGTTGAGGGACAGACTCTCTAGGCAGAAATCATAGTCACACTGCAGTTCACCTTTCACCCAGTTTCACCCAACAGCCAAACACAGAGAGAGAGAGAAAGAGTGTGACTCAGTGAGCTCAACACCCGAGTCGTTTTCATCCGGTGGCCTAGATAAAGAGTCTTTGACAAAGCAAGATACTACTACCCAAAGTGAGGGCAGTGTTTCTAATTTATTATGTAGTTTTAAAAAAATGTCTAATACTGTGTAAGAGAAGTTTAATGCACCAGACTAGTTTTATGTGTTTTTACATCAACAGACAGACGTATTTTCATTGTGTTGGAACTATTTGTCAGTCTGATATATATATATATAGTAAATTAACCAGAGCATAATACAGTATCTTGTGTGTGGCAGGTATTCACAGAGTTTGATGGAGCTCGTAGAGTTTTTGGAAAGAGATCCAGATGATAAAAATGTCCTGACAAAGTAAGTGACACTTCACACCTCTGATGTCCACACATCTTGTTGTACAGCCGCAAATTTCTACTGCCACGCTCAGAGTTATAAGATGAATTACAGTGGAGCTGCAAGGATTAAGTCAACGGCCCACTACTCCAGCAAAACATGTTCTAGCTTGTTCCACCACAAAGAGGATCCAGTCGTGCAGTTCAGTAAAAGCAATACATTCTTTTACTTGGGAGTAATTAAGAACTATTTTTGTATTTAGCACATATTTTAGTATTAGATATTTATCAATACCATTAGTAGAAGTAAGTTTCATTAGATTGTTGAATAAAGTAGTTTACAAAAACATGGCGTGTAGATGCCTTGTAGCTGGCATCAGTGCATCAAAATAAGCTGGAAGCTGTTGCATGGATGTGTGGGTGTGCTTACTGGTGTTATTGATTTGTGGTTGCTAGACAAAATTATTTTGCAGATGTGTAATGTAATATGTAATGTCCTGTTGTCCTGTCCTGCCTTCACATACTCATACATCCACCGTATCTTTGCCACCAGCTTTACAAAGACTCTGGTAAACATCCGTAACCGACACAACAACGTTGTGCACACCATGGCTCAGGGCGTGGTGGAGTATAAGGAGGCCTTTGGAGTGGACCCTGTCACCAACCAGAACGTTCAGTACTTCCTGGACCGCTTCTACATGAGCCGAATCTCCACACGCATGCTCATGAATCAGCACAGTCAGTATAGAAATTGGTTATCAACTGTGAGTTAATCAACACAGTTGCCAACACTCACAGCACACGTCATTAAATTCCATTTACTGTGCTGTGGTTCTGTCATTGCTTCTTCTGATTAAGTATGAAGTAGTGATCTCAGACTCTCCTCTGTAGCATTAATCTTCGACGGCAGCGTGAACCCAGCCCATCCCAAACATATTGGCAGCATTGACCCCAGCTGTGATGTTGTGGAGGTAGTAAAAGGTAATGAATAACCTTTTTCAGCTTAAATATTGCACACACACACACACACACACTGGATCTTTAGTTCCCTCTAAAAGTATTAAAACAGCAAGACTAATTAATTTGTGTTTGCCGTACATCAAAGACAACTCTTCCTTTGGCCTTTCGCTTTCGAGGTTAATCTAGAAGATCAAATGTTTGTGGCCCATCTTTTTTGTTTTCTACTAATTCAAACCTGGCTTTTTGTTGTTACTGCTGATGAGGGACTTGCTGATGAGACACGCTAAGCCTTTTCTCAGATTTGACTGATCTCCCACAGAAAGCTCTCTCATTTGTCCTTATTCTTTTTAACAACAAATGCATATACCTCACAGGTAAAACCCAAGGCTAAAACCAAAAGTAGCCCCTCAGAGCTATTAACTCTTTGAACAAACAATCTTCTACTTGGGTAACAAGAAACAACTGTCAGTCACATGTTCCAATATGTTTGCTCACATAAAGTTTGGTGCACTATTTTATGTGATTTATATTTAGATGTAACCACCAGGAAATTAAAGCTGAAATTCTGACATTTTCTCTGAAATCCATTCTTTGAATTTAAATGTCTTCACTGTACACAAATAAAAGGTTGTTGTTGGTCCAGTGTGTTTGTATTGTTCTTGCTGCTTGATGCTGAATAGTAACCAGAAATGTTTCTTTTGTTTTGTTATTTCATTGTGTAGATGCATATGAGACATCAAAGATGCTGTGTGAGCAGTATTACCTGACCTCCCCTGATATGCAGATCACAGAAGTCAATTGTAAGTCTTTCAATACTACCACTTTTTTTTATTTGCAGATATATTTATATGTACACAAGTTGAACTTTTACTTTGCCTGTACTCTGCTTTTGTTGTCACATTCATATTTTCTACTACAGGCATCTGTATGGTGTTTTACTGGTGCTCTTCTTGAATTCATTCTTTAAGATGAATCTTTTTTTATATTTAAGTGAGGCTTTCTGTGTCTGTTTCCTTGGGTGTGACAAGCGTTAGCATTATACATTCCTCAGTCTGAACTGTTTAGGTTATACAGTACTACTGCTAGACTACAGACAGAATGACTGAATAATTATTTTATAGTTATTTTATAGTTCCATATATGGTTGAAAAACTGCAGTTTCACACACATACATATGTACATTCTTCTGTTGCAGTGTATAAAACAGAACATGTACCAGTGCTGTAAATATTATGGTATTTATTAAATACTGGATAACATTACACATTACAAGTTAAAATGATAAATGTTGTGTCTTGATTATTCTTACTTTGCATAATAACAGTAGCTCTCATCTTCTTTTAACTTATGTTGAAACTGTCTTGTCTCACAGCAGAGCTAATGTTTACTTAAGTAAAGTGACCAGTGTTTAAAGTGACCTGTATTCACAGCCTCCAGCTGCACACCAGCTGGTTTACTTTTCAAAAAGCATGTTGTGATTATGTGTTTGTTAATATTAACACATATACACACTGAAGTCTCTTAATGTTTTACAGCCAAAAACCCTGGACAGCCCCTTCACATTGTCTATGTGCCATCCCACCTCTACCATATGCTGTTTGAGCTCTTTAAGGTACACTACAACAACAAACCTGTACTGCTTGTTTTCTACCATGTGTCTGCTCACTCCTTGTGTAATGCACTTTGTATGTCCTGTCAGAATGCTATGAGAGCCACTGTAGAGACCCACGAAGCTAGTCCAACGTTGCCCCCGATCAAAGTGCGAGTTGCACTTGGCTCTGAGGACCTCACTATCAAGGTATACGAGAACACTGAAAATAAAGATTGTTTTTTTATATATTGAAGTCTTTACTGACAAAGTTGTACATTTTTTTAGTACCAGTCCCCTTACAAATAATTTCTTTTCTTCTTTTATTTTTATTATTCTTTTATTATTAGATGTCTGATAGAGGAGGTGGAGTCCCCCTGAGGAAAATTGAACGACTCTTCAGCTACATGTACTCCACAGCTCCCAGTCCAGTCCATGTAGACAACTCTCGTAATGCCCCTCTGGTGAGACTTAACCTGTTACTTAACACGTTATCTCTTCTCACTTTTAAGTCATATTAAATGTTGATGATTGTGTTATGGCACATTCACATTACAGCGGTAAAACTAGGTTCTGGGTGCCCATTGGTCAGCGCATCTATCTCTTTAAATCTCCCAGGAACACTTTACTATGTGACAACACCTTAGCTAATGCTGCTAGTAGCAGATCACTAAGTGTCAGAAACTCAAACTGTCTGTATGTGTCTGGTCTCTATGAGAGTAATTTGTTATTGTACAGGTTGGGAAATTCAGTTATCCAAGTTATGCTCAGCTACTACAGGTTTGCTTTTGCACTGTAAACATGAGATGCAGTTCACTAAAATGTTGTTGTGCTGTTCTAAATTAGGATTGAAAGTAAAATAAATCTAATTTTCAGTGAGCTAAACAGCAGCATTTCATTTAATCGTACCCACAACAGCAGCGAAAGACTTGTTTACAATGCAAACCCTGGACAGTAACCACTTGATATTTTTAATGTTGTACCATAACTCTTAATTATGATATGAATTAACTGCCTTTCTTCTTCCTACAGGCTGGTTTTGGTTATGGTCTGCCTATCTCTCGCTTGTATGCCAAGTATTTCCAGGGAGACCTGCAGCTCTACTCTATGGAGGGCTATGGCACCTCAGCTGTTATTTACCTAAAGGTGAGAAGAGTACTTCTTCTTCCACACATGGCCAAATAACTTTTAAAGTGAAGTAGGTTCAAGTGTACTGTAAATGTATGTGAATAACTATTAATTACAGACAATGTGCAGATGATTTTGTTTTGTGTCACATCTTATAAAACAGAGACCTCTGCTGTCTCCACTTAAACAGTCTAGAGTTTTAATCAGGGACAGATGGAACTGTAGGAACTGGTAGAAAAACAGGCCCAAGAATTAAAAACCTGAGTGTAATTTGTATTCAAGTGCACATGTCTATGTATCCACATTAATGAGTTCCCTCCTGCACTGTGTCCCCAGGCCTTGTCCTCAGAGTCAGTGGAGAGACTTCCTGTTTTCAACAAGTCAGCATTACGGCATTACCAGGCCAGCATAGAGGCTGATGACTGGTGCATGCCCAGCAGGGACCCAAAGAAACTGGGAAAGTATGAGAGGACTCAGTGATGGTGCTCTGAGGAAGGAAGTTGAGGACACTTTGAAAGTGTTTGAGTTGAAGAATAAAATTAAGAAGAGAAGGGTTCACGTTGGAAGAATTGAATAACCTGATACTCAAACAGGGAATTAAGATTTCAGATGCATTTTAACATGTTGCTGGACACGGAATTGCGTATATTAAATCTTAGTTCTCTCTTTTTTTCTACAAGAGGAACCTAAAAAGACAGATTTGCTCCTTGTTGGTGTCAAGAATCAGATAAATGCAGTGAAATAACTGAGCTAAGCTACTACTTCCACCTTTAATTTTATTATCTCACAATTAAATGCTGCTAATAGTAATAGAACAAGTATTAATCTGTTTTCTGTTTGCATTAATGCCAGTTGTTTCTTTGGAAAAGTAGAAAGAATTTAGACGCAAAAAGTCTTCAGTTCATTCAACTTCTGTTTATAGGTTTGTTCAGTGCCTTGAAAAACCAAAAGCCATTTCAAGTCACTGAAGTTAAACAAAGTGGGAACACAAAGGGAGCATGTGTGTGTCTGTCTCTCTCTGTCAGCACTCAAACCAGCGGAACATTTCAGAAACACTAAGAATAGGTTGTTTCAGTTTTGTGTGGTGTAAAATAATGAGGATAATGATTTTGCGTCGCTGTAAACTTAGTTGGACCATATTAGGTATTTAATTTTTAGTAGCAGTATGAACTAAATATGATCCTTGAAGTATAATTATTGTGAATATAGATTAACGTATAGATGTGTAGATATGTTTGATGGGTGGTGAGTTCCCTAGATGGAAATGATGAGGAATCGTCATGACAACGTATAGCAATTCTTCCATACATATTTGAAGTTAATATGACTTATTTTATGTATGAACCCTAAATGGGCTATAGTGATGCATATGTTTTATATGTAATGGACCTTCTTTAATAGAGGGTATGAAGACCTGTGTACAATGTTAAATGTAGTGCAGAGAAAACTGTATTTCACCTTTTTGTTATGCAACATACTGTAAACCATTGTGCTCAGTTTAGTGTAACATGTTATCAGTATTTGATACTGTTCAGTGTAGCAGACACATACAACCCCTCCTAAAGTATTGTAAGGGCAAGGCTAATTCATTCGTCAATTTCAAAAGTTCAGAACTTTAAGTTTTGTTTGATGGTATTTACACCTCGAGACATTACTCACTGTATACAGTGTTTACACAGTGCTAACTTAACATAAGACTTCATCAGAGGGAAACAGATTGGACAAGTCAATCTATTAATCAAATATGAAATATTTATTAAATATTAAGATTTATTAACTGTATTTTGTGACATTAATTTACTTAAATTTATCTTTTCCAGGACTTTTGTTGCCCTATGCAAGCTGTATTGAGCCAACAGATACAACCCAGTCTATATTAGGAATGTCCACATTATCCACCAGTCATAATTTCTTTATCTGTCCTTTTCAATTCAGTCATTGTTTTGTTTTGAACATTCAATATATCATTCTCTCATCTTACGTGTGGTGATTTAGGAACTCAAACAGTCAAATAGTTGCTTTTTATTTTGTGCAAACATTACTCTCTAAGTGTTGCTGTACTGAAGATTTGATTCACCACTAAAAGGACTGTGACTGTAGAAATGTAAATACTTGTCACCTCTCAATACTTTACTTTCAATAAACTGCCAAAGTCAGTGTGTTAACGAAGTCAGGTGGCTACTAAGTGTCTTGCAGGATTTATAGTTAGTGTGTTACCAGATATTTTGTGACATTCATTTATTCGTCATGAAATAATTCAGGTTTAATTAAAAGAAAGAAAGTGTGTTAGAGGAGACTCTGCTCTGCTGTGTTTGCCTGTCACAGACACAGTCGGTTGGCCGTCAGTGGACAGCTGCCAGTAGGACCTGAGAACAGGCTGTCCTCCTCTTGTTTATCTCTCCATTAGTGTGCCCACATATCATGATTACTTTCTATTTGTCTTTCTCAGTTCAGTTTGCCTGGTCATTGAGAACTAATTATGTTAGCTCATTTTCAAAGGCAACGGCATAAAAGTAAAAATGAGATCCCTGCGATGTTAGGCTCCATACATCAGATCACTTCATTATAACATGTCTCTCTGTGTGTCTCACTGGTTTATTTTAAAGGAGTCAGGTCTGACCCTTTAGGGTCTAGTACGCATGCAGATGAAACCACACCTCTTGTGCTAATGTAAAATAAGAGTAAATAATGTAACAGCAGCACAACCCTGTGCTGTTTTGTAGGATTTGCTATCCGGGCTTGTGGGTAGCACTGCACTCTGTTGCACCTGCTGTACTTTGCAGTGGGTTTTTTTTTTAATGCCACCAGCTTTGAACATGATCATGCATCATACAAATGTGAACACGTTGTGAGCTAAATAAATACAGGAACACCTGGAGGGTACTGGAAGGTTACAAATCAATGTCGCTATTAAGATTGTGTGTTTACTTTTTTATGTTGTAAGGTTGCTTTGAATTGTGTAAAGGTGAAGATTGTTTCTTTAATACTGACATTTCAAAGTTGCAAAATGAGATTACTACCAGACAACAAAAATCAATATAATAAACAAATCTTGATGTAAAAAATGGAAGCCAGCCTTTCTGTCACAGGGTAGACACACCTGTTTATGAGCGTTATCTGTGGACCGCTACAAGATTCATAATGATTACACCAACAGTACACTACAGTAACAAACAACTGTAGGAGGGTGAGATAATTGATCAGTAAGTGGCATGTAACATTGCATTTGGAACAACAAGACCTGTAGTTGTGAAAATATGAAAATGAAAAAACAAGAAATATTAAAACCAAGATTTTAAATCATTCTTTGAAATGTTTTCTTAAAAATAACTATCATCCTGTGTCTCAGACTATCAATTTTTAGTAAAACTTTATAAAACATGTTTTGCCAATTGTATATCTAGTGTTGTACTGTATAGATGAAAATGAAAAATAAGCTCAAGGATATAAGCTCCATTTCCTATCTTAATTCAAGCCTCATTATGGGATCATGTTATCAGCCTCAGTGTGTCCTCAGGCTGCCACTTCATTTTTTTCCTCTTTTGCATCTCCTGCAACAAAAACACTTAATAGCTCAGGATCATCTCTAACACCAGTCAGTGTAGTCTAATGAATACCTACTGTTAGCACACAGGCATTGAGTTGATATGTTAACATAGCTCCATATTGAATAAAAGGTCTTTTTTTCTGATATTAGACTTTTTAAAATAAAAACAGAATTGAGAGTTGAGTTATTCTTGCTGAGCAAAGTATTCCTACAGTTTCCTAATTTCTAAGAGAAGATTCAGATGTTTTTCTCATGTATGGTATGTGTTTCTGTCTATAGATGGTTTGGTTTGGCATTAGTTTGTCAGTGCGGCTAAATGTGCAGTCATTTGGAAAAACAAGCACTTTCAGTGGAGAGCTTTGTCAAGTGTTTGTTCTGCAAACAGAGTATCATGACAGTATGAGCTTGAGAGTGAACATGATGGCTGGTCGCCAAGTGGGTGTGAATACTCTGACGTTTGAGGCAGCACTGTAATACAGAGAAAAGATTGTGGTCAACAGTGCACAGGTGGAAGATTAGCCCAAAAATAAAACAAAATTCACTGAAAAATTCTTCTGTCACAGGCAAACACAGCGCCTGTAGGTAAAAGAAGACAGAGAGAGACAAGCTGGTGGCTCCATGTGATCAAGCAGACAAATATGGTTGAAAAATCTGAATTAATGGTAAGCAGGTGGTATCCTCTGTCATGTCCAGCCTTTAAATCACCCTCATCGGTCTGTTTTAGTGTACTCCAGTGATAACAGCTTGCATATACTTCTGGGAAGGGCGCACATTAAAAAAATATAAAATCACACCACTAAGTGCTGCATAAAACAGCAGTTTCACTTTCCATAGTTTGCAGATATGTGTAATAAGGAATTGCATTGATGGTTTCTAACAAAATTATCCGGAGACACTGAATCATCCCGTACTGTAGCACTCTGTGAACAACATTGACTCCATCAGTACAGCATCCCCTCAGGTTCAAGTAATAAATATTTCTTCATGGGAGATGGCAGAGGCAGCTGTGCTACACCTCTGTGACAGAAGCCACCAAGGCTGGCTCTGATGGCACATCTGGCCAGGTGAAGCAGGCTGCGAGGAGTGTTAGTGCAAACAGCAAACAAAGAGTCATAGAAGTCTTTATGTCGCTGAGGAGACAGAGAGAGATCATATTACACACTTGGTAATGACGGTCACACTGTGTATTTTGGGTTAAAAAAATCCTCATCATTCATCAGGAAATGATGTAAATTCATACTATGAAAGTAGAGCAGATCATTTTAGTACCTTGTAGCAGTCATCAGGAATGGCAGCTCTCCATTTCCTTGTTGGCTTTAAATGTTCATAAGAATTGACCATGATTTCTACCACTCTGGGGTAATCATAGCAGGACTGCAACACCTGCACAAAAAATGATATCATAAAGCACACAAATCCTTCAAGGACCTTCTGCGATCAACAAAAAAAGAGATTTTGTCCTAACTTCCTACCTTGTGGAACTGTGGTGGGTAGATTCGTGCTGCATTATAGTTGAGCAGCAGCTGATAGCAGAGCTCAGGTGTGGCCATAGGCCTGACATCAGTCACTTTGAGGAGATACTGAATGGGGGCACAGCCATTGATGTCCATGGCTCGTGTATCAGCTCCGGCCTCCAGCAGCATCTGCATTAAGATGTGATCACAGTTCCACGCTGCCTTGTGAAGAGCTGTTTTATGGTCGTCTTCGTGGAGGTTGGGATCTGGAAAAGAAGGAAGCTGTCAAAGCTGATTCGCAGCAATGAGAATGTGGGTAAAAAAAGGCATTTACAGTAACTTATTCTCACCTGCTTTGTGGTCCAACAGAATGCGACAGACAAGACGGTGATCTTCACTGTAGATTTGCTCTTTACCGTCATAAGCCCAAAAGACTGCAGTCATTAGAGGTGTCTCCTGTAAAGAGTTGATTGCATTCACATATGCTCCATGGGCCATGTAGAGAACCACCAACTCTGGAACGCCATATCTAGCTGCTGTGTGTAACGGTGTGACGTCATCATTGTGGCTAGATATGTTGACATTTGCACCTACATAATAAAAACAGGTTTTAGTGGCTTTTACAGTGCCAGTCCATCTATTTATCTGTCAATCAGTGAGTTTTTGACCTTTGACCTTTGAGGATGAGTTGCTTGGCACAGGCCACAGACTCTCTGGTGATGCAGTAGTGCAGGGGTGTGTGTCCGCATAGTGACACGCTGTTGATCTTTGCCCCGTGAGCCAAAAGCAAGGCCACACAGTCGCTGTTAGAAACTTCACAAGCCACATGCAGCGGGGTCTTCCCATTTGGCATCCGGTTAATGGATGCACCTTCTTGAAGGAGCACCAGTGCCGTTTCTACAGCGTTGTACATCATGCACACATGAATACCCATAGCCCAAGAATTCTCCAGTTTGTGGCCTGGTAGCCAATAACCTGTAGCAGATAAGACAACTTTTAATGGTAATAATAAATGACAAATTAACTGGTATAATTTCTGACATACAATGAATGAATAAAGCCTTCACTGACTTTAAAGAAAAGGTAAATGATGCAAAATATATAAAATATTGCATGCAGTTAGCGCATTTACCATATGTTATATGTGGGTTTGGCTCCATCTAGTGGATAAACTACAGAATTGGTTCTACAATTATGATGTGTTGTTATGATGTGAAGTGTTTACTATTTAGAACTGATTTTTGGTGTAAACATGTAATCGAATTTGGAGACAATTTAATTTTAATTTTAATGACTGTGCTTACACATTCTAAACACATTGCTAATAGGGATCTCACCAATTCCCTCTCTTACCTTGTTTGTATGAGGCCAGAACCATGCTGGGGTCTTCTACTTCCAACACTGTGTCAATGTCTAGTTTCCAAGTATGCAAGATCTGCAGGACCTTCTGGGCATTGTTGGCCTGCAGGGCCTCCAGGAACTGTTGCTTCAAATTCTTGAGAGCCAGTTGCCTGGGGCTCAACTCCATTGCCTCTTTAAGAGAATGGCCGCGCGCCAGCAGACCAGCTGGCTCACACGTTAATGTTCTCCACACAGCATGGAGGAGATTGGAAATGAATGTACAAATGGTGATAATAAAAGAATGAAGCATACCCACACTCTGAGAGCTTCCCAGCCCCAGCCATGGAGGTGTATGAGGAAGAAGGACTAACATGAAATAGAAGAGGGACAACAAGTGACAGGAGAGAGCTGTCAAAGGGAAAAAATAACCTAGAGTGAAATTAGGTTGAATATAAATAGAAATGAGAGGGCGAGGGACTGGCGAGCTACAGCTGACTGTGTTTGACTCAAGGCGAGCCAGTCTGACAAGATGTCCACTGAGAGAGAGGAATCATGCAGTGGATGGTTGCATGGTAAAAAAAATGACACACCACGTGAAAGTGGAAGCTGGGTACACTTCCTAAGTCTGTTCTTCTACCTTAATATGACTAAACTGGATCCACAGTTGTTAGGTTTCCTCACCGGAAATTCAAGAACACAAAGTGAACACTGCTGGGCTGCATAAGACAAATATTCCGTCTCTTAAAACTATGTAGAAGAGGTCACACAAAATAGGGAAAAACAGAAGAAACAAAAGCAAAGTATGACAGTGACTGCACATTTTATTGAGTGTGACAAGTAGCTGCCCTTTCAAACTTTTCAGGATGCGAAAATAGAGAAAAGTAATGGAAAAAAAGGAGAAGATAGAGAATAAGCACAGCTTTTTAAAAGAGTGAAAGTGTGGCTAGCAGTTTGTGGTGATTACCTTTTGGTTTCTACGTACATGAAAGACAAATCCTTCCAGACATGACTGAATCTTTTTTGTTTGTTTTCGTTTTTTGTCTGCAGGGAGCACCAAGGTCTTCATCGCGCCACGCAAGCTCAGCTAAGCACATAGAAAAGATCGGAAATCACATTCTGGCTCAGGTCTGAACTTTAAGCTCATCCGTCCAACAAACTGTGCACACACACAGAGACACAATAGAAAACAAGGCTTCTTTAGGATTCTTACAGCATATTGCTCTCAGTGTTTTTACTATACATACAAAAGAATCAAAAGACTGCAGTCTGACAACTGACTTGAATGGGAAGGGAGTATTCACAGAAAGGTTCAAGTGTTACAAAATCTTTCATAAGAATACATCATGAGCAGTTTATTGGAGTAACACTGGAGCAGCACTATGGTTGTAGAGGAAAATCACAAGCACAATGGGAGAGTACGGTTTTCTGTTCTCACTTTGTAACAAAGCTTAAATCCTTTTTTACTTAATCTGATAATGACCATATTATCACTTTTATACTGTTTTAATTATGCTTGGCAAAAAGAGGTAATCATACAATTCTGGATAAATCATTGTTAGGTGTTAATAATACTCTTCTGTATAAATTATCATAAACAATAATCAGTTGCATTGTTAAATACAGAAAAAAATAAATAAATCAGTGATACCTGTATTATCTATGGCATAGCATGAAGGTGCTTATAACCCCAAATATTCTTCTTGTTCTTAGCCTGTTCACAACAGTACACCAGGCAGGGCCATTACAACATAAGGGGTTCATAACCAAAGCTGCCTTCATTTCTATCACGGTGACTCTTGTGTCTCTATATTTATTGTAAACCTACGGAATAACTATTGGGAATGATAAAGAAGTAACACAGGAAAACTTGGTACTCCTAAAACAAGAACTGCATAAAGTACATATATAAAAAAATATTTAAAAGGTATATTCTTCAAGCTAACAAGTAAATCAAAATCCTTTGAGTCTCGCTGAACGGGTTTTATAAGAAACTATATTGCCTCTATCAGGTGCAATTTTCAGCGTACATCAGTAGTATCAGGTAATCTTCAAGAGAATTTCTGCACCCCTTTGCATGTGTCACTGATCACAGAAATGAACCATCTACATGACAGCTTTAGAAATGTGTCTCAACACTCACACAGAAGCGGGTAGAGTTCAGAAAAAACTCTACTACTCTAGAATTTCTAAAGGCAGCAGCGGGGTATTACTTTGTCATTTAGAGAATATAAAAAGAGGTCAAAAGCAGGTTACAAGAAGTGTCAAAGCAACGTTATGCATATAAGCAGGAAGTTTCATTTTAGCATTTTTTTTCGTTTGTTTTCATGGTGTGGGTTGGTAAGTTACAAATGTCTATGATTGCATTTTACCTGAAGTCTCCATCAGAACCAGTCCTCTTTCTGCGGTACAGAATGTCCTTGCCATCATACTGAGGACTGTTTTTGTATGGTACACGTAAGGAGCACTGCACAAGCAAGTGTAGAGGTTAAAGTTACATTATTTGCACTTCCAGTCTTCTTGCAAACAGAGTGTTTGGTTCTTCCCTGTTAAACTCCTATTATGTTCATTTTAAGTTCCAGTGTTGCCTTGTTTAGTAAGCAGCATGGTGACACCCAGTGGTGGGAGACGAGTACTGCCTCATATATTCCTCCACAAAGTCCTGACTTCAAAGCAATGGAGAGATTTCAGAGATCTATGTATCTAAACAGGATATACACAAGTCTATCAAAATGGCACATCAGACATTTGTATATCTGTAGTTATCACTGTATATGTACGTGGTCTTTGTGTCTAAAGGTCTTGTGATGGGTAATACAGATGGCTCTGAGGTTGATACGGGAGGAGGATGAGATGAACTGTTTACAGAATTATTCTAGATATGAATAAATAAACCCAAGTTACAAGCTATAAACAGCAAAATAAATAGAACTGAGTGAATTCTGAATTGGTTAAAACCACAGGATTGGAGCAAAAGAGGCAAACGAGGTGGAAACATCCTGTTATCCAAGTGGTCATTTTGGTTTAATTTACTTGGTGAAAAAGTCAAAAAATCGTCAATGGTTTGGGCAGTGGAGATCCACTACTGATGACTACTGAACAAGTCAGTAGGCGTGTTTCAAGGGTTGACTGTGGAGCCGACTGACGTCCTGTTCTATGAGATGCTATTTGGAGTGGTGCTACAGTAAAGCGGGAGGTGATCTAATGAATCACTTCACTCTGCTGAGCTTTCTTTGCGTGCCTCTTTTTGCTGCTGCTCGAGCTCCTTCTTTCGTAGCTTCTCCCGCTGTTTCTCCACCTTCTCATGGTTCCTCTTAGCCTTCTCCATCAGAACTTTAAGGTCTTTGATCTTCTTCTTGATCAGAGCACGTTCCTGTGAAGACGCGACTCCAAGTGCCTGAAACAAAGAAACACATAAATCCTTTTTACTTTGGTTTACATATTTACATTATAGCTTGAGGGGTACAGGATTTTTTTAAGGCTGATACTAATATTGATATTTAATAACTACAGATATGCAGATATTCAGTTGTTTTACCATAGACATTTTGTTTGGATAATTTACAATTGTTTTTTTTATTGTATTCAAGATATGTTAACAGCAGCACTTTCAAAAGACCCAGTTTCTAAAACTTTGGTCTTTCTATACTACAAGTACTTACTTATTAGGTTACTTTTTAAACTAATGTATGCCAAGACACATATACTGTATTGGTAGGCTCTAATTATGACTTCAATACAATATAGGCATCCAGTCAGATCCAGCCAGCAACACACTGAGGTCAGCTGACTACCTGAATGTACTAAATGACCAGGTTCTTCCATCAATAGACATTTTTTCCTGAAGATAGGGGCATATTCCAAGATGACACTAATAGGATATTCATCAAGCTCAAATTGTGAAAGAGTGGTTCAGGGCGCACGAGACAAGACAAGTCCACACTTTAACCCCACTGAGAATCTTTGGGATGTGCTGGAGAAGACTTTCTGCAGAGGTCCAATCCCATCATCAATCTTAGTAATAAATGAATGCAACCCAGGATTGAAATAAATGTGGGGACATTGCAGCCTATTGAAACCATGTCTCACTGAATGTATGCTATAATCAAAGCAAAACGTACTCCAAGAAACATATGTATTGTATATAAGTATAAAAACCAGAAAGTCTTAAACTACCTTGAGCTCAGTGCTATCTAGCCGTAGCAGCTGTTCTCCATCTATGTTTCTGGCAGTGAATTCTAGGATGTGATGTTCTAAGTTGAGGCCCATGAGCCAGCGGGCCACTTGCTGAGAGGTCCACTCTGTAATACTGCGGTTCTGCCACTGATATTGCTTCGGAAACCGTCCCTCATCTAGGATCTGAACAAGGAGAGAAGAAAGAAGCAGATGAGATGCACGCATTTCATTCTAACATACAGCTCATTGTTTGACCATGTACTTAATATATCTATTACTGAACACGGGTTGAATAATGAGTGGAAATGAGAGGAGCTGAAATAAACTTTAAAATTAAGACACTGACAACTATGTTCAGTATACAGCACATATCAATATGTGGTACAAACACAATAAGTAGGACTGAATCACAGATAAAAGGCTTATACTAAATAGACAGTAAAACACAGGTCCTCTGTAGGTTTGCAGCTTCAGTCTCACCTCATCATCTATCATTTCCAAACTCTGGATGTGGCAGCATAGAAAACAATGAAACATGACCGGGTTGTTAACAAAGCACAGCTACAGCAGCTTAAAACAACATTTCAATACAATGAGCCTAAAGTGGTGCATTGATTTTTACTTTTTTTCTGTAAGAATATGAGTGAAGCTACTACCTTCAGGGATAATGCTTTTTTTATTTTTCCAGAGACATCTATAAAGATGATAAATGGGAGCACTGACACAAATAAAAAAGAAACTGTTTTGTTTTCCTTGCTTTCACCTTTTTACTTTAAAAAGTAACAACAGATGCCTAAAAGTTTTACCAAGTCAAGGTCTAATAAGAATAAAAAATGTGGATTTTCAGAGCATTTTGCCCACTTTTGAACTGAGAAAATGTTTAAATACTTCTTCTATATAATCTTAAATGTTGACTCTGTTAGATTGTGCTGGAGGTTTATATTTTCTTCATCAAAATCAGTCGCATTATTAAATAATGAACTTTCTTTGGAAAAAAAAAAAGGGTTTGTCGAGTGTACCTCATCTGAGGAGAGCACCAGGTTGTGTGAGTGTCCCGACTTCTTAGCCTCAGTCATCAGACCACTTATTTCCACGGAGCTGCTGCTGCTGGCACTCAGATCGTCGTTCAAAGTGGGTCCCTGAGAAATCAGCAACATACTTATAAGACGTGCTGAGAGCCAACTGGCTCTCATGCTGGATTTAGTTGATTAATTTGAGTGCTTCTCTCCATATTAAGGTCTTATTGATTAAAGGCAACATGATGCTGCATTAGTATGTTGATATTATAAACTTAATCAAGGATGAGTTATTAAATCTATTTCTTAAACAGCGAATCAGTCAAATCAATCAGGGATTTTCCTCTGATCGTGTACAAGAATTAATATTGTGCTTAATTCCAACTTTTAAAAATCAATATAAATTATAGCAGACTAATGTATTTAAACAGTTTGATAGACTAAAAAAGGACTGGGCTGTGCAAATCTGTCATTTCTTAGATGGTCCATTACAGCACCACCTGCAAATGTGATTAATGGTTAGAAATGATGTTGCTGGATGTTGTTCAAATATTTCTCTCTTCTCTCTGCCCTTGTGACTGTGAGAGAATGTGGGCACTGACAAAATGACATTAATGTTCCAGATCTATGCTCAAATGGCGAAAGAGACAAGGTGCTATCAACAAATACAGAGTCTGTGCAGGAGAAAACTGGGTGCGCCTGCTCTACAGGAAAATATGGCTGTGGGTTATCAAAACATGAACATCAAAATAAGTAAAATCTTTAGGGTTTGAGTATTTATGTTACTTTTACATTTACTCTACTACAGTTCAGAATAAACATATCTTGTATCTTGTCCATATTTTTAACCTTTCAGAGTGTATTGAATAAATGTGGACTTGACTTGACCACCTTTATGTTAGCAATGGCACCAATACTCTTGGTGGAGTACTTGTGTACTGTTAATTTAAGAAAATGTATTTAGCACTTCAACTTGAGCAAATAATTTGAATTGGTACTTTGACTTGTGGTGGAGTATGTTTTTTTAGGAAATTACTTTACATTGTTGAGTTTGAGTATTTATATTCGTATTCCTTGGTTCTCTAAAAACATCCAAGGACAGAACTACATATTTTGATGATATTTTTTAAAGACATGTTCATTCATATGAGATTTTCGATTATAAACCTACTTTGTCTTACATTTAGTTATACTTGTAGTTTCTTAAAGAAGCTCTTGAGTCTAAGTAGGTCTAAGTCTGAGTTAAAAGCAAGAATAATCTTACAGGTTCAGACTTTTCAGCTTTCCGGACTAAATCCTTACTTAAAAGCTCCACATAACTTCTAATGCACATAAATTCTGCATTGATGTATCTTCTGATGGGTCCTCGTCTTAAGATGAGAGCATGTCTTTAGAGGGGGAATATGACTGGGTTGATGGGTAGGATCAAAAATAATCTCCTTGTTAATCCTACAGTTACCACATCTGATATTACACAGGATTAGAAACAATTTTCATGCAAGTTCCTCCACTTAAAAAAAAATACCAATGTTACCAGCTATAATCTTTCAGTGTCAGTATGATAATTCTCTGATTCTGAGAATTTGGGAACAGATTTTTTAATAACTGACAGTAGCACGTACAGCATAATACAGGTCACACAGTATTTGCTAAATTGGACATTTTCTGTGGTGACGCTGAATTTGTCATTAAAATGGTCTACTTGTTGATTGTTTAGGGAATATTGCAATCATGCATCTGTTTGACTGTGTCACTCTCATCCCTTACACTACTAAGCCCTGTTTACCTCTTAGAGTACCAACATATATCAATTTCAGTGGATTTAGTTAGAGTCTAATTGAAGAAAACACAAAAGAATACAATACCAAGTAATATGAATAGGAGAAGAAGTGGGGCCATGTAAGGGAGGTCTGTTCAATACAAATAACACAAACCATCAGAGCTAAATAGAACAGCATTAGAAAATTTGTTATTAACTTTATATGTCTGTTAAAAGCTCTGACTGGACCTATAATTGCAATACAGAAGGAAAAAAGTACACTTTAATGTCACTCTATCTGTATCTGTATTAAATATCTGCGAAGTGAACCATTATTTGCCATGTTTCATGTACCTTCGACTTGAGTTTCTCTGGACTGTCATCTGCTGACGGCTCTGTGGAGCTGAGAAAGAAAGATAAGGGTAACAATGGTCAGGGGTGGTGATCACTGTACCAACCTTCTTAAACAGTTCAATTAAGAACAGCTACAACAAATAATCTAGAAACGCTGCATTGTGACACAGTTTAGTGTTTAATGCAATGTTTACCTGTTTCCAGGTGAGGCTCTGGGATCTTTGTCCACCGCTTTGGTTTTCCTGAGGGAGGTCCTGAATGAAAAGAGAAAGCATAGTTTTACTGAGTAAAATTAAGTAGGATTTGATTGTATTGTTTTACTAAAAAGTACTTAGAACACTGTTAACTACAAATGTTTAGTAACAATTTATACATCACTAATTAACTTTCAAGTGCTCCACAGAGCACCACAGGAGATCATTTCTGCCTGTGGCCATCAAACTGTACAACTCCTCTCCTTTAGGTTAAGGGGAGGGGTGATGACTACTATCATAATCATATTTATATCATATTTATAACCCGATAACCCCACTACATTACACACAGGATTTTGACCATTTTTATAATTTCTATTACCTATTTTTGTTCTATAAATTGAGTATTCAGTATTTGTGTTGATCTTTTCTGGTTATAGTTTGTTCTTTTGCTTTTTCTTCAGTTTGAACAGAGAGCTGCTGTAACATGCCAAAATAATTTCCCTCTGGGATTAATAAAGTTCTTTGAATCTTGAATTACATTTAGGATGGATCATCGAAATATCTATATATATATATACACATTACCATAAGTATAGAGTCACAAAGTTTTCTTGTTTTTCCATGAAATCATACATGTTTTTTCAGCTATGCTAACAAAATTGCAAAAGGATTTGCTAATTATTAATTAGCCTTTTAAATTTATATTAATTTATATTATCTTGCATTTGCAAACATGGCATTTGAACACAGGACAATGTTTACTGATAAAGGCCAGCATAGCTATTCCATAGAAATTTACCATAAATTCATTTATAACATTGATGTCAATGTTTATTGTTATGCAATCTTATGAGTGACCACAAGCCTTTTAGATCCTAGTGTATGCCAGCCAGACTCTTTTTTTATGTTATCACTGGTACCAAACTTTCCATCAACCCATAAAAATAACTGAATACAATCTTCCTAACTTTTAAGTAAAGCACGTTCCATAAAGTACATGGCTTCAACATTTTCTCATACTGTATTTACACAATAAATATGTAGAGAAAACCCATTTACACAATTATTTATAGACATCTGGTTCCATCAAGAAACTGACAAATCCTTGTGCCTGATTATTGTCTATCAACGTCTCTTAACAATGTAAGATGCATGAATTTACTAAAAAGATTTCCACTATTTGTTGCCTTACCCAGCATCCAGAGATTGTATCTGCTCCTCCAGACTGTGAGAGGGGCTCGAGATTGCAGGAGACTGAGAACCTGTGACCATAAACACTGAGACTGAGACACTGACACTCCTACTTCAAATAATAGACTTACATAAATAGCAAAATAAAGGAATTGGGTTGCTGATGTAAAAATGTTAGAGATGTATTTGGTGACCACTTCATCCTTTATTACTAACCATCACAGAGAGTTACTGTAGCAGACGGTGGGTACAGTGCTCGTCTGGGGGAGCTATCTGCACCACCGGGCTGCCGGATCGCTGCTCCTCCATCAGATGCCACGCTACGAATCGAACCAGAGCGGCTGTGGGCTGGACTGCCATGTCCCTCTGAGAGCTGAAAACAGATGTAAACAGACATAAAGAGGAGAAAGATTAAGAGTAGTGATAGTAAAGGAAGTGATATAAGGCCAGAAGATGAGAAAAGTAAGAGGAGAGAGACATGTAAAAGAGGAAAATCAGAGAAAGAGATGCTGCAATAAATGCAAATGAATGAGAAATGAAAAGAGTGAAAAGCAGAGGCTCAGAAGTGAGATAGGAAGAAAGGGGGGGAATAAAGGGCAATCAAAAGAAAGCAGTCAGTACTGCGGACTAATCTGACAGAAGTCACTTGACAGACTTTCACCATTTCTAATTCTTCGCCCTCTTTTCTCCTTAAAGCCGCAAACTGCAAATCTGATCCAGTTCTCAAGTTGTTTATCTTATCTAAACCCATTCTCACTTTAGTTAAGTGACAGCATTAGCCAGACGAGAGCCTTTCATCCAGAAAAGGACGGTGGCTGTTATTATCACACTGGGAGAAAACAATAAGTTGTGACAGCGCCACAGACTCAATTAGTGCCGTGGAGCAACATCCAGCAATTAATCTATTACAGGAATAAAGCAAGATGTAAGGGCGTTAAAGACACTTAAAAGGGTGATGGACAGACAGAGACACACGCACACAAATTAGACACCCAGCAATGACATTTAAGACATATTACATGTAACAATAACCTAATGAGAATAATGGAGCTTCTTTGATTACACATCTGTACGCTTCACACCGGGTTAATGTTTCAGCAGATGTTAGACAGGAAGTTTGTTGCTCCAAATAAGCATTTTTAAGCTGCACTGAATCAAATGAAATGTGAATGTGTGTTCGAATGCAAACCTCTCCCTCTGTGGAGCTGATGCTGTCCCGGGTGACTCCTCTGTAGCCCTTCTTTTTGCTGGGGGAATGGGAAGAGCTCTCTGTCAGGGCTGGAGTCAAACACACAACAAAGAATAGAGGAAAAAAAGCAACTGGGACTTAGCCTGACAACATCAAAAATATACTCTGTAATACATTTGTCTATCACTTCTGTGTTTTCTTCAGTCTCTATTTAATTTTAAGGTACGTAACTTAGCCTGTGCCCAAAATAAGTCTATTAAAAAACAGCAACTCAGTTAAAGTATTAAATCTTCCCTCAACTGCAAAATTAGTAATTAGGCAGGCTATTATAGTTTTTTTTGCTCATTTCAGGGAGATGCAGTCAGATGAAAGACTGATTCATTTAAATTGCTAGAAGATCATTTCAGCTGGTCGTGTCTTCTCCTGCAACCTCCCCTTTTTAATATTGCATAATGGGCTGCGTCATTCGGATAAGTGCAGATTCAATCAGTTATCGCATCTGCACTGTACAGTATCAGATATGGCATTCCTGTGTGCACACTCTATTCTATTCACAGATGCCGTGACTAAGATAAAACCAGCGGAGCTTAGAAAGACTCAAAGAAGAACAAAGCCAGACATACAGTATGTGCTCAAAAGGGATTACTTGCTTGTTTGTGTGTGTGGGTGTTCAAAGTGAAACCAGGGTCTGAGGTCAAAGTGTGTGTGAAGCTTAAGCCAGTGGAGGAGATGAATATTTGTAATGTACATAAGAACAACAAGTCATTGCACTGTGCTTGTATTTTGTGTGTCCATATGTATGTGCACGTGCTTATTAGTTTGTGTTTACAGTCCAAAACAAGACTGTCTGAGACTTAATAAATTGCAGGAGCTAAAAAGCAGAAAAAGAAAAGTTTATTTATGATATTTTAGGCATAAATATGAGTAGATGAAGATGTTATGTTTATGTAATTGCGTACTCTCGTATCTGACGTTTTCATTGTATTGATTCAACTAATTGGTAGACAATAAATATGCTTGCTGAGAGATGGATGGAAAAATCATTATCACGGTCATGTCAGTATAAAGCCAGAGCCACAAGACAGTCAGCAGAATGAGAAACAACTTAGCTCACTTAATCTTTAGAACAAGTCTACCTAACAGCACAACTAAAGCTCACTAAATAAGAGGCTATAGTTGAAGTGTACAAAGGCAACCAGTGAAGGCTCCAGGAGGTCACTAAGCTGAGCCAAGACAATAAACACAACTTGATCATATACATCGGTTACTGTATGAATTAAATAAGCTGATTTCGCTTTATAGTCTTTGTGCTAAATTAAACTATCTGGCTTTCAGTTCCAGACTGAAAAGAGCAAATCAGTATATTTCTCAAGGTGATATCATCATAGCAAAAATGAATAAACAATAGTGATCCTCTCACAGACAGACCTCTGGCTTGTGCTGCAGCCCTGTTAGGACTATGTTGCTGAGAGCTGAGCCTATCAGCGCTGTTGCTGTTGTTGTTGTTGACCTGGATGCCATTCTGCTTCATTAGCTGCATTAGCTCAGACTCCAATGTTGCGATCTGTAGGAGGAAACAAACCAGTCGGTATCAATCAGCTGTAGGCATTTACCTGTAAAAGCAGCTGCTGTAATAATGTGCCTAAATTATGGGGAGCACATAATTCATCTTAAGTCCATTTAAAAATACTGTCTTGTGCATGAGATGGCCAAGCGCAAGTCAAAGCATAAGTATTTAAACCCAGCAATAATTTATGTGCTGGATTTAAACTGAATTGGTTTAAACATAACTATTCTGTCTTGCTGCCTTGAAATCCACCACTCATGTACCACACTTCACTCTTCACCCTTTACAATGCAGTGCAGTAGGAAAATGTGTTCAGTGTGCAGAATAATAGTAAGGGACAGTTGGGTTGACTGCCTAGTCAACTGTGGGGCACGGCCTGACACTTCAGCAGAAAACAACACAACTGTCATGTTTTAACAAAGAAAGCAGAAAATCAATACAGAGTTTGACAACTGAACTGACCACAGGCCCCTGGACACCAAGTCCACTCACTGTCACTGTCCTGGGAGGAGAAGTTCCTTTTATTTGTGGCAGAAAAAGCACAGAAAGTCCTCAGGAGGGAAGAAAGCAGTGACATAGCACTGCTACAGGTCTTTTTGATTATATAAAATAAAGGATTTAGTCTTAATGTTTTGCATTTCTCATGTGAGAGGTGTAAAGTCTTCATCATCAGGCACAGAGAACTGCAGTGTTTATTTGTTTCTCTCAGTTCAGGTATTTCTTTTTTGCTTGAAGGTAGATATGCTGAATTTCGCAGACACAGACTGAACAACTAAGCAGCAGATATGAACAGAGTTGCTGTGTAAGACAGATGGATTAGGTTTACCCTGACTTGCAGTCCCTGGATCTCAGCCAGGTGAGCTTTCTCAGCCTCCTCCAGCCGCCCCCTCTCTGCATCTTCCTTCTGGATGAACTCAACCTCTCTGGAGGGAAGAGCAGGAGGAAAGAGATTGTTAGGTCCAGAAAACATATCTCTGAGAATCCTTAATGCAGTTATTTCCTAATTCCTGCTTTGTCTTTGGTCACTTTTTCATCAGCTTGCTATCGCTTCTCTACAGCTCAGTCCTCTGCGAAATATCAGCAAGAAGAGTTTGTTTCATCAGTTGCCTCCATTTGGCCTGGGGGGCCAGAGCCGATTAGAGAAAGGAAGACTCGAGCTAAGTGGGAGAGATTGTGATGAGACTGACCAAAGAGATCAATGCACTGAAACGCAGAAAATCTGTGCCGCATAACGAAAGAAACTGTTGAAATGGTTGAGCTTTACAAAGGGCCACCCTGGCTCACAGATGAAATTGCAGAGTACTGTATGTTTTTTTTTTCTGATTTACTGAGGCAAGTGACAGCAGCTGTAAAGGGAATAATGGATAAAACATATTTAATTAGAGTATATGTTTAACAGCAAGACTGAAAAACAAATCTAATTTAATAAATGGTTAAAGTGTAGGAGCAGTATCTGAAGCAGACCACACCACAAACATGCAAATCCAATACAGGGACACAGAGGTCAAAGGCTAAAACATTCTAACATTATAATTCTGTAAACAGTCTAACGTACCAATGAGCCTGTGTACACTCTTGCAGGGAGGCTAGCATTACTATAGTTTGACAGATATTCACATGAAAATTTTGAATTGTATATTAACTTTGCCAGCCAAATTATCTCTTTAATGTGTGTAAGTACTGCTGTAGGCCAGTGGTGCTTAAAATAAGGTATAAGGACCTCGTCTAACTCTTGTTCAGACAAACTGAAGAACAAAGACATTCGAATTCCGCATTTTTGCTTCACTAAATGTGAATTTTATACATGCATTTCGAATCAACAGCATGAATGTACCTAAACAGAGGTCACAGCATTATTATTGGTCCAAGGCCCAAGTGTGAAACATCTCAGACGCGTTCTCCACTTCAGGGTTATGATCAGAATATATTCCTCTCTCATTCCCTAATCAAAGGCTTAAATGATGGTTCACTCACTTTTGCTGGAAGTCTTTAATGAGTTTTTTGGCTTTGTTGTACTTCTTCTCTAGAGCCTGGTACTGGGACTGGGCCTCCTTCAGGTGTTCGTTTACAGTGTGGCAGAGGGTCTGAGCCTCGATCCAGTAGCTTTCCAGTTTCAGCATCCTCTCCTTGTTCTCCTCGATGCTGGCCTTCAGCTGGCTCTTCTCTTTCTCCCAGCGCTGCTTCTCTCTCTCCACTGATGCCAACTGAATGTGAACAAATATTCCTTTACAACATAGTATAGTATAACTGACTATTACTGATGACATTTTCTTTTAATTAAAAAAATATATTTTGTTATGTAATCAAATCTTCATTTTCCAGATCATAACATTTTGCCTTCATACCAAAGAATCAATAACGTATTTCTGCCAGTAACTACATGAAAGCACAACATAAATAAAGATATTCAACAGTGGAAGACCAAACCAAATGCAAATTGGGAATAATATTTCACAAAGCAGGATAAAGAGAAATGTTTTCAAAATGATCTTTGAAGAGTGAAGTCTGTCCTCAGACCACACACTTGTTTCTTCATTTTCCTGTTCCCTGATACTACTGCTAAAAAGCTTTTCAGGCACCATTTGATTTGATCATATTAATTTAATTCAGAAATTAATCAAGTTTCCCTGGTATCATGTCAGACCATATAAATTACATAGTTCAAATACACACAGGTGCATACACAGAGATTCCAGACTGCAGAACGAGGAACACTACAGTGTGCTTTAACTTTCCTAGTTAATAGATATTTCATCATTTAGTGCATTTTCTTAAAAACTAGCAGACTTTATGTCTTGATAGAACTAGCAAGGCAAAAGATCTGAATGAATTCTCAGATTTAGATACCTATATCAGCAGATATAATAATACGTTTCCTAACCCTAAAGAGAAAAACCGTTTCCCAAAGCTTTTCTGACACCGGTCAATTTACAAACTGTCTAAACTCCAACAAAACTTCTGTCCTTTGCACATCACAACCAGCCTGCATCCTGACAGTTTTAATCTCTTACCTTGTTCTTAAGCTTCTGGATCTCGGCCTCAGTCACTGTGTGTTTGATCTGTAGCTGTTGGAGCAGAGGCGGAGAAAAGAGAAGATAGGAGAGAAGAGAGGGCGGTCAGATAATCAGACGCATGGCTGCGCAGGCTCTCTTTGCTGTTGATATAGTGTGACAGACCAAACCCATCCTCTGCTGACAGCATCCCAGTTCTAGTACTGACATACACTCTCAGAGGAGAAGCAAGGAAAGGCAGGAAATATAGATAAATAGCTAGATGTATATTATAGTTTTTAAACATAATTTAACACAACATTAAATCTAAGAGTTCATAAGCAAGACATTTTTACTTTACATACATACAGCAGAGGAGGTATAGATGGAAGTTGGGATGAGTAATCATTTACTGGAGGGGCAGACTGAGTGGAGATTGAGAGAAAGAACAGGATATGGAACAAGAAATGCAGAAATGGGAGCAAATGTGAACTCTTGTAAGTGAAGCACAAATAGAGCAAAAGTGAATATGTAACACTCAGAGCTAGAGTCTCAGGATAAAGTATGCAAACCCTTTTGAATTATCTGCTTTTCTGCATTTGGTCATTAAAACAATCTGATCTTCCTCTGAATAAAGTTATAGACAAATGCAATGTACTAATAAACAAAACAATTAGAATCTTCAATATCTTTATGAAATGCATTAGGGGTCTTCATTTTCATTTTTCCAGTCTCTAGGTAGTCTCATACAAACATATTGTGATTTTTGCTTGTCTTGATAGGTTAATGCAACAGGCCTACCAGAAATAATATTTTTACAAAAGTTAAAAAGGTTTAAAATCACTTCTGTAATACTTAAAATTATCAGAACTTTGTCATGATCACATTTTCAATAAGCTTATTTTCAAGCTGCATGGCTTCTTTTTCTCCTCGAGTGTGTAAAAGACAGGAATGAAGAAGAAATCCCTTCAACCAAAAAAGATAAAAGCTATACTAAAGGGAGAGAGAGGTCAAGATACAGAGAAACCAAGAACATTTAACAAATGTATATACTGTATCCTCAGGCCAGAGATTACATTATAGTTTTACTTGCTATCCCCTGCAGAGCCTCCAGTGCAGCTGAAGCCATTTATTAAATGTGTCAAACAGCTATTGGGGCAGTCTACAGAATGGCTGAAATGTTATGGTGGCAAAAAACAAGCTGGAGTGTTCAATCAATATTAGCTCAGCAGCCTAAAAAGCATAAACTAGTTCACTAATTAAATTTTTCCATTTTATAGCGGTTATATTTAAGTTGCTCAGTGTTAGTGATGGTAGTAACAGGCTAGCTGAGCCCCTGAGGAGAGTTAATCAACTATACGTTTAAAATGTTTGTGTCCTCTGTGGGTTTAAACCAAACATGGGTAACTAGTGATGTAATGAGCATAGTACTTACATTGCTTTAGTATTCACGGCTCAAATTTTAACAAAAGAAAACAAGCCTACCAGGTAAAGCAGAGGTGCTTTATTGTGTTGGTATCTTTTGTTGTTCAATTGAATTACCTTTTTTTCTGTGTTATGTGTAGGTATATCAGCAATTTATTCTTCAAAGCACTGACAGAGAAAATGCAGTGGGCTCCCATCTGTTGTGTAATCTTCACCTTGGGCCATGCAGGAGTAAGGAGATGTAAATGACTTTACCTCTCTGAATTTCTGGTAGAGTTTAGTGGCGTCTAACTCTGAAGGAGACAAGATGTCTTCTGTCTCTGGCAAGTCAAACACCTCAATGCTCTTCTCCCCGACTGTCACCGTTGTCCCCGTCTCCTCATCATCTGTGGCATACTCCCCTGTCTGCTTTAAGAGAAAATGCAAAGTGAATGCATACAAACATCACAGTGTACAGACGAGCGATTACTTTCCACTAAACCTGTAAACATTTGTCTAATTCATGTAGAAAGTACATTTGTTCACTGTTTTTGTGAAACACAATCAAACTATTATTACTATAATACTATTGTTTGTTATTTTGGATGAAAATATACACTTGGAGAAAAACATCAATATAAACCAAAATATTGGATTGACGTTGCACAAACTCAGAGGGGAAATACAGTATGTATATGTACATAGTTTTTTGTGGCACAGCGACTTGTTTATATGACCTTGGGTTTTCAGCTGCCTATCCAATGTTCTTCCTTTGTTCATGTTCCCTCTACTGCCACAAGCTATGCCCACACCTAATTGCTGCTATTTAGGTAATCAAGTAACATTATAAACACTCCTCACGCTCATTAACCCTTCACCAGGCTGCTGTTTGAACGTCCCATTGCTACTTCGTTTCCTTCGGACTTTGTTATACATCTCGTTCTCATTGTAAGTTGGACTGAGTTTTGTATATATGGTTTTCTTCTTCGGATCAGTGATCCATAATTCATGTCTTGTGCCCAAACCTACTTGCTCAATATGATTTGACTCATGTCAGTACTGTTATTTTTTTGTTTTCTTCTGGTTATCCTAAATATTTGATTGCAAAAGAATTTACAGCTGCTGGATAGAAAGTATGATGCTTTACTTTACTCTGCCTGGATCTGCACTATTGGCATTCACCCTTTGGCCTGCAAAACGACCTTAAAAGGACAGAACAGTCAGGCAATCAGACATCCAAAATACCCAACCCCTCTTTCTTTTTCTGCCTTCTTTCATCTCCCATCTCTTCTTAAAGTGGCACCGCCCTGAGTGCATCACGTTGCTCTAATGCAGCGCATTGCGTGTCAAACACTACCAGAAACCTCTACCCATTTTCCTCATGCCATCCTTTTTTCACTTTCTATTTTACATAAATAATGCTATATTAATGCTAGAGGTTATATAATGTTTAGGCAAACCTCTCAGTAGCCCAGAACCTTGTAAAAAAATGAATTGGTTTGACAGACCGGTGATCCACAACTGTCATTCTATGAAAATAAAACCATAAGATACCGTAAGTGTTACGTTATTGAATAAATCTGACTAATAAAAGTTATTACTACAGCTTTATACTATGTAATAGCATAGACAAGAACATTTTTTGGTATGACATGGCTGTAGGCTTTTATGCTGCATACATTTAAGGCAGTTTTTCTTTTTTGTGATTCTCAAAATACTGTATAATGTGTGCTGGCAACAGCCTTTAAGAATTGGATCTAAATGGATTGGTTGATTCCGTTTTTGGCTGATTACCAAAAAAGGCTTTTATTTGCAGTGGAGCCACTGCATGAAAACATGTCTCCATTTGAATCCTGTTGATCTTTTTCTGATCAACCAGTCTAAGTTTATAATTTTCAGTGTATACATTTTAACATATATAAATGTAAATAAATGATAATACTAGATAACATATGTTACATAATATGCACCACCTGCTTTAGTTTTCTGTATTTACTTTTTGTATAGGCATATATATA
>JAUYWH010000003.1:12078585-12288193 GCA_034779795.1 Ctenopoma multispine | reverse complement strand
TATATAATTTGTCTTTATTAAAATACAACTAGAAGATATAGAAAATATGTACACGGTATAAAAAACAAATATTAACAACAACCAAGTTGATCCTTCCATAGCCTGAAAGAGCCTGATCAGGAATGGTCTTTGTGAAAGCAGAGCAGCCAAGAAACCAGTTTTTGTGTTTCTAGTTGTTCTCATGTAATAACAGAGAAATAAATATGTATGGACGACATAGCATTGCTAAAAAAACTAATCCAATAGTGGTCCAAGACTTTTACACAGTACTGTATTTTCATTGTTTTTTAAAATAGCATTTAAGTGTAATATGGGATACTAAGCGTCTGTGGTGTGTGTGTGAACATATCAATACTGTGTTCCCATGCTTGTGATTGCATTTAATTGTTGACAGATGGGGATGCATATGTGTTAGATTACACAATCAAAGACTAAAGGGCAAATCTGTGTGTACTTTCCTAACTAAAGGAGCATCTCTTCCTCAAGGATTTAAAGACCCTTTACCAATAAAGAGCTGTCTGTCACACTCACAGGCAGCATTCATTGGGAGAAATAACCTCCTTTTCTGCACACCCAGTGAGAATTCATTCTAATATTTATAGGGATATTAATATTGATGAGCCTCTTTTATTGCCCAATAGATCTTTGTATTGGTATTCTAACTATTTACCTCATCTGCCGTTATGTTGAGTTATGCCTTGGTGCTCTACGGTGCAGATTTCAAGCATTTTTACAGCATTTTGTAATCTATCTATGAATTAATAATTTCAAGACCAGAGGTGGTTAAGTAACATCATTAGTTACTGCAGGTTTAGAATCCTATTAAAATGTCACTAAGGCAGTAAAATCAGCCCCCTGTCATAATCTGTACGTAACAACACATTTTTAACATTATGTTCATCTTTTAGAATTTGTCAAACAAATCTGTTCTGTGGTCTACCCTAGGCTCTACATTGATTTACTTCAACAATGATGTTATCAAAAGCATCAAATTGAACATTGTTTAAAATACACTGCTTTCTTAGTGGAATACTTTTACCTTTGTACTTTAAGTAAAGTTTGGCGCACTTTAGTACTTGAATAGTGAGTTTGTGTACTTTATACACCTCTGTTTAATACCATTCTTATGTTTATGTGGCCTTGCAGGGATCTGTGGACGTGTTGCAAATTTACATAAAAATCTCAAGTTGTACTTTTACCAATACTCAAAGTGTTTGAGGGTTTTTATGACATTTTTTGTAAGTTGTAATGACTTTCTTTTCATATTTTTGGGATAGAGTGTGGGTTGCTTTCATGTGCTCTGACTGACCTAGATTCACCTGTATGGACTGTGGATGATGGTATTTGTGAGATGGGAGTGCATAACAGGCTGTCTGAAATTACAGTTTTCTTGTGTGTTTATATCAGTCTCTGTAAAGTGTGAAGGCAGAGTGAAAAGAGATGCCTGAGTGAGTATGTGTCGGCAAGTCAAACTACTGTATGCATGAACGCAACTGTTCTTGTGTGTGAGTGCACACTTTGCATTGATTTAATTTACTATGGAGTGCGATATTGTGTGTTTGTGTGTGTGCGTGTGTGTGTGTGCCCCCAGGGCACACATAGCATAGCATGAGTTGCAGGGCCATGAGCCCAGTGTCTGGTGGATTAAGCATGCCGTGAGTAAGCAGCCGAATCAGAGAGGGAAACGCTGAGTGATGATTTCCAGGACTGAATCTCACATGGTATCTTCTTAGTGTGTGTGTCTGTGAGAGAGAGTGTTTTTTGTGCCAGCATTAAAGCCTACTGTCAGTCAGTTTTATGGAGTTAATAAGCTAAAACTTCCAGTCAAATGTCATGAGAAGGAAGCTGATTTACATTAAGTGACAACTAGAAGCCGAAGTTTTCAAAATGTGTAAGAAAAGCATACACAGATGGCAGATGATCTCCAAATAAATGCAGATATACAGAGCTTTACTACTGTAAGTTAAAAGAATCTTTTCCTCAGTTTAAATGAGTGGCAATATACCCTTCTTGCATTCACTCTTGTTGAAGAGGTACATAATGCTGTAGAGGGGCCTGGGCTGTGTGTGGGCATTACCTCGTCATCATCTGCGTCATAGTGGGCATACTGCTGCTCCAGCAGCTCCCTCTGTCTTCTCTCCTGCTCCAGGGTCTGCTGGATCAGAGTGGCCACCTCACTTTGCTGGCCTGGACGCTCTCGGCCAATCACAAACCTGCAACAACACGCAAAGTACACAGTCATGACAACACATACACAACTAGGCTGTAATGATAATACTCCACAATTTGAAACAGTTACATTAACAGTAGAAATCTGACTTTTTTAATAAACTATCATCATTTGAGTACAGTTGTTAAAGTCAAGATCCTCACAAACCTAGACCACATTTTACAATATGAGTCATCACTTTGCATTTCACTTTTTTTCAACTGCTTCTCTAGCAACGTGTTCCAGTGGTAAAAGGATAGGGGTTATGGGAGATGTAGTCTCTAATAAATGTTAGTTTAAAAAAATTAAAGGGACTGGCTACAGTAATAGATAATTTGGCAATTCCAGTAGAGGCTTAAAAAAAGAGCAGATATCATCTTTAAATAAATGGAAAAAATTGTGTTTGTGTTACTTGCTTCATTTGTGCTCTATTTTTGTTCTTCTGTGATGGTGTGTGTGTGTTTGTGTGCAGAGTAATGACCACAGCAACTGTGTGAGAGCAGCCTGGGCCCACATAGCAATGACAACGGTATCTGCTGACGTATCAGGGCAGGGTTGGGAGACGGGACACACATAATAATGTGAGAAGACAGTCGGCCCCAGTAGGAAGCCTGTTATTAGCTTGGCATGGAAGTAAATGGAGAAAGCCACAGGCGGTGCCTCCAAGCTACTGACTATATTGTTACACATGGGATCTAGCTACAGTACGTATCACATTAAAACAGTCAAAGAGAGAGAATGAGTTCAAGGTGAAATCTGCAAAACTGAAAAATATGCAACTGTTTCCCCAAACATTAGGTTTATCCCAAATGCAGCTAGATTTCCTGTAAAGTATGTGTGTTTATATGTTTGAGTCTGACAGGATGACAAAGAAGAATTACTGTGGATTTAAGAGCACGATTTTCTGATCTTAAATCTAAAAGAAAAGCAGGATAGGGAGAATGATGTACTCCCACCAATGTAACTTCACTGCAAATAATAGTACTGCTATAATATCAATATAAATTCATAATAACAACCAGGCAACAATGGAAAGGCATTTCTCTGGCCTATTCAAGAAAATCTCCAACACAGCAGGGTTTCAATAACTATGTGAGCTCCCATTTAGTGTATGTGTTTAAGCAAGTGTATTTGACTGAGGGAGGGAGACACAGAGAGAGAGGGGGAGTGGATTCATGATAGGCCTAATCAAGTGAATTCAGTTCCTGAGAGCTCTTTTATATATTTCTAAAGGCAATGTAGAAAAGGCCTTACGCTCCAGCAGACAGGCGTATTTGATCTACATGCGAAGGAACAACTGAAGGGCAGGGCAGAGAGAGAAAGTAAAAAAAAGTAAAGCGTGATAGCAAGGGCCTTGCCTATGCTAAGTACTGTACTAGAACAAGCCTTTGGACAGCAGGAAGGCCTGAGGAGCAGCTGACCTGGAAACAGCCTTTCTCCTCACGCATGGGGAATCTGTCTTGGTTCCTTCCTGCATCCCTCTGTTCTGGGGCTGCCACACACAGAGCTGCTTCAATTCAAGTCAAGAAACTTTCTTAAGTGATCTTATTTCCTATACACAGGACAGGCAGATATGCATATAAGTATGACATGTGTGAACTATACAGCCTGAAGAAGGAACTTGAATTTTCTACAGGATATGTATATATATCATTAGGTTGCACTGGGCTGACAGACATTCAAGGGCTCCAGCACAGGTTAACAAAAAGCAGACATGACCATCTATGATATTGTAGGTTGTCCATAGAAGTTCCCCTTTTCTGGACATGTTGTGAACATTGGATAGATCATGATAGACTTACTTTACAGATCAAGATGGTCTTAGATCTTATTTTTGGCAAACTAAACTAAATAAAATACCAAAACTAACAATGCACTAGTCCTCCTCTCAATAATTTCAGATTTTTGTCAAGACAGCATGTGATAGACAAAAAACTACAGTGGCCATCGTTAAACACACAAAATGCATCAAGCTATTTGGGCTAAAAACAATGCATCCCGTGTTTTATGTTACAAACCACATTTTTCACTTCTGTTTCCTTCAGGCAATCTGTGTGACATGGTCTTAAAAACTGTTTTTTTATAACCGGAAGGGTGAAGGGGTGATGCTGCTGGAAGCTGGGGTTAATAATAACTAAAATGATAAAAGTAGGACGGTTAGCCAAAAACCTCTGTAAGGATTCAGCGGAGGAGGAAGATGATGGAGGTGTAGTGGAGCCAGTGGGTGAGACATGATGGAAGAAGACTGAAGTACAGTAATAAAAGAAAAGAGAGGGAGAGAAGAGTGAAAATTGGTCTGGTGATTCTAAGAGAAATATCCGTGAGCAGCAATAATTATTATCACAACTTCAGCATTGTCTCTGTGTTTCTTTTTCATGTGGTAGATTTAAAATAAAAAATATGCTTAAACTGTATGCTGGATGTTATTAATTTTAATTCTAGAAGCTAATATATTTATACCTGCTAAATAGATAGACAGGTAATAGATGGAATCTTTTCAAGGCTGCCTCACCTATGATGCCACAGCCTGGTCTGTGGAAAACCCCCTTTGTCAATATTAGCTCAGCAGACAGCATCCGTTTAGCTGACAGTCTGTGCTGATACTGTTGAACAAGTCTTTAAACAGACATCCTATTTTTCCAAGGCACTTTACAGTACTTTACACTGTACACGTTCACTGTGTCGGCCAAAATGGGACTGATGACAAAAGTAGTGTAGTTTGTCTATGGATGGACTGATGTTACACAAATAGGAAAAGGCTTAACGTCTTCACAGGAATTTCAAGAAGTAAAACAAGAACATATTAGGTCAGACAATAGGACAGTGACAGAGAGGAAGACTGAAAAGAGGAGTAGGAATGCAAAAGAAAACACCAATATACCAAAATACACAAAAGACAAGAGTGAGAAACAAATGAAATATTAGATTGTAAGATCACAGAGTTGCCAAGGACACCACTGGCTTTCCAAATCAAAGCCCTACTTCCATGCTGTGTGTGTGCTATGTGCTTCCCACTGCTCTAAGCAGACTCCTGCCAAAAAATTTTCGACTGTCAAACAGACAAGACTTTTGTCACATACTGTGTTCCCACATCTTCACCTATCTCAAGTATTACAATAAAGCTTTGAGGCCTGCCAAAATTTGAGAAGCATAAAAGCTTAGGCTACTGTTTTGCAACATTTGCACCATGAAAGCAAGACGAACCACATTCATTTCAGTATACAGAGGTCATGAAAAGAGTTTTTTTCTCTTTAATCCATTTTTAGAGGATTCCGTTTTTTTCGGGTTCGTTTCAGGTCTGGTTCTTGGGGCTGATAGCTGCTTGACACACTGATTTCTGTAGTGGATTTCCTTTGGTAATCCACATTAAAACAAACAGTGTAAGTCTTAAATTTGCTAAACCCTTTTTTGTTAGTACTTGTGTATGTGTCTTACCGGACCACTCCTGATGTGTTCCTGAGGACGGAGGCAGCAAAGCTCTGGGTGACGCCTACCAGACTGGTCCCGTCCACCTCCACGATCTGGTCATTCACCTTAATCCTGATACACACACAAATAAAAGCATCATTCAACACTTTGTGTGAAAAAATTTTCTACAAGTATTGCTGTCTTTGATCTGCTGCTGATCGTGATGCTTCATTCTGCGCTCATGTGTACATGTGAGCTGAAAGAATGAATGTGAATGAGTAGATTTCAAAAACAACACCAAAATACTGATTATGTTGGATGCAGCAAAACGTCTACAAGAGGCAAACTGGCCTCTCATGCTTATTCACATTATTTTTAAAATTATAGCAGTGCCAGACTTTCTTGCGGTCACAAATTTCCACTTCAGTAGTTCCAGACTATTGCCTAACCAGCAGACAGAAGAGATGAAGCTCAAAACAGACTAGGAGGGCTAACAAGGACTTGGAGGCCAGCTAGCCTTTTACCCCAGGCCACAACATAGCCTGCATTTGCTCTGCTCTGGATTTGAGAGGTCAATTAAGTTCTTGACCTTAAATTAAACTCCCAATGAGCCACTATTTATGACAGGGAAATTGTGAACAAATCACTTGCAGTAAAAGAGATCTCTTTGCTAAATATGCTTGAAAATTGGAATAAAAAGCAGACTGAGCATGACTATGAATCTGAGTTTTCAATACATATGAATAAAACTAAAACTATCTTTATGACTATACTATACAGTATAAACCTCATGGGCCTCCACTTTATGGTGCCTGCTTCTATTTGGTCTACAGCATGCAAGAAGACTGCAAAAAAGGCAGGCTTCAATTAACCTTTTCAATATCTCCATAATACTGTATTCTTGTGCAATTATTACATTTCTATTGCATAAAATAGTCCAATCAAACCAGCACAAGCACTCTACAGCGTGATGACACTCAGGATAATTGAGAGGATAATGACATACTTTTTATTCAGGTCTACAGAGATAAATCATGAGTTATCATTCACTTCACATGCACCATCGCAGCCTCCATTTATCCTGAACCCTTAAACAAACACAATGTGCCTCAAGCGCGGTTTCTAAAAATATAATTGAATACATTGAAACAAGCTGACACTACATTATTTTGTGCAAAGGTTTATGAATTCTGGAATCTGAGCACCAATTAATTGCATGATGATATTGGAGGGCCAAGAGACCTAATTAAACAAGAATAAAATGATAATAAAACGTAAGGAATATGTTTCAAGCTATTTTTTTATCAGAAGAGCACTCAGATAATCTCCAATTACATTTACCTAAACATAATGATAAATTGGGTATGATCCAAAAACACTAGACACCAACAATACAATTCCAAACTTAAAAGTGCAAAACTGCTCTGTGTATAAAGTGCATCCAAATGTTTAAAAAATCCTGAAAATTAGGGATAGAAAACAAACAGTGTTCTGTGATGACTGCATCTACAAATGCAGTAATTAATTTCTCAGTGTGTCACAACATACAGCAGCTGCAGAGCAAGATTTACAATGTCTGTGGCATGGATGGATGCATAGAGATGCATCAGTGGGAGCTCAGACGCTTCTGACCTTTACAGCTTCTAACGTCTTAATCTGGAGTTGTGTGGCTGAGGTGCCAAGCAAAGATGATGAGAAAGAACAAGAAATTACAAGAAAGGAAAAGAGTTCACGTAAGTTAACCAAATCAAAAACACGCACATCCACATCTGTAGCTATGTCTGAGGGCATCTATCTGTCTAATTGTGCTTAGTTACAAGCAGTCTGACTCAGCAAGAGAAAGTGATCCCTATAGCTAGAAAAGTGATAACGGAACAAAAATTGTAGTTAGTGACTCCTCCCTGTATGCATGTGTCAGTGAGACTGTGACCACTTGCAAGTTAGTTATGTATGAAATTCATCTTGGAGTCACAGGCAGAGCTGCAGATTCACATAATAATTACATTGACGGCACCTAAAAGTCTAAATAACCTCTTAACATTAATTTTAACGTAACAGCTTCTACCTGGATTGGAGTGTAGAAAACTTCAGCAGCAATGTTGCAAACTCTGTTCAGTTTATATGAAAAAGAAAAAGTGTCAAATATATCGACTGAGAAACATGTTGAACTTGAGCTTTAGCACAGTCGTCCTTTGATCTTTTTAACTTTTCATACTTACTTCTCCTACTCACAGGATCAACCTTTCTCATTTTCGAACAAGCTGTTTCTTTTTCCACTCTCACTACTCCTCTCCCCAATTTCTGTGCTCTGTACATTTTAAATAATCTCAGTCTCATGTGTCTGGCTGCTACATAAAAGAAAAAAATCCGACAGTTTAGCTGCCATCTCCTCCTGTGCAGGATGCACACAGACACTCACACACACCTACACATGTATTGTCCTGTGTGAGACTGTGTGTCCCAGACTTTGCCTCTGCCAGTGGATCTAATCCCTGTGCTGCTAAATCTGACAGGTACAAAGTGTGACTGTGTGTCTGTGTGTGTGATGGAGAGAGTGTGGTGGGAATACAGAAACAAAAAAGCTGATTACTTTGTGCATTTTTGCACAATGAGTGAACCTCTGCCCTGTACTTTGGGAACCTTTCATTTCTCCCAACTCACTTAGAACTAAGAAAGAAGCTCTCACCTGCCGTCTCTCTCTGCAGCTCCACCCTCAATAACAGTCTTGACGAAGATGCCCAGTTTCTCCAGGCCTGCATCAGCACCAACACCCATCCCAATGATGCTGATCCCCAAGCCATCTTCATCTAGAAACATGTACATGCAGATTAGGTATGAGTATGTGTTTGCATTTATAAAGTGTGTGACATTATACTGTAGTGAGAAAATCCATTTCTCAACCTTCCAGTCAGATTTAATCCAATCAGTTAAACTCAAAATGCTTCTTAGTGAATCGATAAAAGGTGGAGGAGGGGAAATTTATAAAAATAAACTCAAAAGCAAGAACAATTGATTTATTAATGAAGAAAAGGAAGATACATTTACTATGGGCACGATGGCCTTCACATAAATGAGAAATGTGCTGGAAATTCCCTTCCAGTGCAGCGATCGTCCATCTCCATCCTGCATTCATTATTTATGCATTTTTAGGATTATGTAACTTGCAATGTGAAGTCACTCTGTTTTAAGTCCTTGGCAACATTGGATTACAATACAGGAAACTACATCAGGAAGGTGTAATATCACCTTGAAATTAGAACTCTGTTCTTTCATGCCTTTCTATGCAGTCTGTGGGGATTTGTAGTGAATTGCTGCTTTACAACAGGATGCCCAAGATCAGTCAAACACCTCTATGGAGATTCTCAGCCATCCAGCTCATGGTTATCCCATGGTTATTAAGGTGTTGGGTGGCAAGTGAACCTGCATGAGGTTCTTGAAGACATTTCACCACCCAACTGACCTGAGGAAACATTTCAGATGAGAGCTTGAGGCTCTCATCAACATTTCCAGTTGCCACAAGATCATAGTATAACATATTTCTTATGGATGTTGATAAGAAGGCAGCATTGATGCTTGGGCCACAAGTCATAAAGTGTAGAACGGATAGAGAATTTCTGAGAGGGAAAGAGAGAAGAAAACTGAAACATCACACCTTTGATTAAATCACGCTGTGGGTGATTATGTCTAGGGGGTAGGATACAATATTCTTAGATTTTCCTTCCCACCTTTCTCTAGCTCCACCGGGAAGAGCTCCAGTTTCTCCACTCTCTTCTCTAGCTCATACTCCGCAGAGGAGGCCACAGGATCCACCTCCTCGTTGCGTCTGTCATAGTCCTCATTGGAGTAGGTGTTGAACACCTGGAAAAGAGTAACCAGTAAAGATTGGGCACACACAATCACATTTAAAAGCTAGTTTACGTCAAAGAAAAGATAAAAAGATAAACAGCTAAAAGTTCAGCCATCGCAACAAAATATAGTGTTGGTTATTTACTGAAGTTTTACAAAGGATGTACTGTTTTGCACAAATAGCTTAAATAGAAGAACAATTTTGTGTATAGCATAAAAAGGTTTATAATGCTACACATATCAGTAAATACGATTAAACTATGTGACAACACAACTCTAATCTTTTTAAGGATAACAGTGTTTGCTCTGCAGGTGAGAGAGTACCTACTTTACCAGCTACTGAAGGTATTGAATATGCCTCCAATTGAATAATGGCTTTGTATGTTCCCAGTCCAACCAATACATTATTTACACAACAAAGCTAACAATACAGTGGGAAACAAAGGCCTTTATAACAAAGCCACAACTCCAACCACAAATCAGCCCACTAACCAGCAAGAAACTAACAGACAAATACAATGTTGTGGTGGAGCATAGGGACGCCTTTATCTTCCTCTAAGTTGTGTGGTCCTCGTAGGAACCTGTCAACCCATGCAGAGTCAGCTGTCACTTCACATCTCAGCCTAGCCGAGCACTCTCACTACCTTCTGCACTGAGGAGGAAGAGAATGAGGTGAGAGGGCTGTGTACAAGCTGACTCGAACATTCATGCAGTTGTCACGTTTGTAGTGAGGTGTTGCTGCAGAACATTGTGCTGCTGCTGCTGGTGTTGAACAGAGGGATCCACAGATATTCAAAGTGTTTATGTTGATATATAGACATGAGCGCAAATCTTTTGAGGAAAAGATATCACACATTTGTTTAGATGACGTCAAACTTTATTCACAATATTGCATGTTACTAATCTGTGATCACACGAATCTGAGCTACATTAGATTAGAAAAACTGTCACACATTGCAGGACACAGCTGACATTTTATCACATCCAAACTGCTGTAGTGTCACAGAGCCAGTCAGTCTCTGCCTACCAGGTCCTCAGTGCCGTGACCTTTTTGAATTGCATGAAAGAGGGAAATACACTCTCAGTGGAGATCAATAAACCACCATGTCAAATCACAAGTATTGACTAAAGCCTGAAGCTAGATTTATGTCAGTCACTTGGCACGTATGAGTGCAGGAAGATATCAGTATGGAAAGCTTGTGAAAAATACAAAAAGTAATGCTGGTTTCTGTGATCAATATATTTAATGTTGTTAAAACTAAAAAAACAAACAAAGATGAAGCGAAACAAGGTCAAAACATGAAAAATACATAAATGTCACTGCTGGCTTATGTTTGACTAATACCTTACCATATGACAGAGATGCAAGGAACTGCAGCAAATAAATTAACTGTGCTGTGTTGATAGGCTAGTGTGCAAGTTGTACACACAGCTTGAGCACATTGACACGGTGTGATGCTGTGCAGGCTGGTTTTCATTCTTTCCTCTGTGTGAGTCTGCGTGAGCTCTATCCATGACCTCCCTGTCATCAGTCAGCGTGATCAACAGCCATGTATCACTAACGGTTGCATGCATGAAAGCACGCAAACACACACAGTTACTGACATATAACACCCACACACTGCTGATGAATGTTAACCCCATCATTTGCACTGTCCTGGATGCCCTGAGTGTGATGCTACCATTGGCAGTCAGCACACTCTCTAATGGCCTCTCTTAGTCACTACTTCCTTGCTACAAACACATTAGCATGTGGGCAGTCGCTTGGGAGAGCAAAAGAGTAAGAGAGATGAAGACAGATAAAGGTGGATCTCTGAGAGAAGGCAGGTGAAGAAGAGAGGTCTGAAGCACAGTGGTGTGGAGAAAGAAAGTGGATAAAGAAAGAAAAGGGCAGAGCAGAGGATTCAAAAATATCTAAGACCGGACAAACTGGAAAAGAAAAGGAATTGACAAGTGACAAGATAAATGAAAGAGCACCAGCAAAGCCCCCTTTAAACTTACAACAACTTTTATGTGCACATAAAGTACACAAACGGACCCCCTCATCTGACATACAAACTGACAAGTCTGATAAGGAGCGCTTCTCTGGACACTGCATCAATCAATAGCTGCTCTTCCTCTGTTTATTCTCATCCTTCATTCACACAATACAGTGATTGATTCTGTTGACACCAAACACACACATACGCACACACAATTTTTTCTGACCTCTCAGTAGTCAAACCCCTTGGGCTGAAGTCCAGACAGCAGTTCTGCTTGACCGTCCACATTTTGGCAGTATTTTTATCTGATATTTAGGCCTCACAGGAGGATGGATAACATTCTGAAATGTAGTTTTACTGACATATAGCAGTGTTTCCCCTACCTTTATACAAGGGGTGATGATTTTAATGCATTTTCCTTGTAGCATTTAATAACATATTTCTACAGTCTGGAACCTTGCAGCTCTGTGTGCTTCCTGTGTGTTTGATGTGATATGAACATATGAACACACAGTGAGAAAGTCTGTGCGCATTTCTGGAGGTGACCACAGTGTTAACTTTATTATTTTGTCCCCAACACAGATTTAGAATCAGTCTGAGTGTGACAACAAATTATTTTGTGACGTTTTCCACACGCTGTCCGTGTGTGCTGTATGTATCTATGCTGTAAAAGCCCACCAGGTAATTTTATGATAACAACAGGAGTGTGAACATATGTAAATGAAGGCAGTTGAACGCCCATTGCTACAGATTAAAATTGCTGGCTGTGCTGCTTAATGACAATTCCTCAGTCACATCATATCTGTCTGTCAATAGCTGCTTGGCTAGTGTTTCATCTCTGGCAAAGAGAAACAAGGATTAGCCAAGGACCTCTTAAAACACATTGGAGATATCTGTAGATAAAACAAGACAAAAATATTTGTGAAAATTTTGATGTTAAAAAGAGAGGGAAAATGTGGCCTGGGACAATGAAAATGTAGATGAGGGGGACATAAGAAGAAGAGATCCAGAAAGCTTCAAGATGTTCAGGAAATGGAGGACAAGTAAATGAAATCTCATCCACTAAAATGAGAAAAACAGTGACTCATATGATTCACAGGTTGAAGCAGAAGCAGATAGTGAGGATATTGAACAGTGAAAAGGGCAATGAGAGAGAAATAAAGAAAAGAAAAGTAAAAAAAACAAAGCTGACGAATGGGTGAGGCTAGGGGTCATTTGCCCCAGTGTCGTGCGAGTCCCCGCCTAAGATGTCACAGCATGGCTCCCAATCCCAGCCAACCACCTCTGATGGTATTAAACTGGGCCCTTTTTGTGTCAGAGCCAGTGTTGTTATTCACCCTGAGCCTTGCAGACAGTGGATGCTGCCCAGGGCAATAAGATGCTGAAAAACCCAGGAGAAATGTTTCTACTGCTGTGGCACAAGCCCAGCAAACCTGCAGTGGATTAACTATAGCCTGGTACACATATGCAGACACCCTGCAACACACAGTCTGCTTTACTGCAACAGCGCAGCACATTTACATTCCATTACTTCTACCTGTGGCCACCCCCATACACACACACACACACACGCTGTGTGTCAGACTGAAGAGCTGAGAGGTGCCAAAGAAAGTGTCTGGATATTGAGGGGACAAGACAGTTGCTGATGATGGAAATGAATTCATGTCTTGCAAGAATAGACTGAGATTGACAGATATAAAGCAGTGGAGATGGGAAGAGGACAGAGTGAGAATATGATAATCTATATAAAGATAATGTAGAGTATTTTACATTGAATTCAAGGCCAGCTTTTCTGTCATCTTGACATACAGCATATCATTCCTTGTCTGAGGAAGTGACAGTGACATGTAGGGGGAATGCCAAAAATCTAAAAAGTCAGCATTTTTTTTTTACTTCAGATGCAGCTTCTGCGTACAGAGTAGACATATGTACTTCCATACATGTCATCAAGAAAAATACTACCAAGAATGCATTTCACTCCACTGTTTATGGCACAGTACCACTGGGTGCCATGGCTCTGAACAACAAACCAAGACATGGGCAAACTACAGGACAAGACACAGAGAGTGAGGGAGCTCAAAGAGGTGGAGGAATAAAGTAAACAAATTAATAACTGCAGACAATACCCTGCTTTATGTCACGCCTTGGTCATAAGCAGTGTGTGGGAGACAGAGATCAGAAGGAGCCCAGTAACAGCATGTTGCTTGTTACATTCATTAGGCTGTGACAATGACTTGGCAGATTGGGACCATACTGTATTTTCATGCAACATAATAAACACTGAATGTGGCACATATTCCTAAAAGGACCTTAGACGGAACAAAAATCTGTCAAAACGCTGATATCTCATCTTTGTATTAGTTTAAATTCCGACAGTTCACTTCACATATTCCCGATTCACAATAATCGTGGACGTGGTGACAGCACAGCAGCCTTCCTCAGCACCAACTTAGCAAACAATGAGAACACTGTGTGACTGAGACACTGTGTTGTGCATTTTTTTACTGCAATAAAACTAGCAGCACACTGATGAAATCATTAGCAGGGGTCCAGATTGAGTAGGTGGGAGCTGGATGATGATTCACATCACATGTCACTGGGTGGCAACTGACCAGCCTCAAAAACCACAAGGCATGTCTTGTCTTTCCTGGATCATTAAAAATGCATCCCCGGGGAGGGTTCAGGTAGCACAGAAACAAGCAAACAAAAACGCCAATGCATTAATAATGGAGAGACTGCGTAACATGCATGCACAAATACATACTCAACACCCGGGTTTGGAGTGGTTGTACCTGTCAGAGATAAGAACAGAAGAAATCCCTTCAATCATGAAGTTTTTCATCTCCAGTTACAGTCATGAACATGATCATAGGAAAGTTTGGCCTGAATTTATGAGAGTGAAGAATATTACATGACTATTTATACTATATAGTTATATATATTTATGCTATTGCTATATGTATATATCTATCAGATAATTTGTAAGGGGTTCTCAGTAGTTGTTAATAGTTGCCTCCACAAAAGAAGCTTAACCAAAATACCCAAATGCCATTTTCACTGTACTCAGACAGTGTTTTTGTTGGTCTAACCAAAATGTCAGCTGCTGAAGCCCAGTGTTGGGTCCCAACAAAACACTGGTCTCTCCTGTTATGCCCAGCCACAGACCGCATAATTAGGTGGCTGACAGCTAGCTTCACCCAGCTCACAGAGGGGAAACAACTGAATCTGGGGCAAAGTAGAAGGTACCCTTTTTCTTAGAATAGCATAGCAAGTGACATATGTAATGCAAATTATGTGCTAGAATTTCATTTATAAGATGTGTTTTTATAGAATGACTAATTGAGAATGGCAGGAAAAGACTGGACGTACATCTCCAAAATAGATTTATATCTGAAAAGGCCTCTACTGCAACAGGGGGCTAAGCTGTTGTAGTGCGGTTGCAGACCTAAATACTACTTACAAATGACATGGACAAAATCCATGTCAGTATGGGTTCCAAGATTCAAGCAATGCTGTTACACATATAGTATATAATCAGTCAGAAAAACAGACAGCCCTTAAGTAGAGTAATCCTTTCAATCAGAAAAGACGATGTGAGAGCAAAGTTCCTGGCTGGAGGCCATCTAATTTCAGCTTGTGAAGCACAAGAGTGTATTAGGTGACGCGTCCATAACACAGATGTTTACTGTTAATACATGTGGATAACAACATTGTTGGATTTAAACTGTCATGTACACAGAGAGGTCAGGAGAAGTCACATCCTGACAAAAAGCTGGGAGCTGACATGTACTATATTAAGGACAGTCAAATGAGCTCCCAAATCTTCAAGTGGAATAGCCATCTCTTAAGGCCTGGCAAATCTGAAGAACAACACTGCCATGGTGTAAGCTGGCATTTTCTCTGCTTGCAGGCACCAGCGACTTTATGTTCTTTCATGGTTCAGTAAAGTACAAGATGAGTCTCTGAATTGGTTTGATGTACTGCCGCCTTATATGCAAACTGCATATGGCAAAAGTACTCGGAGAGAATGTGCATACATTTTTGCAATTTGTGCAACCAAATGTTTGCAGTGAAATCTAATCTGCAAGTATGAACAGATATCCAGGGGTGCAGTTCAACAAAGTGACAAAGAAAACCAATTGGAAAGCAGCAACAAGTGAGAGACGGTTCAAGGCTTTTGGTACCAGTGTGTGATCAAGGCTGAAAGTTTTAAAATCATACTTTACTTTAGCATACTTCAACAACAGTGCTGATAGAGAGAGGATACCGAGCTTACTGTACTTCAGTATTACCACATTAATCAGTATGCCACAAGCTGAACAACCAATGTCAAGGATCACACCAGCTGCTTGAATGAGCAGGAGATCTGATTGTTTTCTGTAGGTCAGTGTCTTCAGTATCCTTTCTAGCTGTCTTTGCCTTGAGTAGCTCTAAGCAGTAAGTTCTCACTAGGTCAAAGGGGATGTTACAGTATCGGATGAAATCACCTACATAATCATCAATCTACAGCCATCTTAGCAGCTCGATAAAGCTGTATTTGAACTCAACATGTAAATATCCACATGGAGAGAACATGAATGTCTAAAATTAAATATTATGGTATTTAATTTGTGTGAACCTCATGGTGGCATTGAAGGGAACGACATGGAAACCATGGTAGTAGTGGACAGCCAGACCAGCTAACATTGTCATCTAAGCCCCTACAGCTAAAAACTAGATTTCCAAACTTTACACTATGAAGACAACACAATGCATTGTGGTTATTATTCTCATGTGTTTTTACAAAATGCCATCAAAAGGTGGCTGTGTGCCATCTTTCCCCCACTTTCATGGCTACCCTGAAAAATTCCTAAATTAATCAAGCTTTAAAAGCAGTGATGTTGAAATGATTTATCAATTTTACAGGGGAGGATGAAAAACAAAACAACACAAAAACAAGCAGACATTAAGTATTAGATTATATGACAGCAGTTTTTTCCAGTCTCCCACAGGGGTCAAGCTAGGCTCGTGCTGGGCCAAGGAGAAAATTGCTTTGCTTCTTTCACTATATAGAGAACAAAAGACCCCGTTTGTTCCTTGTGTGCTGTGAGGGGCCGTATGATGGAGAAGTAGGAGGGGTGCATGTCTAATTGTGCATGTTTGTAAAGAAGGGGGCAGTGCCTCTCTTGAATATTCCATATGATGAATGAGCGTTGGTTCTTTTCATAAAAACCCAGCAACAGACGACATAGCAGAATACTCCCCGCCTTTTTGATCTAAATGGGACAACAAGCTTTGTAGCACTTAAGTTCACTCTACAGTGAAAAACAAGTTTTGTAGATTTCTTTCACTGACATATAATGAGATTTTAGTTTAAGGTCTTAGCGATATTACATTTGATGCTAAACTCTGGTTTGATAATGTAACAACTAGACATGAAGTCATGAATCATCATCAGTAACTTCTAAGAAAATGATGAACATGGTAAACATTTCATTCTTAGGATTTCACAGCCTTGTGGAAAAGCACGCTTATACTTGTGCGCAAATTAGATAAATTCTGAGAGGAAGTAAAAGAGAAAGATGCATAAGGATACACACTGCAAAGTAAACACAAGGAAATTAGGGATCCAACATCACGTTTTCCCATCAGAACAACTGGGGTAATTGCTCTAATTCATTAGTATTGATGTTCAACCTGTGGGATGTTTGTGTTAGCTCCAAACCTCAGTCAGTCACAGTGGTGTGTCAGTAAGTGAGGTTACCATAGATTGTGGTTTGTCAAAACACTGAAAATATGAAAAATAAGAACAGTTTTAAATCCCAAATAAAATAAACAGGATCAAATGGAATAGGGCAACCTAAATTACGTTGTTTACTACTACTACAAATGCTAAGATGATTGATTCCTAAGTGCTTGAGGATACAGACTTAAAAAATATTTGTTATATATATTATGTTTCTAATCCATCATCCCAATCCACAACATCATCCACTGACTACACTCTTTCAAGTTCCGCACAGATGACACAACAAAGACTATTGTAAAGCTATTTATGTCAAGAGAATGAAAGAAAGAAATACTGGCATGTTTGTGGGAAAATTAAAACCCATCTTGAGATTAAAATAAACACGGTATCGTGTGAAAGCTGTGTGGGTGCAAAACCAGCATGATTAACACATGCACAGATGTTCAGCTCATGAACATGTCAATTTCCTAGAGGGCAATGCTTTGACCCTCACGCTCTGCATCACAAAATAGCAACAACCCCTCAGAAAATCAGAGAGCAACAACTACGATGTCTTACCTACCACACACGAGAACATAGTTAAGGAACTGTATAAAGAACTTAAAAGGTTAAAAGTCACTGATTATATCAGGATAAAGTGGAATAAACAAAGCTAACTATATGTAGTTCAGCAATTACTATAAATACAGTGCATAAAAAAAAATTAATACAACATTAGCACTCTGTTGTTTAAACCTACTGTTAATAATAGCAGCACAAGGGATTTTATGTTGGATTGTGTTCAGCGCATTTACACAATTAAAGCTTTTTGTACAGTGCCCGACTTACTGTAATGGGAGCAGTGCTGAAGCGAATCTTCCTCTTTGGAGGGATGTCCTCTTTGTTTTCCTCTGACAGACCAGGAATCTGTGTCAAATCAGAGCCTGGGTCGTACACAATATCCTCGTCATCACCATACATATCATCCTCCGGATCTGTGTAGCTTTCACCCCAACCCTGGTAACAGGCATCTCCGTCTGCGTTAAAAATTACCCGCTCGTTCCCAGTGTATTCCTCATCCAGTTCTTCCACTTGGTCCCTAGGAGATTCAGAGGACTTATCTTCCCTTGAACCTTCCCCATCCTCCTGGCTTTCTCCATCCTGCGCAGTTGGGGTCACTAGGGGCTTTGAAGGGTCATCTTTAAAAGCTTTGTCTGAAATTATGACATCATCTGTAGGTTTTAGTGCTTTGGATAGCCCTAGATCTTCAATGCCTTTTCTTGTTTCTGAAGGTTTCTCCTCTTCTTCACAAGAACCATTGACTTCTCTTACATTAGTGGTGGCCCCAGAAAAGTGCTGTCCATCTCTGTCCACAGTGTCATCCTTGTCTTCTTTGTCTTGGGCCTCTTCTTCCTTTGGAACTGGTCTGAGGTCTGAAGTCTCTAACCCAGGACTGGGACTAAGAAGGTCCTCAGAGGACAAAGATATGGGAAACTTTCCCCCTGTCGTGTTCCGGTTGGTTCCACGAACTGGGGATTGTCGTGAATCATCCTCACTGATATCACCTCCATGGCGATTGAATCCGTCTGGTGAGTATAGGGCTCGTCTGGTGACTCCTCTGTAGGGCACACCCTGGTTGTGGTGGTCGGCATTTTCAAAAACAGCACTGAGTTGACTAACAGTTGGTGATGACGCCTCAGTTCTGGAGCAAAGTGAGTCCAAGGAGTCTGTACTGCCTCGATTGGACCTTGCCCCACGCCAGTCATCGAGGTGCTCATGGGAACCCCTTTTATCACGTCCATAGGGGAAGACTGGTGACTGAGACTGGTCACGTGACTGTTGCTCAAACAGCTTTCTGGTTTCAGAGAACTTTGCTCCAGCACCTCCAACTCTTTCAGCTGATGAGGAATGCTGGAGTTTTATCACTGATCCATCAGCTTTGTTGATGAAGTTGGTGGGCTTAACCAGCTTTTGTGGTGAAGACTCTTCACGACCCCTGCTCTTAGCTGCTGTATTTTCTGAGCCCATCTGCATGAACATGTCCTTAATGCGGCTGACATGAGTGCCATACTGGCGGCCCCGTGGTTGTTTGACTCGTTCAACATCTTTGGGCTTAGAGTCTCCATCAGTTCGAGGCTGGTCAAAAGCCCTCTTGAGTGCCTGAAACTCAGCCCGGTAGGCATTACGGTGGGGAGAGGCACTCCGGAGGCTGGTCCTCTCCCCCGAGGCCTCTGTCTTCAGCATGATGATGTCTTTGGATTCAGAGGGAATGTCAGCATCTCCGTGGCCTCATTAGAACATAGGAGTGAGGAGTCTAACTTGACCTACTACAGCGCTGCCTAATCTGATCCCACTGATGTTTTAGTTCCTTCAGGCCCATTCACACCTGCAGAAATAAAAAGAGACATTGTTAAAATAAGAGCATTTTGTAACATTGCATAATTATGTGGTATATTTAAAACAATTTACTACTTATACCTGCACACAGTAACATACGTTGTGTGTCACTTTCTTGTCAAAATGATTACAAGGCTTGAAAATAGGTTAATTTCTCATTCCTTCAATAACACTAATCAGAAACATGGAGGGCAAATGAATGAGATGTTGATGTATTGTATGACATAAAAGCTGTTTGTACAAGAATAGTAGTTATGAAAGTCCACTGTACTCCGAAAGCACTCTGATGAAGCTGTCCACTTAGCTGAACTGTTTGCTATCTCAAATCAATAGTGACAGTACACATCAGTGTAAGGCTGTGAGCTCTTTATGTTTAAACTGGTGCTATGCTGGAGGAAATCACATTTTCTTATTTTCTTTCTCTCTTTTGTGTCACTCTCTCCCTCTCCTTCTCTTTTCAATAGCGAGCTGTGACCCTTGTACACTACACTATCATGTTCGACAGCTTTAGGTGACATTATGTTAGTTCCTGTTAAAAAGTCAAAACATGGCAGTTTTAACTTTAACTAAAATACTGCACAGAAAAATACACTTAATGCACCAAAATAACATTTTCTATACTGTGTGACTGTTTTAAATGTTTATTTTTAACGTTTGAATGCATTTAAATTCCACAAATAAGGAGATGATAGATGGCACAATCAAGCAAAGATTAAAAACATGTATCTAGGACACAGGGAGTCCACTAATCTAAGTTGTGCTGAAACCCACAGACTGGGTCGTATAGATGCATCATCAGACGCAGCAGTGGGTAAAACCTAAATGTCCCGGTTAAACATTCATTATTCACCATGCTGGCCGATAACAACACCGATGTGAAATCCTTGTGCGAAAAAATGCATCGGTTTGAACTTGAGGAACACCGTGTGCATCTTGGGAGGATATTGCACAGAGGAAAATAAAGTTAAAGGTGATGATGAATTTGAGGCTTTAACATTGTGACAGTGGAATCAGACAAACAGGCAGAGCCGCACATCAGCCACACCGCGCACAACATGACAGCTCAGGTTTACCCCTTCTGACACTATTTAACATTTTTTTGTTTATATGAGTCGTTCTGGAGAGATTTCTGCAGGACCACACGCTAAAAAAAACACAGATCTTTCTCAATGATTGAAAAAATAGGAAGTTAACTGTTAACCATAAGCCACAGCGATGTTGCTTCAATGTTACAAAAACAAAAGAGACTTACATTCATGGCTCCGGCTTCGTTTGACGCGTGAATAAACAAACTGTAATCAAGACGCCGAACCGGTGGAGACTACGGACGCTGCAGCTGCAAACCTTTCGAAAATAATATAGCTATCCCACGCTCGTCAACAGTCCGGGGACGGAATCGCCGCTGTAGAGACGTTTGGACATACTAGAGACGCTACAACGCCATTGCAGGCAGCGGATGATGCTGCCAGTCGCACAATAGGGGTGTCGGTGCAATGTGGCAGCTCATCACACTGAAAGCTGCACTGTGGCAGCATTTACAGGGCGGCAGCGTCCGACATACATCTGCAGTACAGTCAAGTAAACATACTTAGCTGTGATGATAGCCGGTGGTACCAAAGGTAAAGCCTCATGTGACAGGTGTTGAAACCTGAACTGCGGCAATGGTTTGGTCCGATAATCTGCTGCGCGGAGGGGGTTTCAATGAGCTGCAGTCTGGCATAAATACCAGCACACAGCAACTGTTACTTCACTGGGTGCTTGTTGTTCATCAATGGGATCCGGGTGGGGTAGAGAGGGTCAAGGACCACTCTGGCTGGATGGTGGGTGCTCAAATTGGTTTTGCGCAAAGTGAGGCGTGAATACCACCAGGGGGCCTTGAGGAGTCTACACTGGAGTAAAGCCAGACAAAGAGCCAAAGTTTGATTTCACCGTTAATTCACTCATCGAAAGTAATGTGAGAAATGAACATGACAAACTCTGTTTCACACTGAGCACGGCTAAATGCATATCCAGAATATAAAAACATCTCTAAAGTTTGCATTATCTCCCAAAGCCAGCTCGGCCATATAGGAGTCAACAGACACCACCTCAAGCATGGGACAGAATTCATGTGATAAAGCCCTAGAAAGGAAGCTTTGTCAGCTTTCACATGTGTGATTATTTAACAAACAGCACTGACATAAACAAATCATTTGATGTGTTAAAATACCTGCTTTTGTTGCTTATATGTGTATTTTGTTAGCACAGATTGCAGGTATGAATAAATCTGGAGAAAGTCAAGCATTCTGAGGAATCATGTCTAACATAAAGCACAGGCACTTTAGTTTAGAGCTAATTAAATATTATTTAAAATACAGACAGTGTTGTTAGAAATATATATGTATATTTAAATTTTCCAGCAACAAGAATAGGACTTACATATCATAACAGCTGCTAATGCTGTGAATGGATGCAGAAACACAGGAGATACTAAAAAGAAACACATTCACGGCAACTGCGGGGTTAGTGTAACCTGCAGACTGCTAAAGCATAACTGATCTAAAATCAGTCAAAATCAGCGTCACACTTTGACACATTCGTCCATCTCCTATCCACATTCATCGTCATTACTATGCATCTTAGTGCATGCACAGACCTATAGTGACTGTTGTGAGATTTTCTTATCCAGTGCAAACACTAGCTATGCGAAGATGTTGCTAAGCAACCTAAAAATAATCTTAAGGGGATAAAACTGTGTATGAGATAACAGAACAGCCTCGCACTGCAGAGCACAGAGGATGGCGTGCATCATGTTTATCACCACAGAGGAAGAAATGCACCCTTTTTCCAGCATGAATTTATCAAATAAGGACCATGTGGTGACCACTGTCAGCATGTTAGCCAGAATTAGGATGCTTTCCTGCAGGATCAAAGTGCTCTCTTTAGTGGACAGCAAGGGAGAATGAAGGGTGAATTAAGAGTCCAACAGCTTTTTTAGCAGGCACTACTAAGCAAGAAGCCAAAACTTGACCATCTGTCTGCTACAACTGCCTCTGCAGGGAGTCTAGACAGATTGGAGCAGTCTTTTCAAACATGACTGTGCCCTTTACAGCTGGGCGCAGGAGGTGAAGTCCCAGTGAGCTGCTGGGCGTGTATTTGTTTATTCGTGCGTATGTCTCAGCGGGTGTGTCTGAGAATGAACCAAGTCACTTATTTCTTTAAATAAACTAAAAATGAAAAGACGCATTTCACTGCACTCTGGCAGGCAAAACTAAAATCCACGTTCATTTTGAAGACAAGCGTGCAGAGACATTTGCAGAATCATCCTGATCCACATCGTGTTTTTGCCTTCTTTTTTTTTTTTTTTTTTAAGAGACAACCATCTTCTTACATCCAGATGTTCCTCCAATGAGAAGTCGCCCTGTTTCCAGTGAAGGAAGGAGGCGGAGGAAGGAATGCAGCGAGATGCTCGTTATCATGGCTGTCAAACCCACTGGCGATTAGGTGAAGCGTCCGTGTTCATGTGAGATTTACGACCACGGTGTGCGCCATGTCCGCTGCGGCCGTCGCGGTATGGCTCGGCACGGGTATGTATGGATTAAACTCTGATATATCAGCACATTTCTGTGCACGCGTTCGCTTTCGATGCGGTATCCGTGCTAGTTAGCTAGCTAGCTAGCCTGCTGCTGTTAAGCTGCTCTGCTCAATTTTTCCAAGAGGCTGAGGAGGAGGAAGAGGAGGAGGCATGGAAAAATGGCTAACAATAGACGGTTGCACCGTTTAAGCCTGAAAATGTATTTTGTACAGTGCTTGACACTGCGGACAAGGAATATAATGCTAATGCTGTACTTTCTCTTAGCAGTTAGTCGTTCATTGAGCTTTAATTACCTTTGGGGGATCTGCGTACCTCCTCTGGCGTAGGCCTGTGTTTTGATGTAGACCAGGTGTGTTAAGAATGACTAATTAGCAGCTCGCGAAATCCATAATTACTTTGTTGTAATGTCTGCACAGAGCAGCAGCGTCCTGTCCGTCACTGCTCACTACGTGTCACCAGTACACACACTGTTTGTTGTATAACTACGGACTTAAGTGTCAGTTTATTGGGTACACATATCTAATTTTCACTTTTTGTTTACTCGGTGTTCCAGTTCAGTGGCCTATTAATAGTAAATACAATAGTAGAAATACAGTCTCTTCCCGTTTTAGTTTCACACCCAAGGAGATGCCGTGTGTCTTGTTTCATTCGACCACTAGTCCAAAACCCAATAATATTCAGTGAACTATCATATATGACAATAAAAGTAGATAATACCTCAATAAGAAGGTGTAATGAGCGTGGAGAATAGTTGCTGCTTCATTTTCTGTCAAGTAATCAATGCAGCTCTACTTTTATCTTTAATGCTCCACTGTTGTAATGATTTATAGAGGCCTTTATAAAAAGTTAATCGGACAGCACATACAGTACATACAAATGTTAATTTGTTTTTATCATCTATTTTATCTTCAACAAGGTAGGCTTTAAAGGGCAACTTCACAGACTTGCTTATCCGCCTCAGTTTGGGGGAGTATGAATTCCTCTCTGCTCTAGCAGAACAAAATCTTCTAGGTGACATTATCAGTTTGGGAAAGTAGTAGTATTCCCCAAGTTGAATATTAGTCAAAGTCGCCCTTTAAGGCCATTATTAGGCTGCATTGGTTTGAACAAGGTTTACCTGATAAACTGGCAAATCAATGTGTACCAATGTTCCGTTAATGCTTTTATTCATTGATCCAATAGTTTACATTGTGCATGCCTATGATGCCAAACACAGCACTTTACGTGCGAGAAGTGTCCACATGAAGCAAGACTTGTGCAGAGATGGTGAGTGGGTGTGTGCAGTGGTGCAATTCACGTGTTGACCCGCTGTCTCCTCCCCCTTGTCATAACACAGTGACCCGCTCAACTGGATCCCCATTAATACTGGCATCATTGTTTTCAGCTGTCTGCTGTAGCACAGACTTGGCCCACTTACTTGTTTACTTGCAGTGTCATTTAAATTTTGACTAAACCTTTTCTTTGATAGAATTAGAAGTCGACCTAAAACATTAACGACTGTGTGAGACTGAGGTCTGTTTCCTCTGTTTAACATGAAGACATTACTCTATGACTCAATACCCTGGATGACACAGAGCCTTTCTAAAACAAAAATTTTATGTAAACCAGTTATTTAACTTACCATTGAAGAGAAAGCTAAACCAAACTGGCTGTTTCGTGTCCACTCTTGTTCTTAGACATCGCCTTCTGCTTGTGTCGCCATCTACTTTCACTTCCCGGTCTGTGTTTAGAACAAAACTCAAACTCATCACGGGCAGAAATCCAAAGCCTCGGTCCAAACAGTAGCAATCCTTGTTGTCTGTGCTTCCCTGTTAAACACCAAAGAAACACATGCATTCCTCCTGACCCAGACTACATGCACATATGAAGCTGATTCAACAGAACTGAAGCACATCCCTCCCAATTGTCTCTCCCTCAGCTACCTAGAGGCCTCAGTTAGCTAGAATCATTAGAGGGACAAGGGTGGTTTATTCTCACTACATTGCCATCACTCCTGAGACTTCATCCATTCCAAGGTCAGCCCGGAAAAGCATAAAATCTGGTTAGCCATTTCCACTCCCCCCCCCCCCAAGGCTTCTTAGTTATCCAGTGTGGAGATTTGTTCTCATGTTTCAGTTTCAAAAGTGATCTGTGAATGAGTACATGCAACTTACAGGGAATACTTGAACGCTGCTGTGTATGCAAGCCCAATAATCAGGAAAGTGCAGGTTATCGTGTGTATTGGCAGTTCAGTTAGTCTGCAGATGATAGTTTAGTATTAACCTTTAATTGGTTACGTATTAGCTACAGTAGATGCCCTGCTGTTGATCATCTTGAGAAGACCTGGCAGAAAATCAGCCTGCTACAAATAAGCAGATTTGATGCTCTTAGCACAGCCTCAGTGTAGCTTAGTCAGTGATCTTTATTTACCACTGGCTGTTGTCTACATGGAAGTGACTGCGATCAGTTAGGGTGAAACACTCTCTGTAAGCTAGACTGGCTAACATCCGTTTGCCAGGAGTGTGTATTAGCCCTAAATGTTCGTTATTGATTCAAGGCTTTCATTTTGATAGAATAAAACATTTCAGATCCCACAGGTCATTTGCAATTCCTCAGACCATTAGGCGAGACCAGGCCATCTGGGTGTGTGTTGCTTGTATGTCTCATCTGTGAAAGCGTCACAAAAGTTTACACCACATACAGGTGGCCTGTGGGTAAAACACAATAGCTGGTTCTTGACCTTGAGACTGTGTGACCGTCACTTTGTGTGCTGAAGCACTGACGCGTGGGTCAGGTAATAGAATCAAAGTGTGTGCATTCACAGTGGGATTTGTGGAATCGCTGAAATAATCGCAGAAGGCGGCCACTGGTGTGCTGAAATGAGGTTTTATTCTTGGCCTCTGAATAACCTAGATCCTAATGTTGTGGGTGCAGTAGTAGCAGCAAGAAGAGCTGTCACGTGGATTAGTCACACTCAGGTGGTTCCCTGAATCTGTCTTTGGAAAGAGACGTGGTGGATGTGTCCTCAGGTTTCTATAAGTAGCACTGCCTGCTAAATGCTATTGATTGTACCTAGCTGTGACGAAGCCCTCAGGGACATGGGACACATGGTCAGTTAAGCATTTCTGTTTGTGGCCACAGATGTTGCTCAGTTTAACCTATATATGGGACTGTTTTATAATAGCTCATCAGTGCACTTAGATTGCAGCTAGATCATTTGTTCTAACAGATGTGGACTTTATTAATAATCAGCAGCTTACTGTGGCACCTTATCGTCTTTAAAACCTTTGTGCAGCTTGGTAATAGATAACACTTAACAACCAGATCACATACCGACTTCTTCTTTCATGGACATGGATTAAAATGTAAATCCTGCTCTATTAGTCTCTCCAGCAGATACTGAGTGTCTGTTAAAGGAGAGGATAATTTTCATATGCTGGTCCTTGTTTTACTGAATTGTTTTGATGCTAATGAGAGGATGAAAACAGGAGACATAAAATTGTAAAAATAAGCAACATTTTGCCAATGGCAAAATAAACACATAAACACACACAGAGCTTCCACAGACTGCATCCTAGCTTCTTGTTGAGTCTGAGTATATGTGTCTGCAGGCGACAATAGTTCAGACTCTCTGTCCCTCTCTCTCTCGCCTCCCCCCTCCCGTCTTCTGACTTGTACACTCAGTCTCCCATGGTGATTAAAAATTGAGTGCCAACCCACTGAGGGAGAGAAAAGGAGAAAAGAGTGAGAAGAAACATTCTGTGCAGAAACGCCAACAGCTTGAAGAAAAGAAGTCAACAAAAAAAAAAAAAGACAAGAAGAGAGCGAGAGTCTGCTTAATCGCCCCCAGTCCTACGTTGTATAAACTTTTGTTAAGGAGCTGCCATTTTCTGAGCGATGCCCTTTACAAAAAACGACTAAATGTTTGTGTTTGAAATGGAGTGGGGGTAAATAGAGAGCATAATGGAGAGTCGGCGGAGGGCATGAAAACAACTCTGAATGACTCTCATTACTGCTGCTGTTACTCATAGTACTTTACCCGTCACAGAAATTCAATGGTTTATATATACTGTACAAGATCATATTTCATATATTCCTGTGTGGAGCTAATGCATTTCCCGTCACAAGAATCCAGGAAGGTAGTCAGATCGAACTATTGATTACCAAAATGTTAAGCAAGGCTGCTAATACCAGCAGTCCACACATTTGCTTTATTAGTTTTCACCTCTATTAACACCTTCTGTTCTTCTTTAATTAGTGCTACTGACAGGTCTAATTACGAATATCACACATAAAACACACAATAGAAAATGTGCTCTCAGGAACTAATTTTTTTGTTCTGGATCTGTATTTCAGTGGTTACCATCTTGTCAAGGTCACACGGTGACCGTAATGTCTACCCATCAGCAGGAGTGCTGTTCGTCCACGTTTTGGAAAGAGAGTACTTCAAAGGAGAGTTTCCCCCATACCCAAAATCAGGTACAACAGCATTACAGCCCAATTCTTATGTCTTCACTTTGCTATAGTCATCTATAAAGATAATGTTTAGTGTTAAATATTTGATTACCTCATATAAGAGGAGGGAAATGCTTAGCTGCTGTTGGCAGAACAGCCACAATTCAGCTAATGGGACATTATTGAATTGAATGATTCTGATTCATGACAGAACTCCTCATTAAGCTGCTCTACCTGTAGGTGACGCCAGCAATGACCCGATCACATTCAACACCAACTTAATGGGCTACCCTGACAGGCCGGGCTGGCTGCGCTACATCCAGAGGACACCGCACAGTGACGGCGTGCTCTATGGCTCCCCCACTGGAGAGCACGTTGGCAAGCCCACTGTCATAGAGGTGGGTGATTGGACTCACACTCACAGAGTGAAAAGAGAAGAATGTGCTACCGCGTGTTGTGTAGAAAAAGGAAAGTTGCTTTTAGTGCTGAATAAAATGAAGTTGCTAAATTAAGATAACCCAACATTTTTGGTCATTTAAGTGGAAGCCAGTATCATACTTTGTAGCACACATAAAGGTAACAGAAGTAACATAGAGCTCAGGTGATTTGTATGCATGGAGTAGTAGCTTAGTACAATGTTATGCTTTGAGTCTTCAGACTTAAATTCCATTATGTTCTTATATGCTTTCTTTGTCTCCTTTAAGCCAGTGTAGAAATTCTTTTCCCAAAAGACTAAACGTTCGCAGCAGCACACACGTGCCTCTATACATTGTCTGAGTTGGGCACAGAGCATAGCCTATGCAGCTCAGCCCTGTGCAGAGAGCTGCTGCTATATAAGCGGCACTGATCTGGTCTTAAACTTTCACCCCTGTGTGTTGCAGATTACTGCCTATAACAGACGCACTTTTGAGACTGCACGGCACAACTTGGTCATAAACATCATGGCCACAGAAGGTAAGAGGCACCAGTATGAGAACTTTGACGACACAGAGATTAGACTGTGTAAACTTCCCCAGTTAAATCCTGAGTGCACATTCAGTACTTTAGTGGTGTAATGGACTTGAAGAAAAAAAGCTAATTTCCAAATTATTATGTTTGCATTAGGGACATTGCTGTTGCGCTCATTTCTTACATTGGTGTAAGTGAGGTGTAGGTTTCTTACACCTTGTAAATAGTATTGACCAAATAATCTTACCACAGTGTGCATTTACTAGCTGTTCTGGAGCTTTTGATCATATCACATGATCTTCTCCATTTGTCATAGAACATCTATAAATAGCACAATGGTGTATTGGTATGTTGCATTATTCCTATGAGAATAACTATAACTATAACTACACCTCTTGTATGTTTACTTGCTGGCTTGTTTACCAGTCATGGTACATGCAGTACAATATGAACAGAGTCAGGTGAACTCTCAGCAGATGTTTGTGTTTCTGACATGACATCACTCACTTTATGCTGTGATGTCATCTGCCATCTGGCCACAGAAGACGGCAAAGCCATAACAGAGCAGAGCAGGCGCAGCAGCGTCTGCGGGACAAACTAGTGAAATCAGTGTCAACTATCAGCGGTAATGTCTTAGTCATCAGAGCAGCACTACGTCATCTCTCTTTTCTCAGCCTTATTGATTTTGCTGTTGTCAACATTTGTAGCTCATTTCTTTTTTTTTTTACTCACTTCATCCTACAACGTTTACCTATCTTTCTCTTGTGCACAGAGTTCCCTCTGCCCTACCAGGCAGAATTTTACATCAAAAACATGAATGTGGAGGAGATGCTGGCCAGCGAGGTGCTGGGGGACTTCCTGGGAGCGGTGAAGAACGTGTGGCAGCCAGAGCGCCTCAATGCTATCAACATCACCTCGGCGTTGGACCGTGGTGGCCGTGTGCCTCTGCCCATCAATAACCTCAAAGAAGGGTGAGAATTTTTGAGGTTGAACTAGAGATGGTTTGCAGCTTTAAAGTTTGAAATACCTAAGTGCTTTTCACACCTGAAGTAAAGATGACAGCTAAATCAAAAAACTGATTGTGATTTACACAGGTGACTAAAAGTATTATAATCTAGTGACCACGTCCCCTCTGTTAATCAAACAAGTAGCACATTTTTCAGCCCACACACACTATGCTGACATTTTATTTAATTGGGTCCTTGGGGAGTTTGAATTAGATGAGTACACATGGCTGTCAGCACTGACGGACAGCGTCAGCTGGTTTAGTGCAGAGAGGAATAGTCTGCATGAAGTAACCTGACTTGTACATCAAAGATTCTTGCTGATGTATTGGAAGATAAAAGCATCTAGGAGAACACACAGTGTTCATTCCTCAGCATAAATGTGTAAAGGGGGACTTCTCTTCTCTTCTCTTCTCTTCTCTTCTCTTCTCTTCTCTTCTCTTCTCTTCTCTTCTCTTCTCTTCTCTCCTCTCCTCTCCTCTCCTCTCCTCTCCTCTCCTCTCCTCTCCTCTTCTCTTCTCTTCTCCTCCTCCAGAGTGTATGTGATGGTCGGTGCTGATGTTCCGTTCTCATCGTGCCTGCGGGAGGTGGAAACCCCACATAACCAGCTGAGATGCAGTCAGGAGATGGAACCTGTCATCAGCTGTGACAAGAAGTTCAGAGCTCAGTTTCACATTGACTGGTGCAAAATTTCTCTGGTGAATATTCTCTCGCACAGATTCGCCTACATTAAATTAGCGGGTTTTTAATAGGAGAAACAAGTGCGAAACTCTTTTTTTGTGCCACATAAGCATTGCTCTTGATTAAATACAATAATTGAATAAACACTGTGCCTATCTACAGTTACATCTCCCACACTTTCTCAATTTACACAGACTTCTGGCTCGCCGACAAAAGCTGAATTATTCCTGTTTCTTTAGGTTGACATCAATAAAGTAGTGCCGGTATACATTACCCGACCCGACCCAGGCACAGGGATCCTGCCTGAATTTGGGGAATACAACCCCCCCTCTGAATCTCTGAAGAGCCGTGACTACTTTTACGACTTCCTTATCACACTGGCTGTTCCCGCCGCTGTGGCGCTCGTCCTATTCTTCATCCTCGGCTACACTATGTGCTGCCGACGGGAAGGGGTGTAAGTGTGCTTGGTCTTGTATTTCTATGCAAATGTTGCACCAAACAACCCGACAAAGATTTGAGGAAAGCAGTGTTACTGAAGTATCAGATGAGAGGACAGTGCAGGGCTTGGATTGGAATTGCAGCTTGTCATAACATCCAGTCATTTGGTTCACATATGTTATGTTATTCATACATTTCTGTCACATGTTTTTTTCAGTGTTACCATGTGTGTCTTTATATTTTAAAGCCATGACATGTATGATTATTCATCCATGCCAAATTCTTTCATCATTCTCCATCATTTACAGGCTGGGAGAGATGTGCCCCCTCATTCACTCAGTGTTCCACAACACAGCCACATTGTCTTTACCCAACAATCCATTAACTTGTGTGTAGATGTCTCTAACTATTAATATTAGTATTTAATTCATCCATTTTGTTTTGTTTCTAGGGAAAAAAGAAACATGCAAACACCAGCGTAAGTGTCTCACCTCTCCTGTGTTTCTCTTTTTTGGGTTTGCCCCTCCCCCCACCCATACCATTTGTTTGCAGTTCTGTCATTTTGTTGTTACTGACGGCTTTCTCATAAACATCCATAAACTCAGCTTTGTGTTGACAGTCATTCATCCAATAGGCTGCTCAAAACATAGTGACCAAATATAGAAAATTGCTACCAATGGTAACAAATTGTTTAGAGCATATCTAAATCATTAGAATATGAATATATCTTGCACTGCAAGTTGGACAGTCTAAAGACGTCATAGCAGTAGGTGAGGGTTGCTGTTTATATTTCCATTGTGAATGCATGCGGTGTGTTGAGTGAGCACTCACCGTAGCAAATACACATTGCTGGCATATTCAGATATTTTACATTTTGTTTCAGTAGATAAGGCACTGCACACAGGATGAGACAAATTAACACCAGCAGACCTGATAACACAACAACATCCTGTTAACTTCACTGCCTCTCCACTCTTTAGCATCCAACTGGTTCACCACAGTTCAATCCAGAAGTCCACTAAGGAGCTGCGTAGCATGTCTAAGAACCGGGAGATCTCCTGGCCTCTCTCCACCCTGCCCGTCTTCAACCCGGTCAGCGGCGAGGTGGTGCCGCCCATCCACCCCGACAACTACGAGACCACCAGCATGCCCCTCATGCAGACACAGACGTGAGTTAAGGCCTTCGATGGAGGATGTACAGTCTCATACACATTCACATGACGTGCACACATTGACTCATGTTCATTAGTGGAAATACTGATGCATGGCTTATAGGCATCATTATAGGGAAATATAAGTCAGAACAATACCATTATTGTTTAATCTTGTTTTCAGACTAACTGTGCCATGTTTACAGCCAAAGCTGCAGCAAGCAAGTCAAGCATTTAGAAAATACGACCACAGCTTAAGAGGTTCAAGCTGTCCCATGATTCTACTAATGGGCTTGAAACTGAAATATTTTCAACATCCTTTCATGTGAGGCTAAAAGCTCTTATATGCGAATTTCATGCATAATATCATTGTTTATGATTTCAGGAACCTGCAAAATCAGATAACAATACCGCAACAACGACCATCAGGTTAGTGTTAACTCTAGTCTAACAGTCTGCTTTACTTGATCTGCATGCATATAATGTGATGTGGCTATTTCTTAATGTCACAAAAACACAGCAGAAGAAGCCGCTTCGTGCTTGCTGTACACGCAGTACTTGGAGTTGAGTGTGTGTCAGAACATTTAAAAAAACCAGGAGCACCTTAAAATGATTTAGTGAAAAAAATGCTTCATATAAAAAAGGCATCTCAGCATAAAGTCTGCATATTGCTAAAAATCCTTTTAGTTATTCTAAAATGCTCCTGCTCCTGTTTCCTGCCTGGTGTTCTTAAGGAAGTCTTCTGAAGCAAAGCTGGTCTCTCTGAATGTTTAAACACTTTAGCTTCTAAACAAGTCACCTATAGCATCTTACTACTTAGAATTGATTCTGTGCTAGCACGAATATTTAATAGGTATTCAACTGACAGTTTCTTTACTGTGTTGCTTATAACTTCAGTCTGTCCTTAAACAATCTTGCTTTTGCATTATGTACAAAAACATCATTCATACTTTATTCACATGGACACAGATTGAGAGTAAAGGATTTTGCCAGCACCCCACAAGTAATCAGGCATAAAAAGTACTTTACTAATGGTATTAATTCCTGCAAGAGAGAGCTAACTTCTTGTGTTTATGTTGGTGTGTGTGCGCCCTCTTGTGTGCATGGTGATTAGCTGCATGATGCATTAACCTGCTGCTCTCTCCGTTCACTGCTAACAAAGGAGATAATTATGTCATGTCAACGTTTAGAAGACTGGAGGTAGGTGCTGCAGTCTGTTTATGAGTTAATGTAGTGATAATTAATGGTGGTGTTGTTGTATTCTTTTAATTTGAGCATTTTTAAAGCTCATTTCTTAAGCAAAACAAAACTTGATTTTGTTTGTATTTATTCTAGGTAAATGGTATTCCTGAGGAGAGAAAAGTGGCTGAAGCACTAAATTTGTGACCAGAAACACCAGTGTTAGAGTAGAATTTGTTTCCATATCTATATATTTGTTTTCCCTAACATTTGTGCCAATCTGCATGCCTCAGAAGTGTCTTTACAAAGTTTTACTGTCCATACTGTATGCACTTACACTTTGTGTGAAAGAGAACAAGAGCTTAGTTAATTATAAAGATACATTAGGATATTTTGGAATAGATGTAAATGTTAACACTACAATGTTTGTTTTTCTACTTGCTTTGCACAATGGACCTCTTAGAGGAAAAGGGAGTTTTACATGGAAATATTAATGTATTATTATATGGACTGTGTCACATGATAATAAATCCTTTCAAAATACTTTGTTTTTACTATAAGCAGCTTCGTTCCAGTAACAGATGAGGCACCAGTGACATAAAAAGTATTCCTTTTGTCCAAAATAAGAAACCAAAAACAGCACTTTTTATGAAGGTATTATTATCAATGTTCAAATGAATAAAGGCATTTATAAATAATATGGATACATTTCACATTTTTTAAGACTTCACAAAAAATGTACATGTAACATATTTCAAAGAGGCCCTGCACAGGGGTATAAATAGTTGTTGCTTTTACATGACCAAAGAGATCTATTAAGGCCTGAAACAAGAACCAAATTTATAGTGATTAATCTGTAATAGACAAAAAACAAAACAGTAAACTTTACACATCAAGGGAAACTGCAACATGGAATTTCCATTCTTTATACAATGAGGTGATGACTGGTTATAGAAATTACAAGTTTACTTGGCTCTTATTTAGTTTGAGACCACAGCTCAAACTGTACATCATATAAGATAAATGACAGGAGAAACCTCCAAAGCTGTAGGCAAATTGTGCCACTGTAAAGAAAGAAGAAAATCACTGTGGACCCTGCTTGGCTTTAAAAGAAGCTACATAAAATGTATAGAAAACAAGTGACACTGTAAGTTACTACTTCTTCATGATAGAAGAAACAAACATTTCTAAGCAGTACAGCTTGGATGTTATGATATAATATTTTTTTAATTTGCCAACTGACCTTGACAAAAAAAATTGATTTACCAAATAAAAATGTGCTTAGGTATAAGTATCTGCACTAGTACCATATTAAACATTGTATTTCACCGGAAAGATAAAAAAACAAACAAAATGCAGATCTTAAAATAAAAGTGCTGATCTCTCTTCACTATCTGTGAGGACAAACGGGCCGGGACATCGCCCATTTGTCAACTGACAAAATATAAAAACAGTAATATGTCTTCTCAGCTCAGTCAGTGCATTAGCAAGTGGTTGTTTTAAAGTTTGTTGTGGCCTTGATGCAAAGTGCCTAAAGATGGAAGATTGTGATCACAGGCTACATCACATTTGTGACAAAGTACATCTGAACTTGAACTGTATGTATTAGCCACTGAGAAAAGCTTTATGTTCAAAGTCATTCAGTCTAAGAAATCACATATTCACTCACTCATTGACCAAAACGTTCACTAGCTGTGAAAGCAGGGGGAGGATGTATATTTAGCTGTGTTATTGTACAATGACGTGTGTAACCCAGCAGTTCCACCATAATTATGAGGCATATTGTAAACAGCAATGGGAGGATGGTGGTGTAAAACCAATGCTGACTAAAATAAGTCTCCCACTCAAATTTACAAATATACACAGACTATGAAATGAGCTGCAACAGGACAAAAGACTAAAGGGTCAACCTCTGCATTATGTCTCTGAGGCAGGTAATGGGTGCCGGGATGGGTACAAAATGATCAACATAATACTTCACAAACAGCAGTCATAGCAGGCGCAAAGTACAAAATTAAAGCAAAAAAAAAAAAAAAGTATAAAATATAAACTTAATTTAAATCATTAAATACTGTACATGTCACATAGAATTTTAGAGCTACAGCAGGTAACCACAATACCTTTCAGCACAAGGCAAACATTTCTAAAATGACTCACACAAACATCAGCAAAAATATGTTGCGGGTTATCTCAACATTTTAGCAATTGCACTCCAAATAATTTGACTTAATGTCGATGTTTTCTTTGATCACCCAAACCAGTTGTTGGTCCATATCTTGCATATTTAGATATCCAATGTTTTTTGAAAATCACCAGAAGTACTGTACTGTACAACATAATGTTAAATGCAGCACATTTGAACATTTTACTGTAAAAGAGTAGATATCTGAATATGTTATGGATTCACCTGAGTGAAAATACCTTCAACTGCTACTGCCATGTGGACGGAGTGCGTGTCTAGTTATCCCTTCCAGAGTGAAGTCATGGCAGAAAGTACTGTATGTAACAAAATTAACTTCTTATTAGCATGTTTGGCTAGATTATAGCAAAGCTGCAAAAATTCACACAGCAAGCATAAGGTCTTGAAATGAGAGGACCTATTTTTCCATTTACTTCTTGTTTTTTTTTTTGAATAAAATTCTGAATCTCCAAATTCCTCCTTGGCTCTTCTGTTAAATCCAGATAATGTAAACGTCTAGAGCGTTTTTGTTTTCTTCTTTCTTTGACTGACAAGACAACTGTGCCTTTTTCAGGCGTTTTTCTTGTCTTCAGTGTGTGACTTTCATAGCACTCAAAAAGTACAGGCTCTGCCCAAATGTGGCCAGAAGTGAGTTGACTTGACTCCCATTTTTTCATTGTCACTTAACACAACTGTGATCTCCTGTGGCCACCAGCAGCCTCAAACACTGGGCCTGCTACTGCCTTGGATCTGTACCTCACTACAATCTCATGAGGGGCTTGGCGAGCCTGCTGCGCCCCCCTCAGGAGCTGTCCATCAGGCGCCGGGTGTCGGCTGGCTGTCTTTGGTCAGCAGCAACACAACCAGACTCAAGAGCCCCATGGCCCCCAGTCTCTTCAACAGGGCCACACTGTCTTTAGGGATGACCACCTGTGCCAGGTTATTGGTGATGAGAGAAATTTCATGAGCCACACACACAAAGATGAAGGTGCTAACCATTATGTTGAGTGAAGGGGTTCCTGGAATTAGGACCAAAATTCCCTTGGTGTCTGCTGCCAGCCAGATGTGGTACTGACATATGAACAGCTGGGGGAGACAAACAAAACATTTTAAGCGACAGGTGGTAAACTGTAAATTGTGGTAATTAAACAGAACTTTATTGACCTCCTTGGAAAATTGTTGTTGAACTACAGGGTTTCGGTATATTTCGTATACATATATATATTTTTTTGGCCTGTAACCTCTGACGTACAGTCTCTGTGTTATTTGTATTGGGTATTATGTATTCATAAAACATAAGTAATAAAAAAATAATTATACTTTATTAATGTTGCCTCATCTTAGGGTTTTATCAATTACTCAGATTTTAATGGTACCTTTCACAAAGCACTCTGTAGCCAATTTATAAAGATCTGTATTTAGTAAATACATTTTTTATCATATTATTGTAACTCTACTGTCAGGTCAATTTTACCTCCAAGGAGATCTTTCCAAACCATGCAAAGAATGAACTATATATAGAGCGGGCATAGCCAGGAATGTTCCTGATAAGAATGAAGGCCAAAATCTGTTGACAAGAGAGAAGAAAGACATTTCTAAGAATCAAAGCATAAAGACATATGAGGCATATAATATGACTATTATCACAAGAAGTTATGGACATAAACACTCAGATAAATGTGATATGCAGTATATATATACAGTCACGGCTTGTCAGGTTTAAATGAATCTCAGAATTAAAGTGATGAAAGCAATGAATTACAGCTATAAAATAATCTTGATATTAACAAAGACAGGCTAAACTGTTATCCCATGATAAGTCTCAGAAGACATTACCGTAAAACTGCTAACATCTGCTAACATTAAACACAGAGAGAGAACACAAGGACATGGAAGAGCAAAAGAAAAAGAGATTAATATTGTACCTGCACCACAGAGATGTAAGGATGCATCTCATTGCACTCTGTTTTGGTTTTGCAGCTGCTGGCCCATATTGAGTAAGTCTAGAATTATGAGACATAGGAGAAGTTGGATAACAACTTTCAGAACCTGATTTACAGAGATCCCAAATAGCGAGTACAAAAATGCAAGCACAGTCTAGAAAACTACGCATTTTGCTGGTGATCTGTTAAGAAATGTTGCATAGCTGATAAGAGGTGCAAACATGGTAGAGGTGGTCGTATTTAAATGAGGGTGTTGCATGTTTCACTGGTCTGTCATTACCATCCATACATGTAACAAGTAATTCCATTTCCATGTACACCATCTCTAGAAGAACACCCCGTTCCTCAGAATGAATTAATCATGTACAGACACAGATTAGTAAGCCACACTGGTTATGGCACCATTCTCACAAATGATCTTCACATTCCAAAAAATAAGTGTGTACTCTTGGGAAACCAGCAACCACATTAAAGCCACATTGGCCTCACTCAGTGGATCCAGGATACAGAATTATGCTTTTTCGGTTCCAAATCAAGCGCTGTGGATTATCTAACAGCTCCTGGTCAGACAGTGTTTGTATTACTTTTTTTCTTTCATGACTCCAAATATATTAAAATGCATAATCACGTAATTGACGCATTCTTTTATTTCTCCTGCGTCTCCTTCTCGAATATGAATAACAGCAGTCATTTTAACACAAACAGATTACACCTGCCTTTCAAAAGTATTAAATACATAAACAATCACAGCCACTATAATCACTTTCAGGCTAGATAAATCACACTGTGTGTGCTCAATTTGTGTATTTGAATTTCCTCCTCCCTGCATTTTGCTCACTTTGGTAAAAACTCACTTTTCATACTTATGAAAGAAAAGCTTTAAAATCCACAGTGAGGACTGTGGAATTTTTTGCAGGTGTTATTAGGTCTGCACGTTTTAGTACATGTAAACCTTTAATAAATCAGGCCCTCAATTTATAGATGCCAAGATGAGGTTAATTTACTTTAATTTAATTGCCTTGACCAGTGCTGTTGCTTTAATTACCATCTGCTTTGGAAGAGTCAACAAACAACAGACAGCTGTGTCAGTGTCACATATAAACCACCTGGTAGGTGTTACCATGCAAGTTGAACCGTCACGAAACTGAGCTCATGTTACGGTCTGGATACCTTCCCCAAAACAAACAGAAAGAAAGAGCAGAAGCTTGTGGCTGTCAAGGGCAGCTACCGGGTGTGGTATGTAAATACCCTCCACTACCTGCAGAACTAATCTCTCATAAACTGCTGTTGCAAGCGGGAGTTTTATTCATTCAATAATTTATTAATGATATTGCTAAAAATATATATAACTGCAATCTAACATAAAAGTAAATCCCTATCTTATTATTATTATTATCATTATGAGCAAAAATGGTGGGAGAATCTCAAGTATAAAAAGTCTTACGATAAAAAAGACGACAGAGAGGAAGAGGAGGAGGTTGGAAATCTTGGCAGAGAAGAGAGCATCTCCTTTGCCCTCAGAGAGCACTTGTCGCTTCTGAAGCACCAGATAGATGAAGGCAAATAACATGCCGTGTATCACAGCCTGCAAAACAATATCACAATTAAAAGTTTGAACATTTGGTGCTCCTGCTTGAAAAAAAAAAGCTTCTGATGATGGAAATTGTTTTAATGCAAAGGCTGACTACTAAACAAGGGTGTGTGTATGTGTGTGTGTGTGGAGCGGAACAGATTTGACTTACAAATCGGTCGAGCTTCCATCTGAACCACCACTCATGGATGCTTCCATTCAGCTCAAAAAGCTTAGAGATGGGCCACACAGAGAAAATACTTTCAAAGAAACCCTGGAGTATTAACAGAGGAACATTAATATTAAATGTTATATTTACATGTTGTATTCAATGTTAAAATGCTGTTTTAAATTCACTCAGACCTAAATTACATTCATTAAAGCAAGATTAATCTTTTTAATTTACTTTACCAGTGAAAAAGCAAAGAAGCAGATTAAAAACATGAGACAGAGTAGCTTTGCCAGGACCCCAAGATGCCACATGCTACTACCTGTTCAGAAAACAAAACAGAGAAATTGTTTTACAGCTGACATTTATGTCATACTGTATACAGTATCATAATTGTTTTTTTGGCATTAAAGGTATGACACCTACTGTTGGCCTTCTTCTGAAGGATCTGAGGCCACATGGCCATTGTAGCGTAGATGATGACAAACCAGAAAGTGACCAAGGGAACAAAGTAATAGAACTGGTATGGCCTGTCCATTACCATACACAGCACCAAAACCAGGAAGTTCAGTCGGAAAAGCACCTGGAATTAAAACACACATAGTAAATCCAAATATCAGTACTCGTTCTATTATTAATGATATGATGGCATTTCATGCAAATATATTAGTAACTGCAGTCTAACTGCCGGGTAATTCATTTTGTATACAATATGTCTACTATGATAAAGACTCAATGCACTATACTGGTTAACGTATGACTGAATGTACACTCACCTGACACACCCTATATAGTCCAAAGTCTCCTTTGACCCAGAAAAATGAAAAGTGTCCATATCCAGTTTGAAAAAGGTACGCTGCCACCAACACTCGCACATGCATGTACACAGGAATGAACTAAAAGACAGCAGAAAATAATTTATACCTCTAAATCAATTATCAGGTTATTACCCCATAAATGTGTGAGAAGAAGAGATATTTAGTACTCACAGCGCTGGCGCCAGAAATGTGATAGATGAGGATGACTAGCTGCATCCAGCCTTTCCACTCATCCGTTTGCTCTCGATTAAGTAGTTTAGTCTGTACAGAAGTAAAATTGTGAACCAATCAATTCACAAACTTTAATGAGTAAGTCATTAGAGACAACAAAATTTAATAGATTTTGGGGTAATTTCACTTTATTTCCTTCTTGTTTAAAAACTTGCTGATGGTGTTCTTGTGTTTCTGTATATAACTAAAGGTGCAGTGTGTCAGGTTTGGTGGCATCTAGTGACCATGTCATAGATTGCAACTATCGCACCCTCACCCCCACCCTTTACTTTTCATGCATAAAAGACTGTGTCCATAAGCTGCCATGAAGCAGCAATGTGTCAAGTGATGACGTTACTTCAGATGACTATATATTTAGAAATTGTTGTATTGAATTCCATTATATTAAAAGGCCCAACAGATGTGACTTTTGACAAGTTTTTGATTATACATTGGAGTCTTTGCCTTGTGTTATGATTTCCAAAGTGTCAAAACATGACACTTAAAGTATAAAACTTATAAAATACTGCACTGAACAGCACTTAGCACTTCAGGCAGCTGTCTTACCTCCTTGCTGTTCTCACTGTAAAACACCCCCAGGACAAATATATAGATGAGAGGTATGAAGAATGTCGAGTGTGTGTAGAACTTCTGCTCCTTCATGAACACATCTGCTCTGTCACAGAGGTAAAAATAGCCCATGATGATGCCCATCCTGCAGAGAGCCTGGAACAGTGCCTTTGGACTCAGGGGGACAGCTGCAGTTACTGGCTTCTTCTCTTCTAGGCTCTCCACATCAGGGGGCACAGGTCGGCGGTGGCGGTTGTTGCCAAGGATGTGGAGGACCAGGAAGATCAGGGCTGTGCCCAGGAAGAAACAAGCTGACAGTTTCTGGAGGAAGTTGGGGGGTGGTAATGTTTGGCAGCAGGAGCCATCAATGGGCCTCAGGACCTTGTTGCATATAGAATTCATGAGCACCATTGCTCCCTGTCAAAAGACATATATAGGCTGTGAAAGGGATGTGGGGAAGATTCAGAGCACAACTAAGAACTGTTTTGTCATATTAACTGAAGCTGTCAGCTAATAGCTGAAGAAATCCTGCCCACCACATTCCTGGTGCTCTCAGGCAGGTGCAAGCCATCGTCTGACTGGATGATAGTTTCCAGTGCAGCCTGACGGGAGGCAGCTAACAGCTTGACTCGTGACCTGCCGTTGCGCTTGCTGCTGTTGAGCACGTCTGCCGCTGCTTCATTGTACTGCTCCAGCTGCTGATTGGTGATCATCTTCCTGTTCTCACTCAAAACCTCCTCATTTACAGGCTCTGCGGGGTGGAGGTGTGAAAGTGTTAAGTACTTTGTGATAAAAGGTTAAGTTTAGAATGTGCTTGTATGAGACATTTGTGATGAAGTAAACACTTTGGAATCACTTATTTAAACTAAAATAAGCAATTCTAATAATAATAGTCATTCCTCTGTTCAAATGCAGTAATCATATGAGAGAGTAATCACAGTAGTGAATTGAAAAGGCTACAAAGTTGACCAGTCTTAAAAGTTGGGCCTTCTCCTAGAAGTTGTATTTACCTTGCAGCACCCAGTAGACCTCTCCATGGTCAGCCAGCCTCTCTAGATGCACAGCAATGGCTGTTAGGTTGACTTTGTACTGCTGCAGGGTATCGCTGCTGCCGCTATGCAACTTGATGGACCACTATGTCAAATACATAAACAGATTAAATTTAGACTGACAGAACTGAACAGATATCTTGTTTTAGCCTACCATGAACTATGCGAACACTCATTAATACAGCTTACTGTGGCAGCTCCAAGGATGAAAACATCTGGCTTTGAAGCTTCCTGCAACACGAGAGAAATTGGTAATTAGAAAAGTAAATTTACATCCAAAGCACAGGGACAATGCTAAGTTTATGAAATCTCTTCAACTTATCTGATGCATACTCACATGAGTCCATAATTTCAAGCGCTCCTTCATTGAATTATTTGCCTCTGGATACCACAGAAAGTCCTACAAACAAAGACCAGTAGTTATTTTTTACGAATCATCTTTTTACAGACTGAGAACAGGAGATAAAAACAAATCCAAAAATAGCTCACCACATTAAGAGAAGAACTGTCATCTTGAAAGAAAATGTCCTCATGCTTCAACAGTACAGGAGGACAGACAGAGAAAAAGTCTGTTAGGCAAATAGACTTCCTCTTTTTCCCAGCATCAGATCAAAATAGTTACGACTGCTGTATAACTGCAATGCATTGTTTTGCCCATATATTTCATTTCTGTTGCAGCACATTTCCTCAAGCCACATTTTCTGGAAGTCTGTCGATCTCAAGATATTTACAAAATTTAATGAAATCAAAATACAGATGTTTAGTGGAAAACGTCAGGATTTATAATAAAATAAAATAATAACAATTAGCAATAAACTGATCAGTAATGGTAAAATAGTTTCAGATTCAGCTACGTAAATGAATGTGGTTAATTAGCCAGGCCTTTGTTTATAGCTTTTCACTTCTGATAAATAATCACTACTGCAATTATAGGGAGAAAGCTGTTTTTCCCAGTCAGGAAGTGTTTGCAGGAAAATTCTCAATCAATCCTAATCAACAAAGGAAGTGTACAAGAACAGCAAAGAAATTTCCTAGAGGAAGAGTAAGCAGCCCTGCCTCAAAGCTGTTCCGATTCATTCAGACAGCTCTACTTGTTGGTATACCCAAACCTGTTTTAGCTGGAACCTTGAATGGATCAACCAGAATATAGTGGCTGGCTATACAGATTATTGACTGCATGGGACACATGAACAGAGAGTAAATGGTGCAATGTCTGAACTTGGGCAGTCACTTGCTACAATACCTCTGCTGAATGATTTGCTAACAAAACCCCATCACATGGAGCTGTTTACTATAGTTACCTTGTTTCCATCTTCTCTTTGCTCAGGGTCAATTATTTTGATGAAAGAATAAAACAGCTGCCTGATTCGTGAATCGCCAACAAAAGCTACTCGCTTTTCAGCAAGGCAGGTTTTGGCTTCACTGTAAGACAAAATTGACAATACGAAACTTGAGAACAATGCATCCTGAGAACTACAGATGGCAATCATGCATCTGCTGAGTTGTTTATTGTTTTCTATAACTTTAAATAAAAGGTGACATTATTATTAATCACAATCTGCCCACACAATCTCCTCAATTTATTACTTGGCACATTAATTCATACCAAGTTAGTGTGACTCACATAGTTTTGTATTTATGCATCATGCAGCCATACGGCTGCCACACGTTCTCCCCCAAGTAACGTCCTCTGGATAGCAGCCATTCACATGAGTCTCCTCCTAGGGGTAAGATACAGAGAACCTTCCAGTAACAAAACAAAACACTACTCTTGCTTTCACTCATAGTTCCTCTGTGACTATGACTGAAACCTGCTGGCTTCAATAGTACCCTGGCTTTTCATTCAGTGCTGTCAAAAGACTAGTATACAATACATGGCTCTGCCAGGGGCCATAGAATAAAATGAAGCCATCAGCAATTTAGCTCAACCATAAATCTTCCCAGCTATTCATTTGTGCGGAAAATGAATAGAGCCATCTGCAAGTGAATCAATCCACAGAAACAGGCCAACATGAAGGGTCGGAAGGCTGGCGAGAGACGTGGGCATTTAGTGTCACCGCCAGCCAAAGCAGCTGCTCACAGTGTGCACACAGAGGTCTCTGGTTCCTAACTCTTTTCATAAACAAAGTTCAGTCTGTGCAACCTAACTGGGAGGTGGTTGTATGCCATGCTATCATTTCTTCACAGTCAATCTCTAGGCTTTGTACCATCGCTGTCTCTGTTATTGTCAGTCATGAGATCAGCAAAATTAGACCCAGACATCTGAAATTCAAAGCCCAGTTCTGTTCGCACGATGCTAACTAAGCAGCTCAGCAAGCTAATGCAAATTGCAAAAGACCTGACACAGAGAGCATCATGCTTCAGTAACACACTGTTCAGGATCACTTAAATAAGTTATAGGGAGTTTTATAGTTGTCACTATTTCACATTTCTGACAAACTACGTGGTGTTAAAAAAAGTCACCTAGGTAGCTAGTGTTCGCGATTGAACTGACACTAACTTTACTTTAGTCCCTAAATAATAATAATAATAAAAATGTTGTTAATAATGTTTTGCATCAACATACACACGGCTTCTCCACCAGTAATCAGCGTGTGCTGACAGGAGCACGTAAACACAGCTAAATGTAGTGTTAGCTTTACTAAGATAGCCAGTGGGGCAAAACGCTTTAATGCTAACATAAACCACTGACTCTTCTGTTAGTTAATTTAGTCTGTGATTTATTTGATTTGATTTCTTTAAAGTTCGCAGACTGAACGTCCTAACTTTTAAAAGCAGCACTGGATAGCGACACCGTACCGAACCGCAAAAAAGAAGTAGCTACTCCCGGACACAAACGGCTACCTAGCTGGCGTTAGCAGTAGCTAATGTCAAGTGTTCCCTGGCTGCACCGATAGTGTAATAAACATGACACCACTTACCTCCGTAATACCGCGAAGCTGTGTGAAACACAAGGAGTAAAATAACCAGCGCTAGCGATATTAATTTTGCGTTCTTAATGGTAAAATGTTGATTTATTTCGCGTTTGCCCAGGCTATAGGCCAGGACCGCCATCTTTGCTCCTCCATGACAACAAGGAGCTGTGCAGTTAAGCGGCGGCGGTGACGCTCCTCCCGGTGCACCACCTGCCTGCTCTGCTGCTCCATGCGACACCGCCGCCCTCTCCATCACAGCTGGTCAAAAGCAGGTGCAGAGCGGCGGCAGTCACTTTAACATTATGTGTCTGGTTATGAGTACAAAATTCAGCATTTTTACCATCTTTTTTATCTTCTCGTGGCTTTACCAGTTCAGATAAGTCATCCAGCTAATCTTTATAAAGGTTCTTTGAAATATGGTTGAGGACTGAGTAAATTGTTTAGTAAAAACCGAATAAACAACCAATATATAACTACATTAGAAGTGAAAGATCTCTTTTTAAAACGTACTCATAAAAGTAAGTATTAAGAAAATGTACTCAAATTCTGTTCTATTCTATTCTATCACTAGCTTATTAATACGTATTTGTGTATATTTATGTATAACCAGTATTTAAGTGTTAAACAATTTGAATTCATTTGTTTTAAATAAGGATCCATTTACTAATTACTTTCTCACTCGTTCACATGAGTGTTATCTAAAAAATATAGTCCAAGGTGATGGCTTCACATTGCTTGTTTTGTCCAACCAAAAGTATAAATCTGTGTTGTGTATTTAATATGCATAGTGTTGTCATTGTTTGCTGGACTATGGGTCTGTAATAAAGTATCATTATTATGCCATCCTTATCTTGTCCTATAAACCTCAAAAGTATAAAAAATGGAACTATATCAATTTGGCATTTTTGCATGAATAACTTTTATGAACAAAACATATCTTATTATCTTCAAATGTTTTATATGCAAAGATCTTAATTAATAAAGTAACATGAAGTAACAGGTAGCCTCACTAAAGCACTAAAATAAATGTAATGGACTAAAAAGTTTTTTTTATCTCTCTTGTAATATAGTAAAGGTTTAGTTGCAGTACAAAGTGTCACACAAGTACAAGTGCATCACATTTTTATGGGCGTGTATGTTTTTGATTTTTTTTGGCTTTTCAATACCTGAATATGTCAAAAGATAAATTAGTAGCTTGGTGTATGTGGTGAGAATGAGTTTGTCAATATACAGCAGAAGCAGTTGCTACAAACTACCAACAGAGGCTGGTATTGGTCATGTAATCTACTATGTTTGAATGTTTTTATGATGTGCTCAATAGCTACATGCCATTACAGAAAAATCTGGAGCAGGGCAGTAGTCCAGCAAAGCATCCTGGTTGGTCTCTGGGTTTCAGGGTGTTGAATGAAGAAGGTCGCATCGTCAACACATTTTTGCTCCAGCTCCACAAACTGTGCTACTTCCACCATGCTGTCGGGCAATTTAACTTGTAATAATGCACTCTCCTGCAAACTAATTTGTAACTTTAGCTGTAGTGGAATTGTTTAACAAGTAACATGTATATAATTGACATCTGAAATGTGGTGAAGAAGAAGCAACAGGCAGTCTGAGGTGCAACATTACATCAGTACATTAAGTACTGTACTTACTTTCCACCACCACTACTCTAAAATGATTCCATACATCATTACCATCAATAAAATCTGATTTTAGTTTTACAATTATGATGTCAGATCAAAAATACACTGTTTGTAGTCTGATGATACCAGTAAACACCCAAACCTTTGGTAGTTTTATGCATAAAAGACACTCTGTTCCCATAGACACTAGATATGTATGTTATGTCCACAGAACCCACGTCTTTGCTGCTCAGTGGTGAAAAAGCCCCTGAGGCTAAATTGATTGTACATACTGTAAAGCAGGGGTTCTGTTAAAATATGTCACGGTTCCCTCTAGTGGTTATTGAAAGTGCTGCAGATGGCCTTTTATGTGTTGATGCCCTCAATTCAACCTCAACAAAATGACTTTACATGTGGAAGTGTAATCACAAAGCCTGCACGTCCCAGTTCCCTCAACACACTAAACTCACACACAGATCGTCTGAGCAAATAATAACAAAATAAGTAATTTCTGCAGATTGCAATGTTCCCGTATTAAGCTTAACTAATACCTGTATTCATGCATCACTGCAATTCAAGCCTTGATCCAAATCACAGAAATTTATTTGGATGCAAAAGCTGTATTATGCAAAAAAAAAGCAACATGAGAGGATATTTACAAGAAACAATGCACGTTAGTAATCATACATTGGCATGGACAGTGTAAACAGAAATTCACTGTACATTAGAATTGGATGTACTGTTAAAAAGTAAAACAAAGGGGGAATGTAAATGAAAATATGGTGGTGCTTCCACAATAGGAAGGTGATTTGATTTGATGGTGTCATTAAAACATGAAAGCACTTAAGTCACTGAGTTGTGTGTTTTGGAACATTGGACATGCTTTATTTCAGAACTTTTCACAATTTATTTAAACATCTCACATATACAAAATAGGTACAATAGACTTTGTGGTGTCATTTTTTGAGAGAGAGAGAGAGAGGCCGCCTAAAAACCATTCAGAATTGGATGAAATATGTGCTGTCAGTATGAACACTGGCTGTGGGATTGGAAGAGTAAAAAGCCTAAACAAAACACCAAAACAAAAAAAAAAACCTTCTAGACAAAACCAAAAAAAAACAAACAAACAAAAAAAAAAAAAGATCAAAACAAAATAAGACAAAAACCAGACATCAGGTTTAGGAACATTCCACCTGCTTAAAGTGAGGGAGTATCAGGGGATGAATGCAAGACTCCTCAAATGTCAATACAAAGTAATACAGTAAAAAGTGGTTTGCTCCACAGCTGCATATTAGCACCATAGATCTCTGCTTCAAGTAACTGAGCACCTTCCGATACGGGACATAGCTTGAAGCATTAGAAGTCTTAACATCTCGGTTGTGGACCCAGGTTTTGTCAATAGTATTTTCTTTACGTACAGGCATGAGGTAGTTTAAACCTTTTTTTCGTGGAAATTGTGGTTTTAAACCTCCTCTTTGGAAGATATACAAAGACCACAAAGTGATGCATACTTTCAGCGTTTTTATTACACTTCTTTTATTTTTTACAAAAGGATGACATGATGTCCCACAACAAGGTGTTTTCCCGCGTCCCTTTGGGTTGCTGTATTAATTTGCATTGCACAAACGCTCCATTCAGTCCGTTCAGTCCTCTCCGATAGTTGCCCATCTTAAGCAAGTGGATGTGCAGAGAGAAATCAGCATTCAGTATAAAAAAAACAACACAGAAAGAAGGGCAGAGATTTTGTTTTTTCGTTCTTTCTCTCTTTTTGGTGTTAATTTATCATGAGTCTATTTATTTGAAACAGACTGGGCCAATGTCCAAACCAAACTCCTGATCAGCTCCACCAATGTCCAAAGGTGCAATGTCGAGGATGGGCAGGCGAGATGGTTTATTTGTTCTGTACTCAATCACTGTCTTGCTCCACTCGCCAGTGTGTCTCTGCAGGTGTAGAGGGAGGAAACAAGAATTTCAGAATAATGTGTAAATGACCCAAAACTGCCCAAACTGCCCAAAATCTCCCCAAAACTGCCCTAATTTTACACTTGGTTAAGAGAACAGGAAAACTACAAGAAATAAGGGTAAAAGGGAAATGACTAAGAAGCTAACTGAAGGTAAATAAATCTACTTACAGTGCAGCCGTCCTCCAGCACGGAGAAGGTGAAGCGGCTGTTGCCCTCGGCCCTCAGCTCCACATCGTTGGAGCCCTGGAGCACCACAGCTTTCTTCAGGTTGCCGCTCTCACCATCCATGTAGGCAACACTGTTCTTGCAGTGGTAGGTGATGTTCTGGCTAGCCTGGTTGGACAGCAGGCGCATGAAGGCCAGCTGAGTGGCCATGCTCTGGGGGCTGAGGGTCTCATCATTGTAGGTAAACTGACAGAAAGAAGGACCAACAGTCAGTATGCTGTATTGCTTACTTACAATGTTATTATCAATGTATTTTATTTAAAAACAAGCAATGTGCCTTTACACTGCAATCTTACCTCAGTACCACCGTTGATGGTCTCTCCAAACCAGACATGCTTGTTCTCGGTGCTTCTGTACCAGTTCTTCTGGGCAATGCTACCAGGGTGGGCATAGATGCAGGTCTCACGGGTGGAGAAGTCGCAGAAGGCTTTGATGGCATCATTGATGCATCCCTGGTTGGGGTCAATCCAGTAGAATCCTACAGAAAAGGAATAAGTCAAAAGAGTGAGTTAGTGTTTTTTCATCCTGTTTAAAGACCTAACGAGACAAAACAAGCTAATAACATCAAAAAGACATGGTACTAGTAAACCATGGCAAATGTAAGGATATATTATCCTCAGGGTGTTATAAAGCCGAGCTTACCGCTGCTCCAGTCAGGGTGGCTGAGCTTGATGTCACGGCAGGTGCGGGCAGGGTTCTTCCTGGATCCCTCGGGAGTGAGCAGGTTCTCGATCTGTGTGTTCAGTGACTTAATGGTGGCATCAACCTCGTAGTCCTTGGCTCTGAGGGAGGGCTGATCAGCTCTGTACTCATCATATCCGGAAACATCATATCCACCACCAGCTGGGCCGGGAGGTCCGGGCAGACCAGGAGCTCCAGGAGGACCCTGAGATAGACAAGACAGTGGATTTACATGTAGATCACAGCTGCAATTCAATTCTTTGCACATAATAGTTTGATCTACAATGGAGCAAATTTGTCCAGTTTAAAAAAGGAAATTCAGTGTTTAAGTAGACAAAGACACTCTAAATATGCTTACAGCAGCTCCAACATATCCAGGGGGTCCACGAGCACCAGGAGAGCCAATAGTTCCATGGGCACCAGCTCTGCCATCCTTACCAGCAGGTCCGTGGGGTCCAGCAGGTCCCTGAAAAGGAGATCGTCGTGTGACACTCTGTCATGGTATCTGCCTACTGACCTAAAATACTTCTGCTAATTACTAACTTGTCAAATTGTTGGACTGGGGATATGGTACTTCTATGGATACATGTGGAAAAGAAAATAACAGAACTGCTATGGGTAATTAGGTTTCAACTAACTCTAGGTCCAGCAGGTCCAGATTGTCCAGCAGGTCCAGTGTCACCGGAGGGTCCCTGATGGAAGAAATATTAAGTAATTAAAAGTAACAGTTTTAATAAGACTTCCAGTGTATGCAGCATTTATATCACTGTTCTATAAAAAATTGCTATGTTGTAAACATCAGCACGTGCTGCTTAGTTTTTGTGTGCAATCACTCACAGATGGTCCAGGCATTCCCTGGAGACCAGGATGTCCACGGAGACCCTTCATGCCTCTATCTCCCCTCTCTCCAGCAACTCCCTTCTCACCACGGGGTCCAGAAGGTCCCTACAAGTAGCACACACACATAGAGCCAGGAACATCAATTCGATTCAAAAGACTACAATTTCTATTAGAACTGTTCTATATGTTATTCATACAACTATACTTGTATGTTGTACTTACAGGGGCACCTCTAGCTCCAGCGGGGCCAACAGGTCCAGAAGATCCTCCGGGTCCCTAGAGAAAAGAAAAGATGTAGCTAAGTAAGAAGATGATTGTATTTTAATATTATTATTGTCTACAGTAGTAACACTGTCAGTCCCTTTTTAACAGGTTGCTGTTGGTACGTACAGTCTCTCCACGGTTGCCAGGTCTGCCAGCAGCTCCAGTGGGTCCAGCAGGTCCGGGGCCACCAGCAAGTCCAATGGCACCAGGGGATCCAGGCTCACCACGATCTCCCTAAGCGTGGTGGAAAACAGGACATGCAGGTCAAATCATAGTATGTGTGAGTGTTATTATGTGTATATCCAGGCTTTGTGAATAAAAAGGCATTACCTTGAATCCAGAAACACCAGGACGACCAGGAGGTCCATCGTTACCAGGGTTGCCCTGTGGATGGCAAAGAATATTTCAGTTTACATAAAGACTTCTGTTATAACTTATATCAGACATTACTGACATTACTGAATAGATTTCAGTAAGTAATACTGAATTAATTAACAGTGCCACTATGTGAATGGAATATTTTGGTACTCACTACACCTCACTTTTATTTGGTTAACTGGACTACTCGTACTTGGCATAATTTCTTACCTCACGTCCAGCCTCTCCCTGAGGTCCGGTCAAACCAGGCAGGCCAATGTTACCAGGGGGACCACGGGCTCCAGGGGGACCAGCAGGTCCAACTCTACCAGGCTCTCCCTATGATAGGATGCAGAGAAAAGGGTAGACTGTAAGAAAACACTTTTATACTGTATACAGTGTGTATACATGTTTGACCTTTTTTTTTCATTATTCAAATAAGCCTGGAGGTTGAAACAATAACTAGCCACAAAAGTGTGATCCTTTGTACTTTCTAATGTATTTCATTGATGAACTCCAATTAATTTAAATTTACCAAAGATCCAGGGCCACCAGGTGTACCACGATCTCCTCTAGCACCAGGCAGACCAACGAATCCCTGAAGTCCAAGAGCTCCAGAAGGTCCAGGAGCACCAGGAGGACCCTAAAAACACACAGCACAATTTAATTTATCCATAGATCTATAGTAGTACAATAAAGAAATAAGCTCAGTTGTATTTTCGCATTCCATTATCCCAAAATTTTTAAATGAAAAAATTTGCACTATAACTTACAGCAGGACCAGGCTCTCCAGAAGGTCCCTTCTCTCCAGGTGCACCAGGTGGTCCAACAATTCCCTGCTCTCCAGAAGGACCAGCAGGACCAGGATCACCACGGAGACCACGGGGACCATCCTTACCAGCGGGACCAGCGGCACCAGGGGGTCCAACAATACCCTGAGAAGGGAACAGAAAGAATGTGGTTTAATGTCAAATGTGACTCTGTTGTTTGTGCAGTGTCATGCTAGAGTAGAATGTACAAGAGATAAAAAAACAAGACTTGTTGTGGTTTTCATGATATGAAAAGCAGCAGTGGTGGTTGTACATGTGTGTGTTTCCTAGTAATTTTAAATATAAAATCAATACTCACAGCGGGTCCAGCAGCACCAATTCTGCCAGCAGCACCAGGGAAACCAGTCAGACCCTGACAGTGAAAGCATACACAATCAAAGGTTACATGGTGCTCATCAAGAATGTGTGGTGTATATGTTGATGTATGTCTGTGTGTGTGTGTGTGAGTGGCCAGTAAATATAAGGCAACAGCATTTTCTAGTTATAGAGTATAGATGGAAAACATTTATAATAGAAGAGAAAGAAGGAAAAAATTTGTAATTTCTCATTACTATAAGCTCTGGTAACCTTTATTAAATACTAATGGGCTAATGAGAGCTGCAGAGCTAATGTTAGTAAATCTGTGTTTATGTGTGGTGCTGGATTTAATACTTTCTGCTTGGTTGTGGACGAGTAAGTGTAACCAGGAGAAATGATGTGAATACTTACAGAGGGGCCAGTCTCTCCACGAGCACCAGCAGGTCCAGCAAGGCCAGCAGGACCCTAGATAATGACAATTAGACATATTTCTGTTTCAGCAATACTCGCATCTCATCAAAGGTGAATAAATTCAATCATAAATGTTTTCCCACAGATCTGTTTAATCTGAACGCAATGGCTGTAACAACTTATTAGATCAGCGAAGACTGTGTGTGCCCAGATAAAGTGGTACTAACAGGAGGTCCAGACTGTCCAGAAGGTCCAGCAGGGCCAGAGGGGCCAACTTCTCCCTTTGGTCCAGAAGGTCCACGCTCTCCTCTTGCTCCAGGCTGACCATCAGCACCCTGTAGAGAAGAGAAGATATAGAGCTACTTTAATACCTGGGCAATTGTGTGTGTACGTATTGGTGTATTGACTGTCTTGCTACTTAAACAAGATTTTCATATAGTATATTCAATTGTAAGGTGACTGGCTGTTAGCTTACAGGGGGTCCAGCAAATCCGGGAGCTCCAGCAGGTCCAACCTCTCCACGCTCTCCCTGTGGGCAACACACAGTTGGTCAGAAAGACTGTTTATACTGTGCATATGATATGTAAAGTTATATCTGATATGGCTGTTAACTAGTCATTTAAGATGAATATAGCATTGCAGGCCATATTTGTGATAACAAAGGAAGTGAAATACAGCTACTTACAGAGGCTCCACGGGGTCCAGCGGGGCCAGCAGGTCCGAAGGCACCACTCTCACCCTGCGGTAGACAAAAGTGAATGTTTCATTAGCTTAGCATTATTCCATGCAGTAATTAATCAGGCCACTCATCCACCCAACTTGCAAACAAGTTTATGTAAATGGTGAATCAAATAGTAATCCTTTGGTTACTTATTTTTCTATATCATGTAAATCTATTATCCTTGCTGCTGCTGTATTCATCTGCTCCAACAGTATGTCTATAGGCAATGAAAAGTCAGGAAATATCACTATAAAATTAATTTAAGTGTAACCTTTATTGATACAAATTGCATAAATTTGCAAAGAAAAATATCACGCTGCATGTGTTATGATGTGATTACTACTGCCATTATAGATTGCGCTGTAGGTAAGTCATTAATGTAATACTATTAAACAACCATCAGGTGGCAGAGTTGAGGTTCTATGCTGCACAGGGGGTAATTGCAATTACTGGAACAGGAAGTCCAACAACGTATGGAACCCGCTTGGTCAACCAAAAGAGAATTCCTATAATGCCTTGATCTATCAAGCCCACTTGATGTTTCTCTATTGTAGGTCACAGGTAAAGGTTCTATCCGCCATCTTGAATAACAATATTGGCAGCCATTTTTAGGTCAAACCTCCATTACCAAGACTCCATTACAAGAATCTCTCTTATTGTGTACATCCTAAACACCTTCATTCTATAATCATTTGTTAAGTAGTAAATAATATCTACACATCACCTTATCACCATTGGCTCCTGTGGGTCCAGGAGGTCCAGCAGGTCCAGGCAGACCCTAGAAAAGAAACAACACTAAGATGAAAGCTCTAGTTGCTACACTCAAACTACTGTAAAGAAAATCTACATTTTATATTTTATAGCAGATGGCTAATAAAGGATTATAGTTTAACTTACACGGGATCCATCTCTTCCAGCATTGCCATCAGGGCCTCTGTGTCCAGTCTCTCCCTATAAAGAAAGAGGCAGAGGGGATAAGACAGAGAATGACAGAAGAAATATAACCTGATGAACAAACTTGACTTATTTTGACGCTTTATTTTGAGCTCTTGTTAATTTTGAACTCTGGTAAATTTTTAGAAATTACCTTTTCTCCCTTGGATCCAGGGGTACCAGCGGCTCCACGCTCACCAGGCATGCCACCAGGTCCCTGGTGTCCAGGGGCACCAGCAGCTCCAGCAAGGCCAGGCTCTCCCTGAAAACAAAAAAGACAAGATGTCATCATCTAACGTAGACACATTTATTAAACTTGATACTACCAACTGTTTTAGTAGGAAGAGTTGGACATCTCAGTGTTTTGTATCTGACCAATCTGTTTCTCTTGGGGTTATCTATAACCTTTGCACAAAACTTTATCCTCTGTTTGGCACATACATGGCATCATTTTACCTTGCCACCATCAGGTCCAGGTGCTCCAGCAGGTCCACGGGGTCCAATTGGTCCCTGAGGTCCAGCAGCTCCTGCAGCACCAGGGTTACCACGCTCTCCCTGGAGAAACACGTAGAGGCAGTCAATATAGTGTCTTCAAATACTAAAATATTATGTTCACAGTGAATGTGAAAACATTTAGTAGCACTACACATGCTCTGGAAAACAACAGTATGGACAAGCAAACTTACCTTGCCACCAGCAGGTCCAGCAAGTCCCTGGTCTCCTGGGATACCCTTTAAATACATTGATAGTTTATTAGAAGTGTAGTGCTAACAGTGTATATGATCTAAACAGTCAACACATTGTATAAAAGTGGAGTTCAGTGTGTATTATTGTATTACTTACTCTGTCTCCAGGCTTGCCAGCCTCACCAGCAGGTCCAGCAGGACCAGGCAGACCCTAAAAATGTCAAGTCAACATCAGCACCAAGGTAATCACCATCCAGACATTGTCTAGAGAATAGCTTGGCAGTGCAGTCACTATATTTACAATTTCTTAGCTATGTACTGTTTCCCTCAGAAAGAATATTCTAAATTGATTATTTATATAGAGAAATATGATGGATTGTAACCTGGAAGCCAGGAGCTCCAGCAGGTCCCTGCTCTCCCTTCTCACCAGAACCACCCTATAGGGAGAAAGAAAGACAAATGGCACTGATGAAGATAGCAACATTATATAAATATTGCATGTATTTCTCTAAAAATGGAAAATGGAGGGGATAATGAATGTGTACTGTATGAGGATACTTACAGCAACTCCAGCAGGGCCAGTGGCTCCATTGTTACCATCAGGTCCAGGGGCTCCCTAAAAACAAAGACAGGAACATGATGACATGTATTAAAACTGACAAGTGAGGAGTTCTTTCAATTCAATGGATGTGAATGGATTTGTTTATTCTAAACGTTTCTTTTACTTACTCTCAGTCCAGTGGGGCCAGTGGATCCCTTCTCACCAGGCTTACCAGGCTCACCCTGAAAGAGATCAAAGGTAGGCACATTACAAAAACATCAAAATATATATTACCACATGCTCATTTTCCAGTCTTGACTTTAGTGGTACTCACAGAAGGTCCTTTGGGTCCAGGGAAGCCAATGTTTCCAGGCTGGCCTCTAGGTCCAGTTGGGCCAGGAGGTCCAGAGCGACCATCTTGTCCAGAAGGACCCTAAAGGGGAAAAGAGGAAGTGCTGTTAACTTAACTCAGTTACAAATTAAATTGCATGGAAATCTAAGAAAAATTGCTACGTTTCTTTAATGATTTTATAAAATTGTATTAATTAATAAATTCTGCTTCACTGTGAAATTCAGGTTTACTTACAGCAGGTCCCTCTTTTCCTGGTGGTCCAGAGCTTCCAGGGCTTCCTGGGAGACCCTATAGAGAATAAACATTTGTCAGTCATTAAAATGTACGTACTCCTATTCATTAGTACTATTAAGGCAGGAATAAACACCCTTAAAAAACATATAGCCAAATATATCAACTGGACAATAGTCTCATATTTTTGACATTACAGAACCACTGTTCCACTCTGTGATTCACGGAACTTAGATAACTCACACAGAAATCAGATCTCTCTGTCAATGTTCAAACAAAGCAAACTCACCCTGAGACCAGCTGGGCCAGGCTCACCAGCACGACCAGCATCTCCAGGAGGTCCACGAGGTCCAGGTGCACCACTGCTACCACGGGCACCGGGCATGCCCTACAAAAAAGACAAAATGGTGAATGAGAGATAAAGAACTTCAGGTTTCACCATATGATTGAATATTGATTATATCTGGAAGTAAAAAAAACATCAGACAATTAAATTTAGATTTGAGCTACTGCATGTGGTATGTTGATAGAATTATATTTGTTTGTTGACCACTTACAATAGGGCCAGATCTTCCCTCAGCACCAGGCAGACCACGGCCCCCAGGACCGCCCTAATGGAGACACAAAGGCATGAACTGGTGATCCAGAAAATATAGCATAAAAAAAATAAGCATCTATGAAGAAAGTCTAATACTCACTCTAGCTCCACGGAGGCCAGCAGGGCCAGTGGCACCAAGCTCACCAGTGGGTCCTCTCTTTCCCTCCTCACCCTGAGATCCGGGAGATCCCTGAGGTCCAGCATTACCCTAGAGAAAGCAACAGAGAATATGAGAGTTAGGAGTCATCATTGCCAAAGTCTTTTGATTCATTTTGCAGAAATGGTTATGCGAACTTACAGGTTCTCCTTTGGGACCACTGTCTCCCTTAACACCCTGAGCACCGGGATCTCCCTAAAACAATTGAGATAAACAGATTAAATAAAAAAGAACCATCATCAGTGGACAATTAATGGCTGTTTCTGCATATTAGAGCATATGCCGTTTGTGTACATCTAAATGCTTTTAAGTACACATATTGTTTGTGGATGACGTGGATGGTGTGTGCATGTGTACTCACAGACAGTCCTCTAGGTCCAGCAGCACCCTGAGGGCCCTGGGGTCCAGGTCCTCCTCTTGGTCCGGGGAAACCAGGAGCTCCAGCAACACCAGGGGTGCCCTAAAAGACAGGCATGACAGAAAGGTGAGCATCACCTAGCAGCACAACTTAAAACATCATGCTATGGTCATATACTAAGAACAGATATGGATCAATTATAATATGTAACACAAAATTATGAAAAAGATCATGGTTTATGGTTGAAATAATCTCCAAACATTTGTATCGTGTGTATGCATTGTTGAGGCGTGACATCTGTACAGCATGAATACTTACAGCAGCTCCCTTGGCTCCATTCAGGCCATTAGCACCAGGGTTACCCTAGTATGAGAAAACAAGAAATTAGGCATTCTTAATGAAAAAAAAAAGAAGTAGTAAAATTAATTGCTATAATTTTTTAAAGGATTAAACATGTGTAAAAAATAGCAAAATGAGACACATTTCTCAAACAGTATGATATATGACATACTTTAATTTATAACTCCAAAGCATACAAAACATGTATGTGATGATAGCACACATTTTACTGTAATTTATATTGCAATCGTTGATATAAAGGGAATAGGCGTGGATAGCAATGCCACTACTTTCAAGGACACGCAAACCATCTGTGTAATAATGATAACAATGATGCACTTGCACCAGAACAATCTTCTACATTTAGGTTACCATTTTAACTCACTAAAAGACATGTTTTTTCTAATTATTACTCCAGGTTTCATTACAAGTGACAGGAAGGTGGCTGTGGAGTTAGGTTGAAAATTGTTTGCTTACAGGGGGACCGACGGGGCCAACAACACCATTGGGACCGGGCTCTCCTCTAGCTCCCTGAGGTCCAGCTGGGCCGCTAGGTCCAGCAGGTCCAATTTCTCCCTGTCAAAGACAAAAATATATCTATTGTCAAATAATGTATCAATATACATTAACATTAGTATATTGTTGTGTATGTCTTAATGACAAAATCAACAGTTCAGAGTTACTTGTGGATGTACATGTACATGTGTATGAGTAATTCCCTTGGGGATATGTAAAAAGATGTTGGGATGATGAATAATGATAAAGTACTGTGCTTATAGTGTAAGTTAATGAGGTTGGTCTCCTTTTGTGAGCTGACACATGAGCCTCTTTGGAAAGTTAATGTAGAGTAGGAGAAATGCCACCAGAGGTGCCTCCACACTCACCTTAGGGCCGGGGCCACCAGGGAAACCTGGGGGGCCAGCAGAACCAACGGGACCCTGGGAAGAAACATCAGACCAAACATCAGAATATATGCCACACGAGTTCATATAGGTCAAAGATTAAACATTTTGTTTAATTAGTGGCACAACAGCTCCCTCGTCTGATGCTGGTTATTATTTTAACACATATTTTATACTTTAAGGTACAAATTTTAAACTACATTTTGGAATGATAATACAAGGGATTCATTCAGTTGTCACAGAGTAGTTTAAAAAGCCAGTACTCACAGCGGGGCCACCGGGTCCAACATTGCCATCAGCACCACGAGCACCAGCAGGGCCACCAGGACCAGCACGACCTCTCTCACCGGGCAGACCACGTGGTCCCTAAAGAAATAGAAAACAACCGTCGTAAGAAAGGTGTTGTATCTTTGGGATAAAAATATAAGTGACAAATGGTGTGTTTTGTAGGTAAAGCAAGTTAGAAACATCTAACATGGCTGTGATAACTTAATTATAATAAAATATAAGAATGAGTATATTATACCCTTGTTTAGATTTATATAGTGTAAATGTCTAAAGATGCTAAATGATGATGGTGCAAAAAGGTAAGAATGTAAGTCAGACAAGCTATCACTAGTAATTTTGTATGTGTAAATGGTAAATCTTCAGCTAGATCAAAAACTTACAGCCAGTCCAGAGCTTCCAGGAGCTCCATGAGCACCAGGTTCACCCTAGAGGAGAAGCAGGAGAAAGTAATGAGATATCTGGAGCGCAAGTGGCTCAAGGTTAAATGTTAATAGGTCACTGGTAACAAATACAGTAGCAACAGAGGCAAAAACTATTGGTACAAAACAAACTTCCGGTGCGTGTTTTATTATTCCATTTTCCAGTAGGAATATTTGATGCTGCAGTCATGAGAAAGATGCTCTTCTTACCTTAGCGCCAGCAGCACCAGGCTCTCCCTTGCGTCCATCCAGACCAGTGTAACCCTGACACAGAAAAAGAAAGTGATTAATGAAGGTGTTATAGAAAAGTGTTCTTGCTTGCATGGAAGACTATGAAGTGACTAACAGAGTTGCCAAGTCCAAAGCTTGCTTCTTTATCTCAAACTTTCTCATTTTAAAAAAGTTCTGGACACACTTGCTCATCGCAAGACACCAAGAATAATGTTTATATAATAGGGTTTATAATCTCTAACAGTGGTACTGAGTTATGAGTAATGTTCTTAAATACTTGTCTGCTTTGGAACAGATCTCTTCAGGCGAGTCGGACTGAGCAGGAACAAGCAGGTAAATGTTCAGGTCAAGCACAGAATAAGATCAACACTTACTCTATGTCCCTTCATTCCTGGAAGTCCAGGGGTTCCGGGGAATCCACGAGCACCCTGCAATTCAAAACAAAAACAATATTACGTTTTCCATTCCCTTCACACCACAAATGTCTGTTTGAATCTGTTTGTGCTTTTTGTCTCCTGCTTTATGTTTTGGCGAAGGGTTCTTACCTGGGGGCCAGGGACACCTCTATCTCCAGGCTTGCCAGGTCTGCCATTGTTACCCTGTCAATCAACAAAATACACTTTACCACCTGATGCATAAGCAATAAGTAACTAGAACAGCATCTCCAAATAATCTCTGTGTGCACATACGTCCTCTCCAGCTTTGCCAGGGGGTCCAGGGGGGCCACGAGCACCAACAGGCCCCTGGGAAAAAAATTAAAAGCATTGAGGTCTCTACTACCAAGATAGCATCACTGTAACTTTGACAAGGAAAGTGATCCCAAATCTCCAAAGCTGTATATGTGTAACTAAAAAGTTGTGAATATTTTGGAGGATAATCTTACAGTCTGTCCAGGCTCTCCGGGCTCACCAGCGTGTCCGGTGTGTCCTTGAGGTCCCTGTTAAATGAGAGGAGAAACAGCAATTAGTCATGAAACTGACAAGTGCAATAGCAAATTGAATTTTGAAGTTATGGGTAAATTTACAGTGGGTGTTTGCACTTACAGGTGGGCCAGGAGGTCCAGGAGGGCCTCTAGGTCCCATCAAACCCTGAAAAGTAGAAAAATAAAGATCAATCATCAACAATAAGTGAAGTTATTATAAAGCATTATTGGGACTGAAGTCAACATTCATGTGAAATATAAAAAATAATGATATATATAAAAAAAACTGTATTGCTAAACATCAACCATGTGGCTGTGAAAATGTGTGGTGCATGTGTTCATATTTGTGAGCGCTGGGAGTCCTCACCATGGGTCCAGGGCCGGGATCAGGACCTTTTGCACCGTCATACTGAGCAGCAAAGTTCTGTTGAAAAGCACACAGAAAACACAGATTAGTTATGTTGATTAATGGTGTGTTTTTTTGTGCTATCTTTGACAAAGGCCTTCATAACTGTAAAGACTAACAGGTCAAAGGTCACAAGTTAATGGCATAACTTAAAAGGAGGTCAACACATGTTAATAAAAAAAAATTATTGGTAGGCATTGTCACGGTGATACAGCAGCATGAGGAACCATCAAGGCTACTGGCTGAATTATTGACACGCTCTACAGCCCTTAGTCTGCTGAATGCTTGTGTGGACACATTTTCTTGCACAGTTTTCATCATTAGAAATACTATAAGTCAAATTTCAGTGAATACAGCAAGTTTTTTTGGAGCACATTTGGAGTAAACACAGTCAATCCAGTCTTATTATTTAGCAAGTATAAACAGTGGACTTACTCCTCCGAGTCCAGGGGGACCAGGTGGGCCAGCGGGGCCAGGGAGTCCGGGTTTGCCATCTTTTCCATTAGGGCCTGGGGGACCCTGTAAAACAAAGATGATATAGTGAGTAAACACTCTTAACAGCAGTTGATATCTAAGTATGCTGCAACAGAGTGGCTTCCTGGAGGAGCCGGAAAACAAATTTCCTGTCAGTCTCAGCTTTGTACTTCATAAACAGATAAAAAGATAAAGCTTTATTACTGTAATAAATTATGTTATTATGAGGTAAGATAAACACACTTGGTTTCAGAAACAGAAAGGAATATGTATTACAGTAAATAAAATATATCTGTCAATAAAAAAAGTGAGGTCAGTATATATATATATATGTATATATATGTGTATATATATATATATATACACATATATATATATTGTCCGCAAGCATTAGGCCTATGGATAATGTAAAAGCAGTTACGGTCAAATGTCAACAACAAAAACGAACACCGCACCACAGATGCTTTATAAATATACTGCATATATATCTATATTTGTCAAAAGCAGCAGAAACTCAGTTCAGCTTACCCTGTCACCTCGTGGTCCCTTTTCTCCTCTGGGACCCTGAGGCAGACAAAAACAAAGAGCAGATGGCTCCGTTTATTGCTTTAACAACATGTCAGCTCCAAACTATTCCTCCAAGAAAGCATGCCAGTCTCATCTGAACTAAACTATATATAAATAAAATTTGAATTGTATTCAAATGCTCTGGTATAAAGTAATAAAATGTGTCTTCAAACAAACTTGACCTTATAGTGAGAGGACAAGCAAGTGAAACACATTTCAGTGGCTTCGAAACTCATCCAATCTCATCCATGCATTATGTTTCTGATATACCACACTCTAGGTGATCAGAGACACATATGAACAACAGTATGTGCTCACCTTGACTCTTCCCTAAATAAAAAATAAATAAATAAATGTAAGATTTATTTATTCAGTCTTTTCAGGGTTTTATCAGGTCATTCAGTGTGTAGGGTATATCAAACATTTAGCTTCCTTATCGTATGCATAAGCATCATGATAAGTAGACGTCGTTAAAACAAACAGATCAGCAAGCAAAACGTGACGTGATTCCTCATAACGATACATAGAATATACTCATGCAGATACAGGAATTAAAAAAGAAACACACCAGTGTTAAGTGCATGTGAGATAAATGATTAATGTGCACAGGGATGCTTAATGGAGCAGCATAATAAAGAAGACTTAACAGTGTCTTTAACATAAAAGCATGTTAGTCTGCAGAGCAACAACTGTACCTCCAAAAGATTAAAATGCTGCTCATGAAGATACCAACACCATGCTCATAGGCATTTAGGCACTCTCAATTATGAGCAGGATCATTTCAGCAAACTCTGTTATATTAGAAGGGCCTCAGGCTTAATAATTATCATAGTTGCATCTAACTTTTTGTGACTGGTTTAAAATCAACTACATTGAATCCAAATCAAGGAGCAGAGGAAGAATCCAAACGGACCAGTGCTACAGATGCTGTTTGGGACCAAACCTCCCTCTGCCCCCTCTGAAAGGAGCCTTTGTACCAGGCCCCACTGGTGCCTCAGCTTGATGGTTTTAGCTTTCACTGACACAAACTTTAGCCAATAGGACCTTCACCTATTCATGGGCAGGAAGGGAGAAAACTGCAAGAAATAACTTTGGTCCAGGGGTTCCTAAATGAAATGATCTGCCATCGAGATTGCTTAAATGGTCAAGAAGACACATCAAGAAGAAGTCTCTCATTTTATGGAATATCTTCTCAGCGTGTAAAAGGCAAAAGACAGAGTAACAAGGTAAAGCTAACTTTAAGATATGTTGTTTTCATGGTTGTGTGCATGTGTACTAACCGAGTCTGTTGCGTTGGAGAGATGAGGAAGAAGCAGAGAGGGAAGACGAGGGTGGGGAGAGAAGAGGGAATAGTCAGTTAGAACATCACAAGCAATTTTAGAGCAAAACAGTCACCTGAAAAACAAACAAAATCATTTCCATCCATCTATGTACTTGTTTGATGTGCTAACTTCAGTCTGTGTTGTTTGTTCCTCTGCATAAGTAAAAAGTTCACGAGAAGTAACAAGAATCGAAACTTAAAAACATGACATAGAAAATCAAAATGCATAAAACGATAAGTTAAGAACTAATATTCTAATGTTAAAGAAACCTGCAAACCATTATAGGATCACTATGACATTGACATCTAGTTTTTTTGTGCTTTCTGCAAGTTCCACACTCTGCAACCAGTGCTTAAAAAAACGTGTCTTTCAGAACAGTACACTTCTCACCTGTATCTGAAAATGTCATAAACAATTAGCCTTCCACGTTGTTTGATAAATAACTGTTAGCTAGTTTGCCACGTGTAACCCCACATCATCGTCTTCACGCTGCCTACTTTTCATGAATGTAAATGTGAGTTCAGTAGCATTCCAGATATTAAAGCTTAGTCTCCTAACAGGCCTCAGCACGTCGTTTATGGCCTTTGGGGTAAGAATAGTGGGTCTGCTACTGCAAACAGGATTTAGAGACCTACAGCATTTGTAATAGTGAATATCTGACATAAGCTGTTCTACATCATTAAACATTATTAAAAGGTGCATTTTGTGATAGAGAATGTGGAAATAGAATAATTTTTGCCTAAATTAATTATTTTAAGTTGTTTAAGTGTTGATCATTAAATCACAGTACGCTTCATTTGTGGCTGATGTTTACATCTCTCATCCAGATGTTGCAGGTGGACATAAACTGCCCTATCTGAGTCTGGACCAGCTGCTCATGGGTGGGTTTGGCACAGTTGGGACCTCCCCATGAACTCAGACTCGTCGTGTCCAGTATGGACCACAAGGTGGCGGGACTGGGTATTCAAGTTAGGTGAGACAATTTTTTCCATACATTTTTCTATACTTATTATTAGGTTTTGCCAGGAAGTTCCAAATTGAATGATTATATTTTACTCTTAACTGTGAATTACTCTCAGAGCAAAGTGATGTTTAATTATAAAATCACTGCAATAAAAGTCAGAGATCATCTCATTTAGTTTAAATGTATTTTAAAAAACGAATTATGTTCTAACAAAGTGTTATTCCTACTAAAGCTTTGACAAACAGATTTTAAAAAAAATCTGATGCCAAAAAGATGTTTGCATCTGTGGCCACCAGGGGGAGACATTGCAGTTTCCTATGAAAAGCTTCTTTCCGCTGGACGTCTGGATGGAACAATGTGTACAACGCCCCACTAAGATTTTCATCCTATGCCTAAAATAAAATCCACATTTAGTCTAATTTCATAAATATGCATGCATAAAAAGCTCTTAAAAGATACTAGGCCCCTACTTAAACCTCTCTTTCAAAGGGACAAAACTTTTTTTCAGTAGTGCAACTTCTCTCTCTCGGAAACTAATCAAATGGTAATAATTGTATCCTTGGAAAAAAAAAAGTGAAGAATCCTCTGCATGAGCTCAATCCGACGAATTTAATTCAGCTGTGCTTTGAGCTGTCTTCATGTTGACCTTGTCGTAAGTCCAAATAAAAGCCAAGCGCAAGATCCTCAAGCAGTGGGACCCGAAAAAAATATCCATCACAGAAGAAAAGAGCAGATATTCAAACTTACATTGACATGATGCTAGGTATGAAGTTACTGCAAGCAGCAACAGAATCCGAGTATCCACAAAGCTGAGCATGTCTATGCAGACATGCAGACTCCTTGTGCTGCTGAGCCCCTGTTTTTAAACCACCTTCAAGCAGGCATACAGTTGTGGGGACGAGAGTAACTCCAAACTTAGCAGAAACCTGCTGCCGTGATGCTAGAATAATAAAGTTCTATCAGGCCTATTTATATGGCAGGAGGGTCCCTGGTCTGCGTGTCAAAAGTCAGCCCACCGACCAATGAGAGCAGAGAAACCCAATCTGACTCCCATCCCTATGCAGTTCAGACTCAGTCATGTGGTCCTGCATCTCCCAGCCTCCTCTCCACCAGAAACTGTTTGGCAAACCTTTGGCGATGATGACGAGTGCAACGTTTTAATTAGCTCCATTCTTTTTGAGGACGTGGACAGCGTCGACGTTTAAAAGGGAGAAGAAGGCCTACAGTTTCCCCTCTTTTACGGATTGCAGTGCATCCTGAGTGTCCGTACTGAGATACGGGCACTTGGGGGTTCGAGCTTACGCACAGTTTAGGTTTGTGCTGCTGGTCCGCACAATTGTATTGTGCGTCGGTGGGAATCAGTTGGCACCGGCAGAGGCTGGGTTTTCTCGTCTGCTTTGGATTTAATAGGAGAAAAACTCTTAATGACAGTTTTATCTGTTGATGTGTTGTTGATGTGTTAGAGTTTAATTGGAATGGACGCGTTGTTTGTTGTTTGAAACAAAAGTATACCTCAACCATATCTGTTAAATGTATATGGAGGAATTCTAGTTTTAATTCACATGACATCTTTTCCATACAGATGCAGACGGCATAACTCTAAATCAGTTTTAACTGTGTGTCTAAATAAAAATGTGTTCCTATTCATGCATCTTTTTCGTATCACATTTTTTTATCCGGTGAAAGTTTCTGGATTAAACCAACAAAAAGCACTGAAATCTTTACTCAGCGAAAGCCCTCTGTGGAATGCAGTGGATCCCATACATATGCAGCACAAATACTGCTGGAGCTTCACTCTGACAAAAGGCAGGTGTGAAGGAGAGATCTAGTTTCAGCGCACCCCCCCCCCCACCTCTCTCTCTCTTTCTGAGCAGCTCTTACCTGCCCACATGACCAGACATGTCATCCACTCTAGTGCCACTCCACCAACACTCAGCATGCTGCTCATACTGCCTGACACTATGGTGCTTTACTACATTCCAGTGAGTAAAGAAAAAAAACTCTATATATCTAGTAGACAAATGCAGTAATGCGCTTCATGTTTAAATAGAATAAAAAAAATGCAAGCTTTTACTGAAAGTAAAGCAATTGTTGTGGCACAGTATAGAGAGCCATCAGCATATTTGTTTCTGGAGCAAATCAGTGCAGTCAGTTCAAGTTCTTGTTCAGTCTAGACCATCTGTATAGATACACGTACCTCTGCCCATCAAACCCTACTCTGTTCTCCTAAAAAGCTGAGATTTCCTGCACGTGATGCATCTTGCACTTAGATCACCAAATAAGTGAAGGACGGCCAAGCAACACTGTGCAGGTGGAATATACCCATGTTGCCACTTCCCCACAATACTGAGCTTGGTTGGGAAATATTCTCACCTTTTGTTTTGCAATAACTAATAACAACATGTACTTTAGATCATGATGAGGAGTAGTTCTGAAGTAGTGTGTCTGAATAATTCTACTTTATTTGAAAGCTCTGTTTGCTGAGGAGCCACTCAGATCGAGCACAGAGGCATCATGTGAGGATCCTGGCTCTTTTCTCTTACAGTTTACTGATCGATCCCAAGTAGCTGCTCAAATTTTTTCCTGTTCAGTGTTCATTTTCATCACTCACTGTAGGACAACGCCAACAAATTCACCTCAGCTCTTCCCTGAGTCAAACTACAGAGACGCACACAAAAAGAGAAGGGGAGGAGCAAGTGAGATGAAATGTGTTTTAAAGATGGCAGAACTCCCACTGACGGCAAACTTACATTCTCATGTTTGCTGAGGAGCCTTGAAGCCTTGAAGTAACTGGAGAGACCAGGCAGGCGGAGTAGGGAATCAAAGATGGCTGCAAAGCTCCACATCATCAGACTTTTATCTCTTGATTCAATCACATTCTACATGAAACAACCCGTTATGTTTTATCTCAGTGACTAGTTCCTCTTTGTAGACATTAAAAAACATGATTGGGGTTTAAAATATTTTATTAGAAGTTTATGAAGTATGAAAAATGTATTTAACTCTAACACTAAAGGGACATTAACAGGGCATCAGAGGCAACAGAATAAAAAAACACACATAAGTTTAAAATGCTCCAAAGCAACTACAGTTATTAATGTTTAATACATCTTTCATTCATTTTCTAAAAATGTTTTAAATGGCGTTTTCAGCAGACTAACCCCTTTGTGAAGATGTCCTATGGTCACATTTATCACTGGGATCAGTCAGCAAGTTTAGTTTATCAACATTGCCAGACAATACCTCCAGACACAGATCTGCTTCTTGGTTTGTCAGTGATGGTTTTTGTTGCTGCTCCAGTTTCTTGCAGCTTGAGAACATCTGATTTTAAAGCCATAATATAAACCAAACCAAACAGAAAATAATTAGAAATAGACAGGCAGCAATAATGTGATCCAACCCAATCACAGATCAACTTTTGATCATAGTAAAATGTCGAGATGAGTGAAATTCTTGTCTTTAAAGTTCTCTGTTTGTGAAATAACTGGTTTTTAGAGTCTAATAGTAAAGTTGATATAGCAACAATGGAAAATATAGGCATGTTATAATTTTATTTATCCCCTGACATGAAGAGTTCAGCCATTTTGAGTCTAACATTTCGCTCTTCTCCTCCCATATGTCACCCATAGTGCTGCCAGCTGAGCCTGCAGACAGATTTACAGATTCCTCCAGATGTGCTGTGCTCTGATTGAAGCGCTAAGGATTGTGGCAGATTGTTTGGAGGCTCCTCTGATGTTGCGGCTGTTCACCTGTCAGCCAGCTTGTAAGAAACACAGGTCTGAAGAAACAAGATTTAATCAACTGCTGTATGCTTAGACGGAAATGTAAAATGATTATGTCCTTGAAAAGATAAGGTGTTCACACTGAGACACGAAAAATGTCAATGAAATGTCAGTGTTTCGGACGGTACAACATCAACACAGTCCAGCATGGATAAAACATGCAATAGTGACATTCCAGCTGTACCTTACTCCAATAAAGGTAATATTAAAACTCAGATACGTGGAACGCGAAATACAGTTTCTCTCGATAATACCTGAATGTCATGCTTTAAGGAAGCTGCTGGTGTTAGATTTAGACATGACAATAAAATAGAAACAAAAGCATCTAATTCAACAATGAGACTACAGTCGGGTGATAAATTAAAGAACCCGCCAACGTAGTGTTTTAACATGGAAACAAAAGCAAGAGAAGATTGTTACACACCAATATCACATAAAGGTATCCAATCTATGGCTGGAAAATGCTACTCAAAGTCAGAATTTGTACTCACACCATTCACACTGTTCCACTACTTTAAGTATTAGCTCCACACTGTGCACATTTTATTTATGTGAGCCTGAGAACAAAGCGGTGCTCAGCAAAGATCTGGAGGGAGCAGATGTCAAATAGGTTATTTGAAGAGTGATATAAATTGTATGGCATTTTAAAACATTTTTGAGTCTAAACAATGACACATCCACATTCTTCTCAATTTTAAAACATATGTTTTTAGAGTAAAGAAAAAGTGACTAGTTTAGATATAAATATTCATGTATTCATACACTGGCAACTGTAACCTAGAGATGGAGGCCTCTACACCCACAAAGTGTGTGTATGTGGGTTTATATTAATTTAAAGATTTCAGTTTTTAATATCACATTATATCTCTATTGTTTTACAGTGCACTCGTTCATTAACTGTGCGTTCTTTTACATTAAACATGGCGTTCTACACACACGCAAACACACACACACACACACACACGCAAACACACACACACACACACGCAAACACACACACACACGCAAACACACGCAAACACACACACACACACACATCCCTATAATCATTTCACGGACTGTTTCTGAGCAAAACAAACAGGTAGAGATGAGAAAGGATCAAACATTTTTGAGGGTTGGAGGAAGCAGAGAGTGGTGGATAAAAAGGTTCAGACACACTGCCCTCTCTGACACTCACAAACAGAGATAGGCACTAATTAAACAGGGCACAGCACATGCACATGCACAAACACGCACACCACACGCACAGACACACACGCAGACACACATCAGCAGCAGACATTTGCAGGGGCGGTTGGGGTTTTCAAATTACAGCCTATATTTCAGGCAGTTTTTCTCCGTCTCTGCTCTGAACACTGAATTTGCCTCAAATGAATTCTGTAGGAGATCAAGTCTTTGTATTATTATAATATTATATATTGCAATGCTTTATATACAGTATATATATGTATGGATATTAATTTCTAGTGAGCCACTTGGCTAGCCTGTATTTGGTCAGCTTGGTTATAAAGTGGTTAAATTTGAAAGCAAAGGGAAATGACTAGAGTTTCTGCAGATTTAACAAAACCCACGTTGGCACCTCTAAAGCTCTAAGTTTTGTACAAAACAAATGTAAAAATGACACAAATTGTTGAGCACAACTGGACAAACCAGCAGTTTAATTCGTTCACCTAGCTTATCAGTTGCTGTTGGTATCTTTATATTTACCTGACACAAATGAGAATGCTATCAAATATCTCACTGATAATTTTCTATGTTTGCTTACATTAAACTGAGTCTTTTCGATTTGTTAGATCTAAGACATGTTTTATTGGCCTTATTCTACATACATTTCCCTGAATTTTAGATTAACCTACTTGTCATTTTTGGAAGGTGTAAGGTCTCTAGTAAGACAAGTAATTCCAAATATAAAGTAACTTGGTTTTTAACACTGTAATGACTGGAAGGTCAGTAGATCAAGTAGGAGAAGAAGTGAATAGGATCAAACTGATCTCTCCATCCATTTTGGATGCCAACATAACGCTGCTGGCTCTAGCACAAGTCTTAAACTGAGATCAACAAGGCAGACTAAGTCAAAGAATTCAACTCTCCCGCTGGCTCGACAGGCCTGAGCGCATATCAGCATGCTGAGGCCACTGGCATTGTTCGCACTGCTGACTGACTCTATAGCACCCAGGAAGGAAGGAAAAGGGGGAGAACTAGAGAAGCCAGGCTTTTTAAGGCGCACTTGATTACTTTAAGCGCTTTAGATTATAAAACAATGGATGTGTCTATATGTATGAAACGCCTACTCTCACTCCTCAGTCTCTAATTTTTCTTGTTTTCCCTCCCACCCCGTGTTTCTCACATCAGTCTCCCCGTGCCCTCTCCACTATCTCTTTGTCTTTGTCCCTCTTCATCCTTGTCTGTATTCACCCCCTCATGTAACCACAGGCTGTTTCCACTGGAATATGTTTCAGAGTGTTTAGACTTTAGGGGTGGGGTTATTGAAGAGCTGCTGTAATGTCAGTTTGGGAGTGGGTGCAGGGAGGGAGTGTGGGATAGGGGCATGAAAGAGTATAATGTGTGTCAGGAAACACAAGAGAGCATGGTGGAGAGGATGAGTCAGTGAAAATGGTTCTTCCACTGAAGACACCTAAAAATCAAATCAAAGAAAAAAGTATTTTTTTCTCAAACTGAGGCTCTGGCGTTTAAAGCTTCTTGTAGCTTTACTGTACATCAGGGGATAAATAAAAATTGGAGCACAAACAATTCCCCCTATAAGGCTTTCTGTCAAAGGAAGAACTAAACGTGAGAATCGCAAAAAGTAGAAGGCGAGAGGATAAAAATCAAAGTGGGGAACCTCCCTTGGCTGAGTCTAACACATGGTTAGATTTGCCTGTGTGTCCACATGACTCACAGTCTGGTCAGCAAACGCATAATAAACGTGACAGAAATATCCTCACACAATGTCACCAGAGTCCACGGCAGGCAGTTAATTGCTAGATAGAGCTGGGTCGTGGTTTTAGGGAGGGAAGAAAAAGTCAGACTCAGAAGAGTAGAGCTAGAGACTGTCCATATATGTATTTTTTCTTTTTATGTTTTTCTCTTTTCTTTTGAAAGGCTAGATACATACTGTTTGACAAAGAGGGTTGAGTTAAGGAAGATCATTTGAATGAATTCAGTCCAGGTGCTGGTGGACATGCTTTGAAGATAAAAGTCAGCCAGTTAGCCAGAATTGTTCCGGCTCAATATGACACACGTAGGCTTGGCCTGTTGTCCCCTGTCCAAGGATACATGTTCAGGATGCTTAGCAAATCTTTATCTTAATGTATGTAATACTATGCCATTCATTTTTACATGACAGCTGCAAACATATTTATCTATCCATTAAACTTTTATTATTAGTCTGGCAAAAAGAAATGTGATACTGGCAAACTGGCAGCTTGTGTTTTATGTGGCATCTGTACAGTTATCTGTGTGAGTAAACATTTGACATACTGTATACAGAATATAAGTGGACTATCATGTTGTTGGAAAGTCACCAATATGGAGATGGACATTGGTGGAGGGTACAGAACCTGCAGGCTGTAGTCAGTGTGCATCGGCTGTTTAAGGGTTAAGGTGAGCACAGTTATGGCGAGTGGAGGAGAGAGCTCTGAAATCTTTTCCATATTACAACACACATGAGGAACACATTTTAGTGAGTTCAGCTGTCTGGAGTCTCTCTCTCTCTCTTTCTCTCTCTCTCTCTCTCTCTCTCACTCTGGTTAGGGTCGAGTTCAACACAGCCGTATATCATTACACATCTGAGAAAATAGAGTTAGGACCCCGGATAACACGCCAGAGAAAAAGGGAGAAAATGCACTCCATCCACAACCAATCTTTTTGGTAATCTATGGACAGATTCAAAATGGGAACTAAAATGAGAAAAGACAAAATAGCTGAACCAGTTTTAACAAATAAAAAGCTACTGCAGGATACTCCAGAAAACTACCCCTTTGTGGCCATTTCTAGCCTGAGAGCTACTGAGAATGTGAAGGTTGGTATGCAGGCGATGACATCTTTTAAAAAGAGTCCTGTACACGGGAAACAATGGCATTAATATTAACACTAATAGAAATGTGAAACCTCAACATTTAGAGCTCCTCCCACCACTCCCCTGCAATAACTCCGCCTCTATAAATTGCTCCGCTTCCTGCAGTTTTATATTGGTGCAATGGATGTCGACTGGCCAGGCTTTCAGGAGGGAGGAATCTCTACACTTCTTTTTTTCCAGTATGGAAACTGTTGTTTCGCTCAGCCCAAGGTCCACATACCACTATAATATTATTTCCACGACTTAAACTGACCATGAACAGTTTTTCTGTTTGTAAGAACTGCTGCAATGTCAGAGAAAAAGTTAAACTTCTTTTCTTCCTTCTCTCTCGTGCTTTTCCTGAATCACTGAGACACAAAGGTAGTAGGATCCCTGCAGTGAGAATAATGGGGGGCAAGGAAGAGTTATAGTGGCGAGGTCAAAGTTGAGGAGAAAGACTAACATATGTCAACCCCCTCATGCCTGACCTCAGAACGTCCCACAATCCATATCCTGTAAAAGGTAAATTAAGGATTTGAAGAAACCTCTATTTTCACCTCCTTTCACAATTTGTTTTCATTCTCCCTGTTCAGTCAGTTCTGGTGCCCATCACTCATTAATGTCAAATTCAAACGGAAGTGGAACAATTTAAAAACTGAAACTCAGCACCTCTGTGCTGAGGAGTTAAAATACAGTGTTTTTGTAGCGTTGGACATTTAAGTTCAAAAATATCCTTGCATTCAGCTTCTTTCACAGTCTGTGAGTTTTAGTAAGGGAGGACTTCAGCACCTGGCCTCGCTGCCTCTACTGCTGCAGTCTGTGACAACAAGGAAGTAAAATGACTCCTCCAGACCTCCTCCGCACTTGAATGATTTCACAGATGGGAAGGAAGAGAACGTTCTACAAAACAGTTGGGTCTTGTAAAACTAGGCAAAACTTCTGAACTTCGTAAAAAATTTTACGTAAATCATGTTGCTTTACTTATGTCTGTTGAGTTCTATGGTAAACACCTAAGAAGGAAGTGGGTTCAGAACTTTATCCAAAGTATCCAATGATCAATTGACCTGACAGGTGGGGAAAGGAGTTATGGTTCTCAAGGCCCAATTATTGACTTGTTCAGGGGTTTTCAGTTGTATCAGCAGTATCTGTTGACAGCAGTAGCTGTAGGAACTTCATCCATGTAGCCTTTAGGAGTTCTGTTGGCTAAAGAAACCAATAGTTAGCAGGTTTGTGAGTGAATGACAAAGTTCATGTGGATCAGGTATTACATTGACCATGTTCACCATCTTAGTTCCACATGATCCTTTAGGTGAAGCTACTATATGCAGTTATGATCTGCTAGTAAAGCACAAATACTTGAAATTATCTAAATGGTTAGAAGAGCCTTGCTAAAAAATAATTTATAAATTATTAAGGCTGTACTGCCAGCAGGGTTTTTAATAAATCTGGGTCACAGGAGACTTAGATAGCACCTCGCCACGTTAAGATGATTTTTAGATCATGTTTCTAGTAAAAAAATTAAGTTGCACATTGCATTAAAAATCCTATGTGTGAAAATACCTGCTACCACTAAAGGTTCTAAATTGAAATGTCTCTGTGTAAATATAATGAGGACAATTCTGAATACTGAAAATACTAAAAAATGACTTTTATATATATATTAAGTATTTTGTCATCATGCAATATTGTGAAAGCAACCTTTAGCTGCTGCTGTTGACTGACAACAGTTCTCATTGATAATTTTTTGTCTTAAGATTGATTTATGATTATTTAGCCACTGATGGAAGTTGTGTTATAAGGTTATAAGCTCAGAAAAAAACTGCTTAACCCTAATATAGTCTGGTTCACACTGGTTCTCACAGTTAAGAATCTGTTCTGGCTTCGAAATACAAGTCAATAAAAATGTGAACAGTTTATATTATTTTATTATATTTACATGTTGTTTGCACTTTGCTTGCCAGTGTTATGAAGCTCTTTACTTCATTTTGGGTCTGGGTGATACATTTTCATATCTGAGAAGGTGTTACATCTTTATACTTATATTATATGTTTTATGTTATAGTTGTATTTGCATTTTTTGCTTAATTTGAAAGGAATGACAATATACATACTGTTTGTAGGAGTGAAGTGCACATTTTGCGTATACTGTATTTTGAAAATGTACTTTGTAATATTATTACATAGAGAAATCAAATTGATCACACATGTTGAATTAGTGTTGAGAATGAGTTGGTTAAAATGTTAAGTAGATCAAAGTAATATACTCTATTCTACCCATACCTGTAATCACAAATCCAAAATACACATGTGCAACCTTAGAATTACGATGGTCAATATGAGAGACAAGCTCAAAGTGCTGTAATCCTTGTCCTAAAGTGTCCCTGTCTAGCATGGATTTGGTCATCTCCGCAGGGATGTCTTGGTGTAGTCAAACACTAAAGTGGCTAGCGCCCTGTCTTGCTGGGTTATGAGCTTAAATGATCGTTTGAACTGTCTGCCACCTGCTACCAGTCAAACCTCCACCTGCCACATAAACCACCTGGTGGATTTTTGCTGAGGGCAGTCAGTCTGTTAAACTTCCCCAAGCTCGTAGTAAAAAAGGTATGGCCTGAGGACAAAGAGAGAACTATATTACCACAGCTAAAAACCCCAGGTTCAACTCATCAGTCTGAGTGAGAAAGAAAAGAATGGTTTCAGAGAACAACAGAAGAATGATCGTTGCTCTTTCTCTTTCTTACAAATCTGTCTGCTTTATTCGTCCTGTGACACTTTTCTTTACAACATGCATTGTGATGTCTGAAGTAGCCATGTTCATCCATTGATCTGTGTGATTTTCACATTTATAACACATTTCTTTGGCTAAAATATGAATAGAACATGTCAAATATGTCTATAGGTTGAGTTTCAAAACTTTCTCAACCATGAAAGTCTATGATGCTAGCATTCCTGAAACATGATAACATAAACTTGTTGAATTGATGATTTTGTGTGCTTGGAGTGGATATTTGTTGAGGAGAGTGTTGGGAGGTGGAAAAGCCATCTACAGCTGTCTCCACTGTTGAACATGCTCCATAAGTTGTTGTTCTTATAAGTCGCTTTCTCTCCTGTCTTTATATTGTGGTGAGTAGCTAAGGTGTTCTGAATAAATTCTGCAAATGTAAGACATGTTGTGAGATCGTCTTTGTCTCCATTCGTTCACTCTGTCTGGGAGCAGTGTTAACTTTTGCATTTTAGCCTGTGACTGTGTCATTTTTTCCACCCGCTAAGCCAGTGGGAGGGGGGCTGCTGCAGAAGAAGAATGCTAATGCCATGAGTGGAAGACACCTCCTGTTGGCCGAAGGAAAACCAACCAGTGTAAGACGTCATTTAAGACCTGTGCTGTTTCGGACAAAACAATTAGTATATTTGCTATTTCTGAAATCTCCTTTATTTCAAAAGGACAGAACTAGATATGAGACTATTTTCTTAATGCTGAGCAGTCGCTTCTGACGTTATCCCCTCATTTTTTCCAACATTTTTTCTATTATGACACATCATTGCTGTACTGTTAGGGGGAGCTGAGATTTTGTTGAACTGGGGTATTATTTTTTTGTCAACAAACCAATGTCACATAATTTCATTCTTTAGATTAGTTAAAATTAAAGTATGCCAGTTAACTCAAACACACACACACACACACACACACACACACACACACACACACACACACACACACACACACACACACACACACACATTGCTATTCATAATCCCTTTGCCTTCTCTCTCCACCTCACTCTGACTGTATGCGTCTACAAGCTCCACATCATCACTTCTCCTCCTCCTACTGTCTTTCTCCTTCAGTCTTCCTCTCTTCTCTCTTCTTCTGTGCCTGTAGCACCGCTCATCTGGATCCTTGGTTTGGGTCACAGTCCAAATGTTAGGGTTTGCCGTCCAGAGAAAACACTGCACAGAGCCAAACAAAAGGAGTAAAAAAAAAAAAAAAGACAAACTCAAAGTAGAACAGGGAACGGTTTGCTGTGTCCTGTGATACAGTTTAGAGATACAGATTTGAAAGCTCTGGTGTTTGTATTTGATAATGTTCCCCACTGCTTTATTTCACATCTCATGCCATTCAGTTTTAGTCTAGATGCATAAAATATTTCTCTTAAACGACATGGGAGGAGGCCAATCTGATGTCCCAGCATGAAGTTAAACCTGCCTGTGACTTAAAACAAGTGTTACACTAATAACCCCTCACAAATGCTGTATGTTAAAAAAGGCCTAGTTGTTTTACTGACTAAGATCAATTTGTGCAAGCTCTCACAGGGACGCTATAAAAACCGTGCTAGAGGGAAGTAATTATAAAATATTGCTTACAACATGATTTAATTTGGTCTCTGGGCAGAGGCAACATTTAAATACACAAAAAACAACACAGCACACAAATAATGTGTACATGAACATGTAAATCTTATAATATGAGTATAGTAAATATATTCCCTTTAAAAAAGGAAGAAGCAATCAGAATAAGCCCTGTGTTCCTAGGTTACAATCCCTTTATTACAACAAAGCTGAAGCATAGTGAGACTTAATTTAGGACAGTGGAGTACACTAATTGGGGAAAATGTGGCTTGCTGCAGGAAAACCCCAGGTGAGTTCCTGCAGAGCGGCTGTAAGCACAGGTAGTTTGTGTGGAAATGAGTGGCTGACCAAGTGTGTTTATTACAGTACTCACTGACAGCCTGGCTTGATAGTGGCTTGTGGTTTGCGCAGGTTGTCGAGACAGCACTGCAGCACAGGGCATACATGGTACTCGTAATGTAAACATAGCACGACCACTAATATCAAAGTGCAGTATTGAATGTTAAGCTTTTAGCAAAGAAGAAGAACAGCAGGATTCGCATAGAAAATGATCAAATTAACTCAGATTTTAATTAGATAATTAACGCTCTGAAGCCTGTAGATTGGTTTGAAATCCTTTATGTTTCTTGTATCTCCTGTAACAATGTTGATTTGCTTATCTGGCAGATATTGAGGCCTGTATTTGCACTGGTTATATGTACATGTGTCTATGTCATCAGAACAAATGAAACTGCTGTTGGTTATGGTTAGTGATCAGGTTCATCAGGGGTCCTACACCAAAACAATAAAGACATTTTCCTTATGCAAAATAACATGTGAGAACATACAGTATACTTCCTTCCTTCCTTTTGTGTACATGATTGTGCCTGAGGGAGTAAATTCACGTTTGTTTGTACATCCCAAATGAAAAGCATTTCTGCTGGCATCTGGAAAGCATTACATGTTTATAGAGCCATGTGGCGGGCATATGAGTCTTAAAGTGGCAGGGGCTGTCTTTCCCACATTACATTTCATTAGCAAAGCCAGTACCCCCCACCAGACTTGCCATGTAGACTGACCCAGTGACATCACCACATACTGGGTGAGGTGACCCAGTCTGGTGTCCCAGGTTGTTTTCTTTTTAGGGCTGTATTACCCCCTCAACTACTTTGTACTTCAAAGTGTTCTTTAAAATCGTTGTCAAGTTTAAGAAATAAAAGCTGATTTATGGTGAAAAAGTTGGGAAATGAATCAGTTTAAGTTCTTTTAGAGCATAAAGTAAGAAGTTCAGGACTTTGAATAAGGATTAATTGTGAGGGAGAAGTCACTTTTGCCTATCCTCCAGTGTACCTCAAATACTGTCCAGCCTACTCCAGAATTAGTTAATGTAGTTTTGGTTTGAGGAGTCTACCTAATTTAGCTATAGGCGGAGTTTATGTTGATCTATGGTGAATGTAGGCCACTAGATCCTCAAGCCTTACTGAGTGTGCGTATGTGTATTGACCTCCTCTGCTGGTTACATTTGGAGGTTTGGCTGATGATGGGAGAAATTCCATTTAAGAATTACAGATGTCGTTTTTCCCTGGTTCTTTTGTCTACTCCCTCCCCCTCTCCCCGAGTCTCTCTCTTTCATTTCGTAAGTGCCCAATGGAAAAACACCATCACAGCAAATGCTAGTCTGTGCATCTGTTCAACTCAACTCAGTCAGACAAAATTCACATAAATTTACTTCAGTGTCAGTTCAGTGTCTTGCCACCCTAAGCATTACCAATACTGGATGAAACTTGTGACCAGTAATAATCATGAGACACAGCGTCCATGTCCGTTCTCTTGTCAGACATCTGTTTACATACTATGTGAATAAGTCAGAGTCTGCAAGCATGATCAGAAGAGATAGAGAGCGAGAGAAGGGGGGATAACATAGACATTTTGGAGAGTGTAAGAAGAGAGGCAAGTGAGAGAGAGGTTAAAAGAACTAACGAAAAGTGTGTGTGTGTGCGTGTGGTGGGGGGGTCATGGGGGGAAGAAATGGGAGGAGGTTTAAGAGTAGAGCAGGCTGCCCATGACATAGCTAAAGCATGAGTACATGCCTGTTGGCTGACGTCCACTGTGAAAAGCTCTGCATCTGGTTAACATCTACTGCCTCTGTTTTCCTCTCTCTACTTTCCTTCTCCCGTTTTCCTTTTCCTTTTCAGTTTAATCTCATCTCTTCCTCGCTTCATTCTTCTGTTTTCTCATTTCCTCTTAAACTCTCACCTATCACCTTGTCTCTTGTTTCTTTATACTTTCTTTTCATGTCAGCAGATGAAGCATCTGAATCTATTTTTCACCATGATGTTTACTGAAGGTTATTTGGAAGAAAGAATTTACCATCTAGATTTTTTGCAAAATCGTAGATCTGCTAACGAACTAACATTGAAAGTCAATTCTTCTTAATGAAAAAAAATTGTTTGATTAAAGCCTTATCTAATAGTATAAATAGGCAAGTGATGCAAAGTGAGTTTGTAGCATTTAAACACCATTAGCCATGCTAGCAACTATGTATTTAGGTACAGCAGTGCTTTTAAATAAATGCTGTCATCGTGCTAATACGCTCACAGTGACGGTGCTGATGGGCTGTTATGTAGATGATATAATATATCTGAAATAACTTCCTATTTACTATAAAGTGCACTGCATTTACTGTTGTGCAATATATATATTTATATATGGGTGTCCAAATGCAGAGTGTATGTTGTTTGGATGCAATCCAGAAATACAGATAGATGATAGATCTATTGTAAAACCCTAACACGACCATGACTTGCAATAATGTACTTCTGCACAGCTCAGCAGACACTTTTATGCTCCAGATGGTGAATTAATGTTAATCAGATTCACACAAATTACTGCAGGTAAATAATTTAAATGTGTTTCATTACTTTGCATTTTGATTATCAAACATATTTTGACAGAGTGATGTTCAGGTGAGTAACTAAACACTCTTAGTCATTCCACGGTTCACATAGGACAGTGTGACATCTACCCGCTTGTCGCTTGTCTCATTTTGACACACAGAGACACACACACACCTTTTTTTTTCTACCTCTATTTCTTTTAACTATTGCTGAGTGTATATATGCTCATACATAATACTTTTACTTTCTCATTTACTTTCATGTTTTTATTTGACATAATCCTTGATTCTCATGGTTTATTCTCATCATAGTACTGAAGGATGCTGTTTTTTGGGGGGGTTCACATGTGAAAGGTTTGAGTGGTTGAAAACAAATGATCTTTCTTGCTATGTGTCACCTCTCTTTTTTTCCTTTCTGTTTTTTTTTTTAGTTTTTTTAGTATAAACACACATCACTTTATAGCTTCAGGGTGTGTCTATACTTCCACTCTTCACAGAGTTCAGCTTGTTACCCAGATGATCTCCTGCAGCCAGTCATAATGCTGGGGTGGAGTCTTTATTGCTCTCATCCAGTCCTGTTTTCTGTGTCTCTCTTTTTTTTTCCCTCAGCTGAACTCAAAGCTTCATGATGACATAAAAAAAGATTCTTCCACGTGTCCACTGCTGTGTTTGGATGGAGGAGGGGAAGGAAAAGAACATGTCTAGTTTTCCTTCATTTTATTTTTTCCTCTCTTTCAGCTAAGATTCTGCAATATTAAAAGTTGTTTTGGTGCTAAATAATTATGCAAGAAAAGGTCTTCAGCTCATAAACAATTATGTTGTTGCCCAGATGAAGAACTTCATCACACTACAGTCATCTGACACTTAGACCGGGTCACGATAATCTGATAATGATCTGTCTGTCTGTCTATTGTCTTTTCTTGTAATCGCTTATTTGTCCACCAATATGTATATGAGTTGCTAGATGCTAGTTTCAGATGCTAGTTGCTGTGACCTGAGTAACCCAGACTCGGAGAGGAGACAGAGGCGGTCTGCCTGGAGGTGGGGGGTGGGGGAGTTAGAGCAGACAGAGAGAGGACAGGCCCCAACTGGCGTAACACAGAATAGGAGAGGTGTGTATGTGCTGCATCTACCATATGTTAACATGTATGTAATCATATGTGATACATCCACTGATCCTGAAACATATTGATTCAGTGGCATAATCCATTTTATAAACAAATTAACTGGCCTACATTATTAATAATTCCTATGAATTATCACCAAAATCAATTTGAATTAAATTAAAAAGAAGATGTCACATGATAACGACTGACTCTAATCTATGGTTTATAGATTAGAAAATACTGTCAATAAAAAAGACAAAACCTATTTAATTTATTGTGTCAAATGGATGATTCATGTGTAGTCAAACTATGAATTAACTGTGCTTAAAGCAATTATGTAACTGTTCATTGTACTTCATGGGTAAGTTGCAATGAAAAGATATCCAAAACATTTAAGCGGTCTCAAAATTAATGGATTATTATGAACCACGTTTGGATAAACACAGCTTGTGTAATGAGTCCATGTTCATCTGTGTATCTTTAATATGATACAGATTTGTGGTTGATCAGTCTCTTGCTGCTGCAATAAGAAAAGCTGTGGGGAAAGAGAGAAACTGTGAATTTCTCACCATTTTATCTTATCACAAGTCAATGTTTGGTGACTTTGCAACACAGACAATTTCAGACACTGAAACAAAAGATACAGCTTTGTGCATTTAGAATAAACTAAGCCCCAGGTATTTATCAAAATGATCTTTCCTGCCTTTAATCATACATATTAGCCCCTGGACTCTATTTTCATCTCAATTTCACCTTCCCACTAGATTAAAAGACAGAAAAAAAGGATATGGTGCCATATTGTGCTCTACAGTAAATAAGAAAATAATAACACCATAACTGATGACTGGCTTTGATCCTAAATACCTTTATTTCCTTTCATAAAAGCAAGGGGACAGATTTCTAATAAAAGTCAGAGCTCAGCTTAGTTTATACTGAACATTTTTCAGGTTCTGGCCGAACAACGGTTTTGAGTTTTGTATGTTGAGGAATCTAAATAAAGAACTTTTCAACTCATTACTGAAAGGTTGTTTTAGTTTTGTAAATCACCCTTACATATTTCTAATTGAGTCCTATCCACCCAGTAATCATTTATTCTTGTTCATCATGTAGACATGGATGTTTTACACTGTCCTCTCAGCTTTTGCCGTAGTTGACCGGTTGAAGATGGGAGATGTGCTGAGACTTGTTATTAGCTATGTGAAATTTGACCTCCCCCTTTCTCTCCCTCAGGGACAAAAGTGCACTAAACTCTTCTAAAACGTGTATGTGTTATATAGTCATCCTTATTGTATTGTAACTCTATGGACATGCATTGTTTTAAAAGTATTTTAAGAACCACTTAATGCAATTCGTTTTCATTTTATGTTAGAACATCTTTAATAATTAAAACAATTTGATGTTTTTTATCTCTTACATTCTCTCTTTTCTATTTCCACTCACCCAAACAGTTTGAGGCAGATGACCGCCCACCCTGAGCCTGGTTCTGCTGGAGGTTTCTTCTGCTGAAGGGAGTTTTTCCTCTCCAACGTTGCCTAGTGCTCAAGTGGGACTGTTGCGTTTTCCACATTATTCTGTATATACTTATATTCTGTAAGTTCTTAAACCCTTCAATATAAAGTGCCTTGAGATGACTTACGTTGTGATTTATGTAAATATATAAATCAAGTTGAATTGAACTGAACTAAATTGATTTACTGGGAGGAGTGATGAAAGCTGTGAAAGCTCTGTATTCCTGTCAGTTCTCCCAGTTTTTGACATCACTGAGTCATCCTTTGGCTTGTGGACTAGTAATATGTTTTGTCCTTGATATTTTTTGGTTGAGTGTATACATGTTATCAGAGTAAGGCAAACCCATCACACAGCAGTAACACAGTTATTCATAAAATGAGTTAGACAAAAAGCAAAATGTTCAATTTATTAATCTTATCAACTTATTAACAAATTAGCCTGAATTCATCATGTTCTCATTTAGATGAATTTACAGTCAGCTATTAATATCAATATCAAACACACACACACACACACACACACACACACACACACACACACACAGATTGTCTGCTGGTAAGGTGGGAGTGTTGCAGTGTTTTCTTAGCCTGTGTCAGACAGGATAGCCACACTGAGCAGGAATCAAGGGCTTTTCCTCTGACTGCTCCCAGGGGTCTGTAAGATCAACACACACTCTCTCCTTCACACATATGCACTCATGCAGCCCTGAGTCCAAGGCCCTCATCACCAGAGCCAGTTCTCAAGCAAGTCTGTTTTGTGGTGTAAGGTTTTGCATTTACATACAGTAGACTCATTTGCTTTTTATCCAAAGCGACTTAAATGGGAGCCACAAAGCAAGATAGTGTAGTAAGGAAAACGTGTGTGTGTCATCGCTCAATAAGAGCACGCTTTTATCTTCTTAAAACTCAGTTTCAAACGGTGGGTAGTCTAAGTAAAATTATATTTATGTAATTATACTATCATACTTTTTTAATGGAAATGTTCTCAGAGCAGCAAAACTGTAGGAGGGGAAGAAGAGAATATCAAAGTAAGACTAAGACACATTTTTCTGGTAGCATCTAATTTTACACAACTTACATGTTGAAGTTTTGAATTGCTGTGAGATTTTAGTTAAAAAAGACAAAGGCACTGACAGTTTTCCAGCATGTAGTCTGGGCTCTAAATCTGCAGCCTCCAGCTTCACAGATCTGGTCTTCCTCCAACATGTCTGGAATTCTCTCCCCTTTCTTCTTTTTCTTTTTCTTCAGTCTTTCCTCTTCCACGTATGTTGGCAATAATTACACATGAAAAAAAACCCTACACAAAACAGTACCATATCCCTTTATGATGGAAGGTGTTTTTTGTGCACTGCATTTAAAAATAAGATTGTTGATTTGTGAATTTTCCTAATTGAAGTCAATATTTTACCAAGCAGTGGACTGAACCAGTCAGTATAAACCTATGAGGTGCAGTGAAAAATTGTTCAAACTTAACTCATAGGTAACTTAAATTGTGATTCAAGAGTTTCCAAGTGAGCAAAAATTGTATAAAAGCCACAGAAATCATAGGTTCTTGAGTCAGAATAAACATTATTTAGCCTAAATGAAGAGTTGGAACAAACCAGTACGTAATAAACAGTATGTGATACTGTCAGACAGTGTGGAAAAAGATGATTTTAACAACCTTTACTTAAGTCTAAAATTGTATGTTAACCCATGGTACAAAACTCTAGTATCTCCTCTACACCTTTGATATGATATGATGTGATGCACAGTGATCATTTTCCTTCACAGAGACTTGTATATGACGTGGCTGGGTTGGGCTCATGAGACAGTCTCTGCTGCTCGCGGCTCAAACCATTTTCTAAAAGAGAACAGAAAGAAAAAAAAATCTTAATGACAAGCCCTAGCAGCCAGAGTGAATCAAAAGCTGGCAGCGTTGGGTTTGATTTCCCTCCGTCTGCCCGCCTATTGTGGAGAACGAAGAGGACAGACGTCTCCACCTTTGAATAGCACGGCATTAAAACTCAAAGATGACAAGTCGTGGTCTCCGTTTTCTACTCATGTGCGAGACTTTCTGCGCATATTTTCTCCTTTGTCTCTCATTATTAATTTATCGGTAAAGTCACATAACATGGTCACTTTGGGCAGTTTATCTAAAAATCTCACAAGATACTTTTCAAACAACAAACATTTTAATGTCCTAAAGAAAACGTCTCTGCACTTCTTTTGTTTTTTCCACCTAACCAGATGTGTTTCTCCTCTGGATCTCTCCCTGTGCAGGCCCCCATGATTCATTTTCCACAGACATCTGAAAAGGTCCAACACTATCCCCTCCCCCACACCTTTTTTCTCTATTCCTATTCTTTCTTTCTCTGTGCTAAAGCTCCTACTGCTGGACTATCTCAGTGCAACGCGACGGTGGAACAAGGGCGCAACAGGGGAAAGGAATGAAAAGTATGATGAATCTCCACAGCTAAGGGGTTTGTGTTTATGGTAGATCTTCTTTTTGTCATTCTCTCCTCCTCTGGTGGTTAAAAGGAGAAGTTAGATTAGCCTTCTCTGGGGCTGCCTTGGGTGGTGGTGGGTGGATCCACTGAATGACACCTTCAGTGAGGTAAGCACACCTCCAGAATAAGAAGAAAAAATAAGGAGGTGGAACGTTTTTTTTATGAGATACATTACTTTCCCTGATGGGAGAGAAAAAGAAAAGAGAGAGAAACGTGCACTTAAAACCACTCATCAACCTCCTCCCTCCTTCTTCTGGACATTCCCACCCTTTCCCACTCCTCCCTAGCCCACAGAAACACACTATTTCTACCTAACTCCTCACTAGCTCCCTTTTTTTCTATGCTATGCTATTCCTTCCAATCTTTTCTAGGAGGAGGATGCTTCCTAGTGGAAGGACGTGTTTGGCTGGAATCTATTTTACCAGTTCATGTCATGGTTTGGTTGTTAATGCACACTTAAACTAGCAAATATGAAATAGCAATTGAAATATGCTGGCTTTGTCCAGCAGTAACAAAATTCTCAGATAGGTAGGGTCACAGTATCTTACAACAAAGGAATCTAAAATATACAGTTAGTTTTTTAGCAAAATATTGCCAGCTTAAAGCTGCGTTCTGCAGCTATAAGAACAGCTTTGTAGGTTAAAAATTGGCTGGTGAAAATAAACATGGTCATACTGGGGGAAAAACTACAATATGTACAATGAACTACGAGGAACAATAGCTCAACAATAACACAGAAAAATAGACCTAGCTCTCCCACCAGTGAATAATGCAGAGATACAATAGGAAGGATGGATTATTCTACAAATGTTATTCTACATTAGTGTTATTTGTTAAATTGCTGATAAAAACACAAAGTTTGGGGGATTTCCTAGTTAGGGATTAAAACTATTCTGAAAGATTTTGTACAATTTTATATACAAGAAGTTAATGTCCATGTACCTTGGTTGCATGTCCATCAATATACAACTTTCATTGTACATTAGTGAAACGCAGCCGTATATACAGCTGTAAATGCCTTGACTAGTTCTCTGAAGTGTGTGTGAGCGTGTCAGCCATACGTGGTCTTTACCTGCACATGGCCTGTGATTGCATGTTGAAAGAATAACCCCCATTTCAACAGCAATAGCGTAAAAGTGTAAAATTGAAAGGTGGGCCAAAGTGAAGAGAAACCCTCAATTACCTGCTGTCTGCTCTGCAGATGATCCGTGGTGCCTCACTGTGAAAAAACTACAAAGAAGGTCACACTAAAATTCATGCTGCGTGTTCATTTGCAACTAAAACACAATGCGTGAAAGATCTCTCTTCTTGGCATAAACAGGTAGTCGTGTGTTAGCGTCAACATGTTGATAATACACCAGTAGCCAAAAGTACAAGAGCTCCAGCATTTCATACTGCAAAGGTCAAACTGCTTAAGTCAGACACTTTTCTCAGTTTTTCAGGGGTTTTTCACATATGAAACAATCTTCCTCAGTAATTAGTGACCTTATAATTTATTTAACACTAGACAACTGCCCTTTACTGGGGTTCAACAGGAAGCTTTTTTAATAGAATGGCCTGATAATTGTAAAGACGTCTGTCTGCAGTGAGAAAAAGAGGGAAGATTGTGCTTTGAAAACATATGATGTTTAGTCAAATCACCCTATAATACTTATGCACTACATAGTAGTACTGTTATTACATGGGCACTATGTTAATTTATGGCTTAATTGATAAAAAATGCCCTGGATTAGACTTGATTTAATGCAGTGGGTGTGGTATTAAATAGGTAGTGAAAACTAAATTTCATGATACAAAAACCTCCATCAGCTACAGTGAAAAACACCAATTAAATGGGTTTGAAAGTAAATGATTGTTTAGTTACAGTGGACTTATGAATGATTATACAGAGCTTTCTACCAGCGCTCATACTCATCCTCAGATAAACCCAGAGTCCCAGCATCCCATCCAAGGTCTACATCAGATGAAACCTCCTGCCACGTTGTCTCTTCTGTTCCTTCCCCCTCCCTGTCTCTCTCTTTTCTTCTCTCTCAGTCGCTTCCTCATTCCCTCCCTCTACATTTCTCACAGTAATATGTTTTTTTATTTCTATGACCCTTGCTCACTCCCTTTTATTCTACTCTATTTTGTCTATAGTATCTTAACTTTACTTTCTGTGTCTTCACAGTTTACTCTTTATTTCATTCTTTATTTGTCGCTGGCAAAGCTCTAGTCATATAATGTGGATGTTGCAGGGCTGGATGGAAGGTCAGTCCAGTTGAGTTGCTTCCTGTGCTCCCTGCAGACTAAATGCCAGCTTGGTGACCACACAAAGAGCATGCTGGTAGTTCAGCTGCAGCACCTTGGTCACAGGCCATTTTCACTGAGCTGTACTCTCTCATTTTGTCAAGAATCTCAGACAGACATACTATTGGGTCTCATTCAGCTTGCATACAGAAAATGCATGCCGCATGGTTGGTAAGAAACATGCATCATGCATTTACACAGGCACTATTTACACAACATTATTTACAGTATTCCCCTTATCAGTGTTCAGTTTGGTTATTTGCAGTGCTATGAAAGAGTGGATGAGGATTCTGGGACATTGACCTGTTGCTGCAGCTGCTAGTGTAAATGAGTGGACACAATTCTTTATATGTATATATGTATCTGCATGCAGAGCAACATAGTGAGACCTTGGGTTGCAATGGTCTGGCTGGTGGAAAGGAACGAGCTCTTAGAACTTTTTTGATTCTTACAAAACTCATGATTTTCTAGTCAAGACAATAAATTAAAATGTTTTAGTTGAACATGCTCACTGTTGATCAGCCATGAGTTTCAGCACAGTCTCCAGTGTGCCATCAGCAACCTCTCACCAAAGTTACAGTAGGATGTAGATAGTAATCAAAACTGTAGTTCTTTCTACCTGTTTATTATAACATATAAACATCTTACTAGAGAAGAGAATCATACTAACATTTTACCTCAAACGCCTCTAGCAACAATGTGAGAAACGTGAAGTGTTTAAACTCCTCCCTCAAGTTTATACTAGGGAACGCCTCTATGATCTGCAGACAAAAAAACACACCTCTCCCAAAATAAATGGCAAGAAAAAAAACTAGGAAAACATCAAAACGAAAAGTAATTTTAAGAAATCTAATTCTAAATTTAAGAGTGCCCCATGTGTCACCTTTCCCTTTATCCCCCTATATGCTATCCAAAAGAAAGGAACTCATGCAAAAACAATTATTAACCTTCACTGTATTTACTGTGTGTGTATAAACACTTTATCATCAGTTTCTCTACTTTTTGCTCTTTAATGTGAAACAAAGACTTTCTGGCCACAGACAATGTACTCTCCTCTGGTTGTGTTAACCCCCGTGCTGGACCACTGCTACTTGTTTTCTGTCCCTTTATGAGTGAGAGAGCAGCAACCTCTTCTGGTTAAAATGCTCAACAAACAAGACACTCCCCAGGCTGGATTCTCACTTTAAAAAAACAAACAAAAAAACTCCAAAGACAATATTTTACACACAGTTTATGTGTTTATGTACATACAGTGATATTTTTCTTAATATATGCTTAAAGTTCCTTATAGTACGCATAGCAGCTATTGAAATCACAGCCCCATTGTCCACTGGAGGGTGCCACTGCATCACACACTCAACTTGTATGTTTCTTCTTCTTAAAATGCAAAAAGTATCTGCTTGTTGATGCTTTAAACGTAAGTTTCTAAAACTCTGTTCAATAAGTTAATGAGTCAGTTATGGTAGCGTTTGGTGACAAGCTGTGATTCTCTTGTAGTTGGGCAGTGTAAATATTCTCCCTGCTCTGAATGCCTTTCTCCACTGGAACAGCCATAGATTAACTGCCTCAACACTCAGATTTGACCTGAGTGCTCATACACACAGGACTTTTCTCACAACAAACAGGCAATGATCAGATAAAAACCTGCAATTTTTCCCACTGGTGTGATTTCATCTTAGATAAAACCTCTTCTGGTCCTATAGTTGCTTCAAAGAAAAATCACAAAGAAAACATAAAACTATATATTTGCCAGGAGTCATATTGTTTTTTTCACTTTCAACTCAAATAACCCCAGCACGTTCAAATCAAGCATTATGAAAAGCATTATGTGTGAAAATAGCTTCCCAGGAGAACACAATTAAAGCCTTTTGCTGCACAGATTGGTTATAATCTTACACAAACTTTGATGCTTTTACCCATTTGTTCTGATTCATCTAGGCCACAGACAACACAGGTAATTTAACCACTTTGTGGAACAAATCATCATTGCATCATTTTCCTCCTGTTTCTAGCTGCCTGTGATGGCTAAAGTCCACTAACAGCTTCCACTAAAATTCTAATTCACAATGAGTGACCTGTCAGTCTGCATTTGTAAGAGATAGATAGCACCAATAAATCATTTTATGTGTTGGGCCAGGCTATAAAATAACAAAGTATAAAGCAGCTTGTGGTTAATCATTTGAGCAGACGCTTATTATAGTGATTTACTTCCAGGAACAAGTATGTCAAAAATAACAGTTTTGTTCAGTACAGCCAGCATTGGACCAGCAGCCAACCACAAGAGAGGGCGCTGTTTCCTGGCCAGCCACTGGTCCGTGTGTCAAAAGAACTGGCTCACATGTGTTTTTTTTTATAGTCTGGCCTGCAGGTGGTAGAGATGAGAAAGAGAGAGTAGGAAAAAAAAACATCCTAATCGTGCCAGCGCACAGCGAGGATGTAATCCAAAAGGCAGCATGAAGCAATGGAAAAAACAAATGAATAACTACAAACATATACCAAAGCTAATAATGGAGACGAGTGAGTTTAAGAATAATATATTATTCTTTGTGTTCCAGATTAGAGTGGAAACATTGATAAATTTGGTGATATAGCAGATTTGGATCGTTTAAAAGTTGACTGTTGAGTTTTATACTGACAGAATATGTCATGTCCCGCTGAGCCCTGTGTCATTCTCCATTCTGTGTTATGTAAACTTTCAATGTGGGTACATATGTAGTTGTTAATTGTTATTTTCCATTGCTGCTTGCTGCCTTTTTGAATTACCCCCCACCCGAACCTAAAGGGCAGATGAATAAACGCACGTAACGTTTACGTGACGTAAAGGCCAAGAAACAGTGCCCACTACTGTGAACATTCACAGGTCCAGTACTGCTGCTCCAGAATCCAGAAATTCTCAGGTCCTACTGGGTTTTATTGCAGTGCACTCTGAGTCCTACAGAAGACTCTCTTTCAGCCCTGATTCCCATTATATGGCATGACATTGACTGACACTGGTTTAATGACATCTTGGCTGAAGCAATGCCTCACTGAGTTCTCTTGAATCACACTCCAATTCCTGCAAGCTTTTTTTATTAGGTGCAGAATTCTCAACCAATGTCATCATACTGCTACATAATTGTCTAAGCTTCTTTCTTTGAGTCCAGCAGCAGTACCCAATTATAATAGCGGCAATTATAATTGCTTGTGATACAGGCTAACACTCAGGCCCTATTTACACCTAGTATTAAGATGCTTCTTGGTTGATTGCACCACAAGTGGACAGCCGGGATACATCTCTGTTTACACCTGTACGCATACTCCAAGGTGTCAAGTAGACTACTTGTATCCGATCTAAATAACCTCTCTGGAAAAACTCTAAATCTAGTCCAATGTATGTTACAAAGCAAAAGAGCCTTCTGTTTCCTTGTCTTGTCTCGTTCAGTCATTTAACAGTCACCAGGAGACTCAACAAGGAAATCAAAGCTCCATCTGCATACATTAGAATTTTAAATGTATTCAGATGCTCACAACAGCAGCCATACATAAAGATTAGTTTTAAAAAGTGTCAGAACTTCATAGAGCAGTTTAGGGGTGGAGAGAGGCACAGATCAGTGGACTAGAGACAGATGGACCACCAGCGCACATACTGTAGATAATCATGCATATGATAATTGGATCGTATAAGTGAAATGTGCCCTTGAGGAGAAATAAAGTGTTTTAGGGCTCTAAAGATTTAATTTCAATTGCTGGGTAATGGGCAGCTTTGTGGGTAGTTTGGCCAACTAACAAGAAGAGAAACAGCGGCGCAAATTGGTTTAAAAACATTTTACAATGAAATAATTTTCACCATGTTTTTTTTAGCAACCAAATAGTTCACCAGAATGTTTTATTAATATCTGATGTGAGTTTTAAAATATATTGTTATTTCTTGATTGAACTCGTTTATGTCTTTAATGGTGGTTTAATGTGCTGTCATAAGTTTAGACACACAATTTTATTAATTAATTTAGACAATACAATTAATACAATACATACAGAACTATAGATTGTACTGTAAATGTATATGACGAATATAATCTAGGAGTGCATCAAGTAACTTCCAGATTACTGTCAAGTTGTGAGCCACACAACCTCCTCACAACCATTGAGACCTTGCAAGAGGTCACAAGAAGGAGAAGCTAAGCATCATTCACACCTAAAAGAAAAGAACAAACATGGAAACAACAAGGAGACAAGGATGAGACTGAATCCTCAGGAGAGTGAAGACGCAGATGCAAAGCAGCTGAAATGAAGCACAAGCGAGGAGGAAGAGAGAGATCACAGAATGGCCAATGGTCCAGCACAGAAAAGAGAGGACTGGGAGAGAAGGAGGAGAGGGAGAGAAACAAAGATAGGTGCACAATGTGGACACTTATTTAGTTGAGAGAACAAACAAAAACACAGAGGTTTTGTCTAATGTCAGAAGGAAGTGCTCATGATAGGAAAACTGATTGCATTCTTTTAAACTCATCTGTGATAGAACTTTGACCAGACATAGATCATATTAAGAGTATAAAACCATCTGCAAAACATTTAGTTTTCCAAGGAGCGCGTCTCTCACCACTGCTCCTACTATGCCTATGGTAAAGCATGTTGTGGCAGCATTGTGTTACAGGTTGTTTCTCAGCATCAAGGGCAGGTTGACTGATTTGACAGATTTGAGGAAAGCGTGAATGCAGACAAACACATGGAGGTCCTTGAAGAAAATATGCTCCATTGTTCATGGGATAACACACACAGTGCACAGTCCTTGATGGTCCCAGCTAAAGCCCAGACCACATTCCATAGAACAGCTGTGGACATCCCTAAAAAAGGCAGTTGAGAGATGCTTGTCCTTCGGTCTGACAGTGCTTGACAGGATCTGCCAGGAAGAATGGGATGATACACCAATTCAGGTATGAGAAGCTTGTAGAGATTTACCCAAGAAGACTCAAACCTGCGGCTGCTGACAAATAGACAAAGCACTGAACTAAGGGCCTGAATAGTTTGGAAAATTATTTCTGTTTTATATGGGTTACTGTCGTTACTGTCGTGTTTTCTGAAATCACTGTAACGGCTTCGTCTGACCTCTGCACTTGATCAATCAGACAACATTTTTTTCTATCTTACCTCTTGTCACCATGAATGAAAATATGCCAACACCTGATTAGTTTACTGTGCGTACATGACACAACCAGGCCTCAGTAGTCAAGTATCAAGCTTTGTAATTTTTATTATTTGATTTAATTTTATTCAGTTTAATTAATATCAGTATTTTCTTTTAAAGTTTTTTACATCAAGGAGACTCAGTCACAACCTGAAAGCTTTAAAAGAACCATATGTAATATATTTACTATACTAAATATTATAATGACTATTATAGGTCATGAGAGATTAAAGAAAGATGCTAAGTTGAAATATTGACATCTCAGACGACAATAAAACAGCCTGTAAATTCTCTTTCAAAATGCTTTATTTTATGCCCAAAAAACACTTAGTATTTTAGTTGCTTTAAAAATGTATAAACAACAATGCTACTAAATATTTAAACAACACAACACAACACTTAGTGAATTTTATATTTTTGGCATTTCAACATCTCTTCAGTGTGGTAAATCAAAGGTCCTGCAATTCACATGCAATATTTACAAATTATACGTCCTAATACAATGTAGTAAACAATCAATTTTAGCAAAATTGAAATGGAATTTAAAAGCAGTCTAACATTTAGACATAGCTTCTTTTTTTATTATTTTCAACATTGTACATTAACACATTAAAATGAAGCCATTTAAATCGTGACAGATGAAATACAGAATTATTTAGTTTAGCTAGAAAAAGATAAGATACAATGATTTTGGTAGAAATATAGAGAAGAGGACTTGGATTTAACGGCTCATTTTTCTCTTGCATTATAGCCTCAGCAGCATCTGTCAGCACCTTGTTTTCTAATGTTACTATCAGCTTCAATTTGAGTTGTCTGACCAGATTTTTTCTATTTTTAAACATTAAGCCCTCCTGGGCTTCGATTGTGTCCCAGAGCCTACAGATCTGAAGTCGTCATGTTTGAACACATTGTGACAAGAGAGCACTGGGATGGTATTGAAGTGGAGGCACATCTCCACTCCAGTAGAAGATAGTGTTGCTAAAATGAGGGGAAAGTGTAAAGAAGATTAAAAGGCATGAGAGGAAGAGAGTGTACGCTGAAATTAAAGCTTGTCTTTATAAAAAGAGTATAAAAAGAGAGAGGGAGCAAAAAAAGACATAAATGTTAAAAAACATTGGTAGGTTTTAACTATGACGTTTTAACAATGTTCTTCTTTACATTTGTGTTTTGTGACCAAGTCACAATGGACACAACTCACTAATCTGTTAATCAATAAACCTCCCATGCTTCATAAGCAGTTTGGCATTTAAATCACATCTCTACTGTAGATGTACTTGGAGATACACAACACAAGCCTGGTTAGTTTGCCTAAGAGTCACTAACAGCTGAAAATGTATCACACCTTTCACCCACTGACAGCTGGGATAGGCTCCAGAACTCCTGTGACTCTTCAGAGGAAAAGCGGATCAGACAGCGGATGGGTGGAAAGAGAAAGAGGGCTCCATATCAAATATACATCATATCACAACAAAGCCCAAAACTTAAGCCATTTTTTTGGACTCATTGGTTTTGACTTACAGTTGTCATGAAAATTGTTGTTCTTGACTAGGGATCTTTTGGTCTTGACTTGGGACTTGTTGATTTTGACTTGTAGTTTATTTGTGACTTATTGATCTTTGCTTGGGAGTTTACTTGGGACTTGTTGGTCGCGGCTCGTACTGCACTTGGGATCTGTTGTTCTTGATTAGTTTGGCCTTTGTTTACAGTTGACTTGGGAGGTGAGGATCATGACTTCCAGTTAACTTGAAACTTACTGGACTTGCACCTACACTTATGACCTGTTGGTTAAACTCAGGATTTCATAGTTATGGCCAAGAAAACAGGAAAAAAAATGCTGTCTGAAAGCTTCCATCTGAGATTATGTCATTCGGCATAGAAAGTTTTTTTTTTTTATATTCTCATTTAACCAGACTGACTTTTGTCTTGGATCACAATCACAGACAAAAGGAAAGATATTTTTTGCCACGGTTTCAGTTTGTTTGTATTCTCCCCTGACAGTGCTATTATGACTCATTCTTTGAGTCGTGCGAGGGATGCTGGGAAAACATAATTTGCATGGTGTCATCTGAGGAATTAACAACATAGTGAAGAGCTGACCTAAGATTAATTAGGATGTGTTTGTCCAAATAAAGCCTTTTCATGTGTATGTGTTACTCATTCCACAAATGTTTATTAGCAGAGACATATTCAGTAAGGTCATACATAATGTATTCCTGACAGCAGTATGTTGATGTGCTGTTCTCTGCAGGAGCTGTGCCAATCACTCATTATGTAAATAAGGCTAAATATGCAGACTATTTAATTATACGCTTTACCATTAAGGGTAAAAGCTTTCTCTTTGCTTGGACATGGTGGAGGTTCACTGTCATATAGGTACACAGAGGTTCATATTGTGCTCTTCTTCCCATCTGACTATTGAGAGAAATGAAAGTCTTAAAACTAATAGGAAGAAAACTGTGGCTGAAGCAATCAGTAAAATCTTTGTTGACTCAGTTATGCCAGTATGTTGAAGATATCAGTAATACAGGTGATATATAAACGTATATATCTACTGGTGTAATCTCTAAAAGCAGTGACTTATTAAACCCTGTGATCTTACATGGCACTGTGTAGTAAAAGGTGTGATATGACTGTTACACATGCTGCATTAAGATAAATCTCGTTCTGCTGCATGGCCCCCCGGCTTTAAATTTCCATTAAGTGAGTTGTGACAAATTGTAGAGATTCACAGTTGCTCTGTTTTGAAAATGCTGCAGAGCAAATTCCTTTTATAATCAGATTACCGTTCGTATAGACAGATTGTACTTTCCTATGTGGAAAGTGGGCCAGGATGTTATAGTTAGATAAAGGCTGCTGGGGCTCTGAGTGCCCTTCCACACTTATTTTTTCTTTTTTGAAAATAGAGCATCTTCAGAGAGTGATGTTATGAACTCATACTCACTGTGCAACTAACTTCACTCTCAGTTTTATGAACACTATTTAATAACAGACTATGGTTCAGATATGAGAACAGCAATTTTAAGCTGTTTCTTTAAAGCAGTTGAATGCATGACTGGTTAATGTGATAAAGGAAATGCACTCCAAGATACTTTAAGAGGCAGAAAGTAGGACAAAAATAATTGAACTGAAAGGAATAAGATAGGATATGGTAAGTGGTTTGTGTGTGTGTGTGTGTGTGTGTGTTTTTCTTCTAACTAAAATTTACATTGAATAGACAGTAATCGGTGGTAATGTGTTAATAAGCAGGATATTTATGCAGGTCAGAGAGCACTAGAATATTAGTAATAGTGTTGCAAGAGTAATGTATCGCAATAAACAGACTGTAGTTCAGCCCATGCAATAGCAAACACAGATTGCTCTGCTTTTCCCTGTGTAAAATTAGTAAACAAGTCTCATTATGTCCACCATATGGTTCCTTCATTGTCATGCACATCTGCTACTGCAGTAATTCTAAGGGAAGTCATACTCCAAATACTGCCCAAAGTCAGTCCTGCATGGACACAAATACATAAACTGTAACTGAACCGGGTCATCTTCCATCACAATAAGTATTCTACAAGCGCAACAAAGCAGGAGGTTTGACATTATGCCATATCCCTGGGGGGAGATTACCGTAAAGCAATTCATAGCACTGCTCTGCAAACTATGAATTACTTGTCGAAGCTCGTCATGCAGAGCACTGGGGGTATAAGAGGGTGCTGGAATTGAGCCCTGGTGATACTCAATTATAGCAGGACAATGGCATGCAGTGCAGTGACATATTCTAAGGAGGAGACGCAGTAGACCAAAGCTTTGGTGACAGGAGGGACACAGCAGTGCATAAAATTGTGATTCTGTTTTTTTGGTGTGTTGGTAAGCCCCTCAAATGGAATTCACATCAGGGTAGGCTTTGTCTGGCTTTCGCTTTTGCTGAGAGAGAGAGAAAAAAAAGTCCTGTTCATGACACTTAATAGAAAACTGTCAGACGTGTGGTGGCAACAAGTGATTAAAGCGGTGTTTCAGCACGTTGTGCGGTCGATTCCCCAGCTTTCACCACCATTAAAATTGAAAATGCAAGACTCCAATATGAAAATGAAGCCAGAGCAAGCATCGGCATCCGCATTAATGCCCTTGTCTAACCGCATAGAAACGAGAGAGCCCAACTTGGCTGCAGGAAGAGACGACAGAAATTTTTTTTTCAATATGATCAAAGACAAACTCAGTCTGCTCTTGGAGAGCTTATGAGTCACTCTGCTAACTTTTCTCCTTCATACAGGAAAAGCTAATTAGTGCACACTAGCATTATTATGCATGCTTTTTCATTATCATTTTCATGTCTTTGTGTACTAAAATAGACTCCATTCTCCCATGACCCTGGATGAAATATGCATTTTAGAAGCCCAAACACTTCTACTGTTCAATCCTGATTTTCTTGGATGATGCAGTTATCTACTTTATAGGATTTACTAAAATTATTGAATCTGGGTTTACTCTATCCTGATTTTGCTTAAACTGTGGAAACAAGTCAATATGAGATATACAGTTCAAGGAAACTCAGACAGGCAGTGCTGTGTTTAGGTGACTTTACACAATGTGCGATCCCACAGACAGAGCAGACCTCCTGACCAATTGCTCTTACTGATGTAGATCACTGTGTATCTGTGCAGCACAGAGTTTGAAGTTACATACTGTGCTTCATGACAGGACTACAACTAAAATAAGTGGGGACAGTAAAATAAACTTTACACACAAAAAACACAGAAACACAAAGGCAGAGCATATAAAAGGTAATTGTGTAGGGAAATATTGCTACAGATCTAGTCAGTAAACTCACAACTGTCAGTTGCTTAAAGGATAAATTAAAGCTACAGGGTCAATAAATGCAAAACTAACATGCTTAAAGTTCACAAATCAGCTCATGAATTGTGAAGACTAATGTGATTAAAAGCTTTGGGAAGGAAAATGAGTAGATTACTGAACACAGTTGTATATACAATAAAGCAAATGTTTGTCATTATTAAGTTTCCATTATAGATAACCTGCATATTGATTTTTTTTTCTGACAGCTACTAATCAGGCGGGCCAGTTTCTTATGCATCAGTTCATTCATTCTTGAGAAGTGGGACGATTTATATCCTGTACATAAACAGATGAGTTATAGTGAAAGATGAAGATGATCTAAACTACCATAGTAATCGGTGTGTTTCATTTGGGCATTGTCACACAATAATTCTTGTTTAGAATTTTTTAAATTGTAGTTATGAATCTCAATAATGTGAATAAGTCTAAAAAATTATAAGTTTTCTTATTTCTTCCATGAAATGTCAGAGGGAGCTTTTTTTTGCTAATAAAACAAAAAAGGGGTTCATTCAAACCTGTAATTTCTTAGAAAATATTCTGACTAACATGGTCTGATAGCCAGGACCTAGCATGTCAAATGCAATCTAAGATTTCAGTGTACAATAAAGTCTTTCTCTCTGTTTGAGGCTGTTTATTAAAATTATTCCTGGACATGAAATTTGTTATGTCTGTAAATGTTGCAGCCTGGAAGTTTTTCCCATAACAGGTTGTGAGGTTGCTAACATCCTCAGATAATTCTGAGAATCAAGGAAATAACAGAGTCTGTTGATAAAAAAAGTCATCCTTCAGCTGGCCACAGTGCATTTTCTATGTACTAGTATATTTTTCTATAGTGGGAGTGTGTATTACCTGTCTTATTCCACTCTAACACCTTTTCTGTAGGGTGATAATGTTGTCGTATCAGTCCACCACTTTGGTCCAGACTGGAATGTCTAACAGCTGTTGCCAGGTATTTTTGCACATATGTCCATGTTCTCCAGATCATGTCTCCAAGAGGTAAGATTATTTCTTTGGAGGTAATTTTATTTTTCCTTTGACGCCACTATCAGGTTTATATTGGTGTTCAGGGAAAGGTTTGGCGAATGACAGGGTGGGTTGCCATGAAATATGGTACAGACATTCATGTTCCCCAGAAGATGTTTAGCACTAACTGTGCTGACCCTTTGACTTTTCTCTTGGTGTAACCAATTATCGAGTGCATAAATGTATATCCCTGTACTTACTTTTCACCTCTGCATTGGAGCAGCCAGCTTCAGACTGAATGATGCAAAGTCAGAAGTAATTTCAGCACGAATGGCATAATGCAAGATAATTTCTACCAGGTGTGGATTATTGCATTCCGTTACATCATGTCTTGAAGTAAACAGCTCACAGTGGGCTTGAATGGATCTCAGTGCATCTGTGTTGCTAATGGAGATTTGATGTGTTCATTGGACAGTCTTTGGTCAGACAAGTGCAGTCAGTGACCAGATGACTCAGACAAAATAATAGACACTACTAAAGGGGACACTCTACTAACTACTGACTTTGTTGTCAGAATACTATAATGATTTTCTTGCACATTGTACTTGAGCACATTTACTCATGCAAGAGATTTTTAATCTATTTTAGTTTACTTTTGTTTCAATTACTTGGTCTTTAAAAATTGTTTTGGGTTCATGTTTTTTTCAGTTAAATGATTGACTGACTAATAATTTTGATTCCATTCAAATTATTAATAAGAATACAAATCACAACTAGAGTATATTACAGTAAAATATTACAGCCAGCATTACAGCTCATGAATCTTTATTCAATCCTCTCTTTCTCACACATCATCAAAAGGAAGTTTGAGTGTTAAGACTCTATGTGTCTGTGCGTTATTTACAAATGGTGATGCAACGGAATCAGTGTCAAATGGAATCCATGCCTCATCTGAAGACAAAAAAAAGAAAGGTCATACCTGTACGTTCATTTTTTAAAATTGGGAATTGTGTTGCCTTTCAATGGGATTCGAGGGGGGGGTCGTCAGGTTACAGACACAGCGCACATGCTCACCTATAAACACACTAATACAAGGAAGAGCCAAGTAAATAATGACAGTGGGTTCACAACTTATTTTAGTTTGAGTAATAGTCTTGTTTATTACGAGTGACAGAGGAAACCCCAAAGATTTCAGGAATATACACAAAATGTGAGCTTTCATTTGGGCTACGCTTTATTTACATGCATGGTTGGTAGCTGTTATGATGAAACGAAATAATGCAAGATGACAATGTATAAGCTATACGAAAATATAAATAATAAAGTGTTCGTAGTGAAAAGAATACATAGTAAATCACATATCTGTGCTACGTATACAGGGATTTAACAGACGACTGTGTTCTCTCTGATGTGATGGCAGCTGTCGTTCTTGGTTTCGAGACAGCAGCTCCTTAAGCTTCTGCCTTCATTTGGAAAATTAAGCGACCTGGCATTTCTGATGCTGCAGCACATTGTGCATAATGTGCTTATTACACAGATTCCTCCATAATTACCGGGGTCCCAGTGGTCACCAGCCTTCCGGATCTCAGGAATGTGAGGAAATCCTGCTGTCATCAACATACTAATCAAGATTTTGAATAATTTATTTCTGTGTCGAACCATGTGGCCATCTTCTCTGTCCATACTCTCTTGCTTTTCCTCTCAGAACCTTTTCTCTGAATTGAACTCTAAAAGTCTGACACGTCTCTATGGAGCCCTAGGTTGTTTTCATGATGCTCACCTTTTAGTCTGTGCGGCCTAATGCTGTCTAAGAAAGCTCAACAATTTAGCTGGATAGATCTTGTTGGCTGTTCTCATTAAAAGCCATTTACTGATGAGTGATAAGAACTACACAGCCATCTATTCAGGCGCATAATCCTGCAATAACAATTTACAAGCCAGTGAATGTGGGAGCATGGCTAAAGGGCCAAGCAAAGTACTTTTAAGTGTGGTTCAAAGCAAGGCTGAGTGTGGGAATAGCAATCCTTTCTCCCGAGACCGATAGTAGGAAGTACAATAGCGTCCTTTTGATCTTTCCTCTGGCATGTTTTCCTCTACACTTCTCCTCCTCTATCATCTGACTCATTCAGTGCCCTGTTCTCTGGAGAGATTATGCTAATCAAGGAGAGTCAGATATTGTTAAGTATCATCAGTTTCCAGTAAGAGGTGCAGTGCAGAGATTGGTGAACAATTCTCATTTCCAGCTAATTATGATCCTGTCTCAACAAATGGCATGCACACTTTACTGACTGGGGAATATCTCCTTTATCCTCATCCATCACAGTGAGTGAGCTAATGGGAGATTATTTTTAATAACTTTATGTGTAGAGCGGCTAATGTGTAATTCCAAAAATCATTTTCCAACAAGCATTTTTCTTATTTCAGTTGTTGATAATATAAATACACGTGTCTTGATAATACAAATTCTTAATCGCTACATTTTGGGAAACCTGCTTATCTGCTTTTTGTGGACAGATGAGGCTGAAATTACTTATGCAGTGTCATGGAAAGAGGGAGTAAACAGCTAGTATTTAGCTGTGTATCCATCTCACTTACTCTATAGGCAGGGTGCATCCTGGATAGTTCAGCAGTCAACCACATGGGCTGACACACAAAGACAGACAACTGTTCATTCACACCAACATGCCACCCCCAAAAAAGATTACAAAAATCAGCCCACCAGCACCTCTGAAAATAACCGCTGTTGCCTATAAGCTGGATTGATTGACTAGCACCAGTAATTTAACTTACCATCACACACACGAAAAAAAGTGGTCCCAGTGTAATAGTTTTAGTTTTTTGTACGGATCAGTACAGTATAAGATATAACTTGTAGATAATTAGGTGGTAGCAATTAACAGAGTACTGTATATGATAAGCTAAGCTAATCGCTGCAGGTGATAGTTTACGTTTTTCAATTTCTGTATTGTGTATCAGATATAATTCTCACTGTAGTAATTAACACATGACATTGTTTTTTCAAAAAAAATATAAATCTGGTGCAGGAATTTAAAAGCTCTCAGAGTAGAATATATAAATACTATTTAGAGAATCTCTCATTTCATCAGTGATTTCTTGGATCCAGAGTTTGGGTGAGGTTTAAGACCAGCTTCCAAACATCTATACGCCTTCTTCCTCTCCAAAGACCCATCTGTTATAATCTGATCCTCTAAGACCCACAAAGGCAGCTGAGATGCGCACACACCGTTCAGTCAATGCCTTCTTTTCCTCTAACGTTTATGTCAAGGTCATGCATACACTAAAGCCTTTGGGTGACACATAAAAATATGAGTGCCGGGACACCAAAATGCATTTAGATAGATGGGAGCTTTAAGTTGCATTTACTTATAAGATATTGGATTGGAAACAAATTAATGTCTTGAAAGTCATTTTAATCTCTTCTATCATATTAGCTGTCTCCTGCAATACTGGCACAAGGCTAGGTGAGAAATGATGTATGAGGGGATAAGGAAAACACATCAGTGCTAAACAGCACCTCTAGGATTTTGGAAATGTTGAGAAACTCTTCTCTATCCTATGCAGCACAGATGGATGTGTCAGTATGCTCCGTTATTAAACCCACAAAGGATATTTGTCTCCATTTTATGGTGGTCACATTTCAAAATGTTCAAAGGAAACAATTTGTCTGTGTCTAAAAGGAACATCATAGCAATTTTTTCCTTATAATTATATGCTTCTCTAACCAAAGGGAGATCAACCCACTGATGCTTGTTGCTTTGGGACCGACTGTGGTTGAAAGACATGATGCAGGGAATACTATTTTGTTCTTTTATAATTATATTGTTTTGTCTTCATAATTAAACTTTGTGTATATAAATATTACACTCAGCCACATACCATTTGAAGTAAGTCTCATTTTCCATGTTTGTATTAAAGGGAACACTATGAGCATGGAATTTTTTTTTGGGGGGGGGTCAGATTAAACACTGAGTAACCCTTGTGGATGTATTTAAAAGGTATAGATCAGGATGTAGAGGTACAAACACATAATTTTATTTTATGCAGAAAACAGAAATTATGATGTGGTTCTACATTAGAAGTTCAATAGAAAATAAAAACATATATAGGGCTTGGTCCTTTGTGGCACCTTTGTGATATTTCTCTCAATACTGATTGTGTTAATAATCATTAAACAATAACATTATAGTGATAAAAGATTTGAAAAGATAGATGAGAAAGGATTTTCAGTAAAACATTGTACTATTAATTTGATAGGGTTCACATAAGGTTCACTGTAACATTCACTGTTGCAACATATTGATTAGCTTAAACATCCATAGCAGGAAGACGCTGCAGTGATTCTTCATACATTTCTACACAGGCATACACTCTCTACAGAGTCACACATACACAGTTCAGATTCAGTTTACTAACAATCGAAATCTTTTAAATCAAGATGCTCCTCAAAAAATATCAATTAAGCTAAGGGCTGCGTTCACACAGCTGTTTGCGTTTCGCGATTTTCGATTGTCCTCATCGGCCACCGTATGGTGTCGTGGCGTTTGCTGTTGTGCACTGACTTGCTACAACCGGTTACTGATAGCTGTCATTTTTTAGTTTGAATTAGTTTTCTTACATATTACCTACACCACAGGACAGTCTTAACTTTAGTGGGCCAAGATGAGGCGCGCTGGTCTGGGTAAGACGCAAAGGAAAGCCTTAATTTTAAGCTCATATTAGCTTAATTGCTATGTAGCTAACGTTAGCTAACTTTATATCCATGAGCTAAGCTAGCGTTAACTTAATGTTATTAGCGAATTTGTTTTTATACTCAGCAACTGTCTAATCTGACTTTGTGTTTATTATACTGGACAAAAATACAATAGAGTAAATGAACAGTGTGTTAATTGTCATCGTCGTCCCTTGAAGGTGAAGGAAGTTCTGGGAATTATGTAGCAAGTGGATACAGTGTCTATGAAGAAGAAAATGAACATCTTCAGGAGGGACTGAGAGCAAAAGTCAACGCTTTGAAAAGTGTGAGTAACTTGATGAAGCGTCGTTAACTTAACTGCGATTATTGACGACTAACAGAAATAGCTCAGCAGATGTGCAGAGATTACTGTTCTCTATCATTTTTGTGAATACATATGGTTGTGTAACTTGTGTGTGTAACTTACATGCCGAAGGTTTTGTTGTGATATTTTTATGTATTTACAGTTGTCTATTGATATTGGAACGGAAGTCAAATACCAAAATAAAATGCTTGAAGATATGGTGAGTTTTGTTTCATTTTCATTAATTTCTTGCATTTGAGATCATACATACTATAAACAAAATATTAAAACAGTTAAGTGTAAAAAAAAAGCGCTTACAGGTTTATATTATTGTATTTATTAAATTGGCTCAATTTATATATTTTTAACTTCATATACTGTTTCTACTATTAATTGTCAACGTTGAAAATATAGTCGTTGAAGCTGCCCCGTGAAGGTAGCAGACTAAAAAGTAAAAACAATATTTCTTTAGTAAAGTGAAAATATACAGTAGCCTTAAATGGAAGTACCTCACAATTGTACTTGGAGTGTACCATCTCTGAACAGTAAGGTTTATTAGGAGTATTGGGTTTGTTTGTAAGCCTGGACTTTAGACTTTGTATCTGTCTTTCCTACACTAGGACACAGACTTTGACTCTACGGGCGGTCTGCTTGGTGCCACCATTGGCAGAGTGAAGCAGTTGTCCAGAGGCAGCCAGACCAAACTGTTGTGCTACATGCTGCTCTTCTGCTTTTTCGTCTTCTTTGTTCTGTACTGGTTCATTAAGCTGAGGTGATATGAGAAGCCTGATGGATTTGGCTCTTTAATCCAGGTCATCCTCCCCAGTATGTGCCACGCTGATGGGTCTCAAAACCAGTCGAAAATAATAATGACAGAAGGAAGGGATTTCTTTTTAATGTGACTTAGATTTACAAGTACCCTGGTGTCTGTGAGCATTTCATACACTGACCACAAACTGAGTAATGTAATGCTTTCTAGTGATGGTATCTGATGAGTCAGAAAAGGAAAAGACATAAGATATAACAGCTAGTGTATTACTGTATTAAGATCCTGAATGCAGTAGTGGGCCCCCCACTGAATACCAAACAACAATGAAATGGCAAATCTGTGGATACAGCCTAAATTGGGTTTAAAGTAATGAAGCTGTAGAATGCTAGCTCAAACAACTCATCTAATGTATTCACTCTTAAGAATGGATGGATGTATTAAAACAACAATGGTGTATGTTGTTATTGTTTCAACTTTGTTGTAAAAATGTTTTGTAATGTAAATAAACACATTTTATGCTCTTAATTGACCTGTATACTTGTAAAAAGTAAAAAATTTTACCTGGTTTTGGAACATTTTCAGTGAAACACAAAAAGCCAGATATTGCTGGTTATTTATTTTTACACATTTCTATACAGATTATTTGATCTATTAAAAAAAAAGGTTATTTTCCTTGATCACCAGTTTTCAAATGAGTACATTACAAATTAAATAACATTTTGCAGTTGGCTTGTCATGTAAGGTTATGAAAACAGACACATCATTCTGCGTGTTTTAGAAGATAATAATTTCTCATTGACAACATACACACTAGTACGATCAAAATAATCAAATGCAAAACAATCCATCGTCCTTGGATATGTTGTTTATATGAGTTTAAACTTGTCAGAATTGCACTTAGGTGATCAGAGTTTTTTTTTAAGCAGTTTGAAAATTAATTAACATGTCTGTCCCAGGATAAAGTGGTGATCACTTTTTGGGTAGTGTGTCCATGTACTTGCTGATGATTCCCAACATAACCTCATCAGCTCCAGCACCAATTGACATTAACCGGGAATCCCTGTGGAAAGGACAACGTTAATACAATGCAATATTTTTTTGATTGACTGCAGCGTTTGTCTGTCTATCTATATAGCTGTCTGTCCTGAAATCCTTTAGCTGCATTATTTGCCCCATCACTAGATGTCAGCACAGCGTAAAATAGGGACTTTCTAAGCTTGCACAGGAAATAAATTACAGTTGAGGCTCCCAGCACAACAGGAGCCTGAGCCTCATGCATGTATTCAAGAATTGTCTGATCACATGGTAACAGCCATTATAATCCCTCTTATTCCAACATTATAATTAAATTATAGTGACAATGTTTTTCAAGATCCTAGCAAATGGGGAGGCTGCTGTTACCATAGAAATGTTATAACTTTACCAAAGTACAGCCAAATATAACTATATTTTGCTAGCAACTATTGTTGCAATGAGAAATTATACCGGACTGAAAATAATTTCAATAACTGCTCTACGGTTCATACACAAACAATTACTAAAAGTAGTAGTAAATCCAGATAATTTGTGTTGCTGTTCTTCTGACCAGTCTCACCTGTAAAATCTGCTGACCAGCACGTCACTGGTAAAGCCCATCCCTCCCCAGTACTGGAGACAGCTGTCACTCACTTCTCTGGCCAGGCGACCACCCTTTAGTTTGGCCATGGATGCCAACTTAGTGACATCATTACCTTTAATGTACAGTGCTGCAGGAGAAAAGGTGACATGAGCAGAGAAGGATAAAAAAATGTAGACAGAAAGAAATTTGAATTTGAGAGGAAAACAAACACAATGAACAAATGTGGTTCAGTCTCAGAGTCACTTGCAGGTGGCTCTGATTCTGTGTTTTTGTATTCTAAGCTTTTCCCAGTGTAACTGATCAATGCTTCTATTGTAGCTACACTCCAGAGGAACATACAAGCTGCATGAGTTTCCCTGTTTCAGTGTGCGAGGTTGTTTGTGTGGCTGCACACTTATCTACCTGTGCTAAACAGATGCAGGAGCTTTGATCTGTTTCTGGGCATGCAAATGACTTGAACTGTTAGCAGCGAGACAAATTCATTCAAAGCTGTTATCCACTGCAGCGGTTAGAAACAGAACAAGAAAACCACAAGAACCTGGACACCTGGCCGACAAATACTCCCACATATTCAGGCACTTAGGTTATACTTTGCAAAATCTGGGAATGAGCCAGTTTATCGAGTGGGCTTGACTCTGTGTAAGGTTGTTCCCCTGGTCCTCCTGGCCATCTGACAAAATATCACTGAGGAAGATGCTGAACCCAAGACCAATTCTAATGTTACATAAGTGGAAAAAATGTGTAAGTACCATCTATACTTTGTTGTCTTACCCATTTATTATTACCCATTTTACCAGGTACATGTTTGATTTACTTTAAACACATTGGCAATTAAAGGAAAATTCTGAATTATATGAATTTAAATAAATCAGAACAGTAGAACTGCATGTTATCACTGTTTAATACCACATTTTACTTTATCTACTCAGCCTCTATGTCTTTGTCTGACCAAAGTACTGTTTTTCTACACAGAACAAATCTGCCACTCAAAGGTAGCTTGGCCTTCACATCACTATTGTAGAGCTGAGTCATGGTTTTTCAGTAAATTTTGTGTGAAATACCACACATACAGAATAAAATTAAATAATAGGTCCTGGCAGCTTTTGTCCTTTAATAAATTAAAATCATCATTTAAAAACAGCATTTTGTGGCAAACACCTTTTCACAGAACTGTAGGTTGACATTAATTGTAATTTTTGTGATTTTTGTCTGATGTCACCCACCAGTAGCACGATAAAGGAGGGAGCGGAGCAGCTCAACCTCTGTCTGCAGTTCCGCCAACCTGAAGTGAACTGACTGGTGGTAGAGAACAGGCTGCTTGAAGATCTTCCTCTGCCGCGTGTACTCGATGGTCTCCTGAATTATGTTGTCCATCGTCGTCAAGACTAAAGGTGTATAGATTAGGAGATGCTTGTTGTTTTTGTCCCTTATTCATGTTTTGATTAAGTTTATCAGACCAGACAGTTTCACTAGTAAATTATTTCTTATACAGTTTGCCAAAGAAAATGTTGACTCATGCTTTTAGCTGAATTTAAATAAAAAAAACTATTTTACAGGAGATTGATATTTTAAACTATGTGACCTGAACTCCCTATTTTTTTGGAAATAATACAAACAATAATACCACAAAATGTACATTCTCTAATGAAATCTGTGGGAGGTGGTTAAGAGGCATGGAAATACAGAGACAAGTACGATAGCGAAGGATAAAGAGAAAGAGTTGATAAAACTAGAACAGATGACATCTGGTGACTGGATGTGGGTGAGGGAGAGTGAGAAGGAGGCAGATTAAGTAGAACTCACTCACCATTGGCCACTGCCCAGAGCCTCTCTTCCTGGAACTGAAGCATCTGGTAGGTGAAGCCCATGCCTTCCTGCCCGATGACGTTCTGGCAGGGCACACGGACGTCATCGAAAAACACTTCAGCAGTGTCTGATGACCACATACCCAGTTTATCAATCTTGCGAGCGATGTGTACTCCTAGAGTGGGAAGAACAGGAAACAAAATAAACATCAGCATGAATCTTGGCAAAGACACATTATTAGCATATGCTATTTAAAAGAACAAATGCTGAAACACAGACATGTGGCATCCAGTATAAGGAGTATTTTAAAGTGACAAGCATAGGGGAACTATGTGGAAATATTGCAGCAGATCATCTTCATTAAAACTGAAACATGTTTCTAAATGTAGATAAAAGTAGGTTGATTACAAAGGAAATAATCTCACAAATAACGTCCTGACCCCCACCTGGCAGGTTCATGGGCAAACAGATGAGAGATTTGTTCTTGTGTGGGGGCCCATCACTAGTGTTGGCAAGGAGACACATCCAGTCAGCTTGAGTACCACTGGTGGTCCACATCTTTCCCCCATTGATCACATATTCATCCCCTTTCTTCACTGCCTTCGTCATAATACCTGAATGTGTAAATAGGGGGAGATGATTGGGAGGTTGAGTTGAATTTGATTACAACAATTTGACCCTCAAATCAAAATACTTGCAAAATAATGCATAATAAAGATTAAATCTGATGATAGTGAATTTAGCACTTTATACTCTCCCGAGTGAATAGCAGTGCTGTATTTCTGACTACTAGATCTGTCTTGCAGCATCAGTGAATTCAGTATGATTTTTCAGAGGCTAAAATATGAAATTTTATGATAATAAATAACTAGAGGATGATGAAGAAGAAGAGACATACTTGAGACATCAGAGCCAGCTCCAACTTCGCTAACTCCAAGGCAGGCCACTTTGTCCCCTAAGATGGTGGGAAGGAGGAACTCTTTCTTGAGCTCAGGTGAACCAAACCTGGAGACACACAGACACAAATTAATGAAAAAACAAACAAACAAACAATTGACTTGACAGTTACTCTTTGTCATTAATAGATAGAATCCCAAAACATCCCTTCCTCATTCATTAAGATCAAAAATACATCTCTAATATTTTCTATATCTAATTCAAACATAATTGTCGGGCAATTGTCTAATAAAAGTTGACTGGAACTGTGTTTTGTGTGACTGTGGCTACACAGAATTATACAATTTGGGCTTTAAAACCACACTTCCATGTTTCAGGCAATTAAGAGTAACAGTAGGTGGTGGGTCCCATGGTATCCCTTTTTTTCAGCGTTCTTAGTACTTAAACCTCATTGCTGGCGACTGTAGATCCCCTAATTAAGCCCCTGAGACTCCAGCTGTCTGTTGCACTGAATACTGTCTTGTGTCACCAGCAGCTGTTTCCTAGCAGGATATCACACAACAAGTCAAGGCTCTACACGGGTGAGACAAACAATTACCAAATATATTAATACGCAAACCCTCTAGGGAGGGTAACTTTCATAAAAGACTGCACATGCATAACAATAATGCAACCACTGAAACAATGTCAGTGGTTTATAATTCTCCACAGCCACTATGTTGGAAGTGAAATGCAATAATCAGTGCAGCTCACTGTACACTATATTAACAACAACAGCTTAATCGCGATCACTGATAGACCTATAAAAATACACAAAACAAACAAACTAAGAGGAGTGTTAACGGAGAAGCGTGAACCTCGAGTGAAGACACAAAATAAAGTTACTCAAAAATTACTCCATAATTAAACAATGTTTAATGTTAAACACAGTATATTCCTAAAAACAGGATAAAAAGGCAATACAAGCAACATTTTTTCACCTTGAAACATATTCATTTAGAAATAATGTCTAAAAATGTACTTCAGCTCTGGCACGAGTGGCTGTATTTGTGACGTAAAAAGAAAAAAACTGAAAGCAGATACTTCTGCCAGATTCACTGACTAGTTGTGACAGAGACAAAGGAATAGGACCAGGGGAGGGAGGAGAGTGACACAGACCAAATGTGCATTTACGTGAAGACAGTGTCACTGACAGATGATTTGGGATACGTATTATATTATTTCCAATAATCCATTATTGTGATGTTTGTGCTATTGTACCTGGCCAGCGCAGGAGTAGCCATGTCACTCTGTACGCCGACGGCCATGGGGATGCCTCCACAGTGGATGTTGCCCAATTCTTCTGCTACTGCTACACTGTAGCTGAAGTCAAGTCCCAGACCTCCATACTCTATACAGGACAAAACACAAACACACACCCTTATCTTCTACTGCTGACTGCTGACACTTCACTGTGTTTATGTGGTTATTTGTGTATAGATTATTGTCCCTATTTGTTCACATTTGATAACAGGTAGAGGTTTATGATTAGTTGAGAGAGTTAAAAAAAAAGAAGTAAATTTAGATAATTATACTTAGCTTTGCACTCGCCTTCCTTGTCTCACTTACATCTTTTCTGTTATCTCTCTCATAAAATCAGCGCCTGGCCTGTTTCTGCACATTACCACAATTGTAATATATCTGAGAATAACATTCTGTACCAATTCACTGGCACTGGAGCATGTAGTAGAAGACACTTGAGTTTACAGGATGTTATCATTAATTGTGCTAATCTGTAATTTTGTCTAAAAGGGATTGCTGGGAGATCAGTAGCACGCTGGAGATAAGGGTCACTGTCATCTCGGTGTCATCTCATCTCTTCTACTTAGTATAGCAAGCTTGATTTTGATCTCTTAAATAACCCATTTACTGAAAAAGTCAAAATTGGATGTCTACGTCCTCCATTCTGGCAGTGGAGACATTTGCAAAGACCTTAGGTCCTTAATGGAGTTGAAGAGTACATTATAAACCATGTTTAAAACCCTACTTTCTGTCAGTCCTCATAAATAGCCTTTCCTTTCTTTTGCCTTTCATCATCAGTTGTAGCATCCATTGTAAAAGAAATAGCTTGTTTTTCATACTAATGTACTTAATGTTAAAGGCCAATTTTTTGCCCACTACTCATGAAATTATCTAGCTTGTGTACCTGCTTTCATATTGGATTCCCCTCAACTTGTTTGTGGTAAACATACCCACATCCAACTCCTGTCAAAATAAAACAATATAAAAATGAGTGATCTCTCTGCAGAGCAAAAAATGAACATTATCATCTTATGCTGGTAAAGCAAATGTAGCCTGACAGTTATTCATTCAGGACAAATCTCTTTATGATATGATCTGATCAATCAAAAGTAACAAGACTGAGCACTATACTTGCTGCTCCGCTATCTCAAGACTAGTATACCAGCTGCCAGGATAATGGATACTAGCATTGACTGACAATGAATAATTATGAACCAATTTACCACATGCAGGCCTGTAACTCCAGCAAAGTGTTTTCATATCACCTGTCACACTAGTTATAGAATAATGGAAAGAACAGACTGGCAGACTGTCAGACCAGTAGTGCAATAAAAGAAAGAGAGCTAAATAAATGTGGGACAAGCAAACGAGAGAGTGGGGGAGCCAAAAATAAGAGGAAACAGGTGCAGCTGTGCAGTGATAAGTCTCTGAGCACTGGAAACCCTGTGGTGGATAATGTGGACCAAGGGAAGCTCTGAGGTTTATCCCGGTTTAAACAAAACAGCAGGCCGTCTGGTTGAACAAGCAAGCAGAAGAAAAACAAACAGAAGTCTGTAACAAATGTCAGTCCTGTGAACATATGTTTCTGAACAGCACTTGATTCATATGGGGTGGAAAAACCATATGAAGCAAATACTGATGCAGTACAAGCAGACACTAGCAACGCTGAAGAAAGTAACATACTGTAGTATTCATATTATACTCTATACTCATCTGTACTGAATGTGCACACCAACATGACGAACCTGGTGATAAAACACTTCTCCACTAATGATGACCACAGAGAAGAAGGGCGAATGAATCAATGACAAGCTGATTTCCATAAAAAATCTGTAACTACTACAAGACGCATGTGTGTAATAGTAGTACGCCAGTGTTCAACTCATAAGCGTCACGATTACAGTGTGACATAATATAAAATCATAAAGGTCACTGAGGTATTAATTTTTCTAAGCATGAAAACCTGCCATTGTGATACAGTAATCAAGGTGTTACAGCAGAAAACAAACGTGAAACAGAAAACACAGTGAACATAGTGTCAAAAAAATATTCAGTTAAAAAGGAAAACTGTGCCGACTGCCAGGTTGTTACGCCTGTTGAATCCGTCGGGACACAAGGCCATGCTGCGAACTGCAAATACCTCTGTATCAGAGGAAAACTGGAGGGGAACCAAGGGTCATCCCTGTCTTCTTTCTCAATATGGCTGTTTTAGGAAAACTTCCTGTTCTCATGTTTTGAAAGGTAATAATGCCTTTCCTTGTGTATGGAAAAAGTAGAAGCAAGTGTTGAGTTTTATTGTCTGTGGACTAAATAAGGGGAAATACTATATGACTTCACAAGCTGTAAACAGGCACATTAAATTTGTGACCAGTTTAAAACAGTTCATACCCTGCCTTGAATCTGGCAGTGCTCTTTTTTTCTGGAACATCATCGCTGCTCACAAAGGAGCTTTAAGTACTTATTTGGTCTGGTCTACATTAACTGTCATGATCACAGAAAGCAGAAACTACAGAAAATAGTATCTACATATTTTATATTAAAACAAAATCACCTGATTCTGATAATTTGATGGAATAACTGTATTTAATGAATTTGATTGAATTTGTATTTTGAATAGATTGAAAATCTTCCTACATTACTTTTATTTCACAGAGGTTTTTTAGGGATTCATTTGCTAGACTCTTCTTGTAGAAGTTTTTTTTTTTATTATTGTATTTGGCTTGAGTTCTTTTCTGATTAAGGGTGAACACAGCTATCATCCCACCTGATGAATCACTCCTGCATTGAACAGACTGCTAAATCCCTATTCCCACTCTTGTAATCCAAGCCTCTAAATCAATTAACCCAGTGCATAATTCTTTGGGAGTGCTTTATTAAGTCAGCACTACAGCAAAGGGACGTGTATAGTAGTAGCAACAACAACTGGACACGTCTAAAGATTTGCAATACCATGCAACTTTGTTCCTTGCAAATATTATATATACATTTTACTGTAAGTTTATAATCAATAACTAGATACATGGCAATTTGGACTGCATGTGAAAATACCCTAGTATGCACACCCCTTATTGTTATGTTCTTATAATTGTTTTACAAACTGCATTTCTGAAGCACGTTTCTTGTCCTGTACACACTATAACTAGCAGTCTTCTGTTAGGCTGTTCCCCCTCTCTAATCCGTTCAACTAATGCTTCAGTCTTCTGTACTCAGCACATTTTAATTCCCTCGCCCTGCCTCTGCCTCTTCTTCTTCGACCTACAGACCTGTGAAATCTCTCCACAGCAATCACCAGTATTGCTTATCCCAGAATTGTTCATTGCAGCATCAAATATCAAACAACCCACCACTGATGTTTGTACCACACAAGACAAAGGCAAAAACAAGAACAGGCAAATGAATTTTGATAAATTAACCTATTACTGTGTAAATGTTACTGTGTAATTCAATATGTGAAAATTCTAACTACTGCTACTGACCACTGAATGCTTCCTATAAATCTTTATTTAAAATGAAGTACACATCACAACTATAAATATTTTGTGGTCCTGCACTGTACCTATCCTGCTTCCTCCACACTCACAGCAGTTACTCAGCTGGGTACACATCTGGAAATGGGCTATACTGCACCAGACAGCTGCGTTGGGATATTGCTGAGACACCATGAAAGTGTCACCACAGTGGGAGAATTTCTAAACCAGACAAACTGTAGTGTAAGGCTGTCAAATCAAAAAATTAAGAGAGAATAGAACATGAACTCAGCTCTGAAAAGACAAGTGCTCACTGCGGCAGAGGTGGACAAACTGTGCACACAGTGAAGGACTCCTAAGTTACTTGTCTTTTTGATCCCCCTTTACAAAGGGAGTTCTAACCACAACTTAAATTATGATTCTGTGTGGTTATGTGTATTCACAGATTAAAAAATATCGTTCCGGGCAATATTTATGTTGTGACAAGGTCATTTCAACTCTCAGATATATTACACATTCACCATGGGAGTTTTGCGATGGCAGCAGATACAGATCATCCCACACCATGTATCATGCAGACTGCGGTTCACATCCATGTTTGTATAGCTTATCAACTGGAATTTCCTGGAAATTTGACTGAGTTAAATTGTAAAAATGTGTTAAACTGTAAAATTAAAAAAAAAAAGTGGTCTGCGAGTCACAGTCAGTTTTTTCCCTCCAACAGAAAGAAAGACACATTGAGTTTGGCTCCTTGTTGCAATAGTTATATTATCATTTCCCAGAAGTTCTACTATCCCCTCATTCCTTTCACGGAAAAGGATATAAAAACAGGGATCTTCCAGAACAAAAAGGCATCTGGGTCTTTAAACCAAAGATCTTTTACCTGCCTTTCGGCTACAAAATGGTACAAAATAATTTTAAAAGCACATCATTTGTCAGTGGGAGATGTCTTTAAGATACAATATCCCTCATAAGTATAATATATTGTAATAGCAAGAATACTTGTAGTAATACTGGTAGTAAGGCTAGGGAGTATCCTTAATTTCTGTTAAGATTCACAGGGACTGGAAGCATCCCAGCATGCACTTCAAGTCAATTAGATGTCTAAGAAGGACAGAGGTATGAAGAAGTAAAGAAATTACTTTTATTCCCATGGGCAATTTCATGCTAAACGTTCAAACAGGAGAAGTGAACTCTACCTTAGAGATTTTTGTTATGGGCTGATAATCAGTAGCCTACTGCATCACCTAAAAGTATGTTTATGAAAATGACTTACACATTTGTTGGCTGGTTTTTGAACAATGTAATACTCTTACCGACTGGTTTGTTGACTCCTAGAAATCCGGCGCTTCCTAAGATTTTAAAGATTTTATGGGCTGGAAACTTTCCTTCTGCTTCCCAACGATCCACATGAGGGTTGATCTCCTGGTCGATTATCTAGTACACACACAACAGGGCATATGATATGTTAACTTATGTGAAAAGTATCATACGCACAAAATTATGTTTAACCTCCTTTTTCATGCTAAACCTAAATTTGCATTGACTCACATACATTTACACTTATCTGGCTAAGAAACTACTTTATTTGATAGGTGGGTGATTGATTTCAATAACAGGTTAACATTACCAGTATACAGTAGATGCATGTTAATCTATCTCAGACCTAAACAGAGTGATACATTTATATACAAGGACAAATATATTTTGGTCATCTTGTCAACTTGAGAGTTTTATGTAACCTCTCATCAGTGAGAATTGCTTTTGTTCAGTCTCTCAAATCTGAATTCAAGCATTATCTGTGTATATCACATGTGCCTGGTTTTATGAGTCATGAACAAACTGTCCGCAGCGACTGAAGAGCAGGTTACACTTGGGCCGTGGAACAAGCAAACTTTGGTGCCATGACTCATTTCGAACTCCCGGAAGTGGTCCACAGCTGGAGTAGCACTTATGAATGACCAATCTATTGAGACGCTGAGACTGATCTATTGAGATGGTATTTTTGAGGGAACTCGTGCTGCTTCAGAGAGAATAGGCTGTACTAGATCTCTATTCCAGGTTACAGTTGAAATGGTATTTTGTTGTGGGTCCTTTTAAACAATTCTACTAGACAGATCAAACTTTGTCACAAGGATGTTTTAATGCACAGCAATTTACCAACGGTTTCTGCATAAGTAACGTTAATATTAAGAGCTGTTCCAGCATTTTAAAGCATGTACATTAACAAGTAAATATATAAAATACATATATATGTGCTGTGACCTTCCTCTTTCTCACTGAATGTAAATCAAAATAAAATGTCCTTCAACAAATGGATCTGTATTCTTCAGACAAAAAAACATGCGTGCATGTTGCGTATAACTTATTTTCTATTGGTAATATTAATTTTGCAACATTTTTAATGAGCTACGATTTCAACAGATCCATGAGAGTTTGTTTCATAACGGTTCCCCTTGCTCAGTACAAAATGCTCTAAATAGTGGTTAAAGCCAATAAAAAGTACTGATTTATACAAAAGTAGTATACATTTTTATAAATATATATATATATAAATAAGAGAGAGAGAGAGAGAGAGAGAGAGAGAGAGAGAGAGATAAAGGGGTTGAATGCCCCATGTCCAATAATGCAGATTCTAAATAAATAAACCTTTGGTAAATCTCTACTTGAGAGCAGAAGTATAACAAGGACAACAATTGAATAAGCATGTGTTTTAACTTTCAAACAAAAAATACAAAGTACTGAAGAAGAATATACAGTTCTATCTCCAGGATTTCAAAAAGAAATGCACACTCATCTTCACCTTCCAAAAAACACAAACCAGCAGACGATTTGATCAGCCAAGAAAAATGTACTGGCAGATAATAGAAGGCAGACAGAAAACACGGACACCATCTTTTACCATCCAGAACAGAAAACAGACACTACTTTTAACAGTTGCACGAGAACAGGCCTGTTCCTGGATGTGTGAAAATTCACTTACATTATCAAACACAAAGACCCCTTTAAGCAACAATAAACCCCACCATGTTCAAAGCTCAGATCCTCAGTAAGGAAGGGGAGGGACAACTATATAGGCTAGAAAAGGAAAAGGTCAGGGAGTAATCCTACATTCCTGCACTATTATTCCTGCATACCAGTAAACGTTCATCTCTTCAAACTGTCATGTACTAATACAGAGCATTTCGTTGTCAGGTCTTACAAAATGTACAGTTTGAAGAGTCTGAGCTTTTTCTTGGCACCAAGGAATTCTGGAAGACAAAATGCATAGTTATGTTAAATAGGTTTACCTTTCTAGGCCATAATACTTCCAATACCACCCAAGCAATTAATGCAATATAGGCAAGTACAAGGCATATATTACAATGTTAGAGTCTACAGCCATGCTAGTGGCTCTGTGGGACTACACTGTAAAGCATTTCATAGCAGTGCTGCTAACATCACTGTGCTAAGATGCTTACAGTGGCCCTGATAATGCAACAGGGTGGAACAACTCATCTGGGGCGGCTATGGCTCAGCAGTCGCCTGGTTCGATTATTGGCTCCTCCTATCATATGTTGAAGTGTCCTTGGGCAAGACACTGAACAGGTCAGCTGCACAGCAGCTCTGCCATCATTGTGTGAGTGTGAATGCTGAATGAGAAGCAGTGTAAAGCGCTTTGAGTACCAGTAAAGGTAGAAAAGCGCTATATAAGAGCAGACCACTTAACATCATCTCTGCAGCTAAAAATACTATGAATATATTTTAAGCAGGACTCAAACTTAAATCAGAGTATATCAATGTGCACAGAATAAACATAATGCATTAATTACCATTTTATATTGTGATTATTATAATTTGTCCCACTCCTACTACAGATTCAGTGACAAAAACGGCATCTTACATTTGTAGGCTGACAAACAGCCAACAAGATCTGAATATACAGAGATTCCTGCTGGTACTGATGCTATTTTCTAGATAAATAATATGCTTTAACATAATGTATATTTTACAATTCCTTATTTAGTGCGCATTAATGGTCTAGCATACTAGATGGAAATGTAAAAATGCCATTTGGTACTGGCAGCATACAGCACATGAAGAATTACAACACACTGACACGCACAGTGTTGTCCCGTAACTTTGCAGACATGTCTTCCTATGATGTATGGAAGGAAATCTCTGTCTGAAACCAAGGAAAGCTACACATGCTTCTTCCTAGAATTGCTAGGGAAGTCTCTTTGTGCTCCTCATCTTTATTGATGACAGGAGACAAACTTCCAGTTTGTTCACATGGGACACTCTCAAAGCCTGACTAATTTCTTGGCATGGAAGTTCTTTAATTCAATCCATAAATGAGGACATGAATACACCACTCCGTGTAACACAGACATGACCAGAGTTACAACACTAAAACATGGGCATACGCCCTGCTCACCCACTAATAGAAGAATTTTTAGTGGAAACATCGGTACTGTGAATGTCTAAACCTTGAACAGTCACTAAAGGATTTCCTATAACCCGGCTATAAACATACTACTCTATCATGAATTCTTTTAATAAACCATGTTGCCTCAAGTTTCCTTTCCTGCACTGCCAACATATTGTTCTGCATTTCCTTTTCACATTTCACCCTTCCCAATATTCCCAGTGCTACTTTATTTTCAAGCTCCTGGCCTCCTTTCAAGGTTTAGTCACCCAACAAACTTCCCATCATTTACCACCACATCTTTGCTACCTGTCCTAAATTAGGCTTATCATTTTTTCTGTCTGTCGCCAGTGTCTGTCCAGTAATGTATGTTAAAAATGACTCAGGCTGATTACTAATTTAAGCCGCAGATATTTACAATGGTATTTGAAAGTCTGTGAACACTTCAGAAGTTTCTCCAGCATTGATGCCTCTGAAACAAAACAACTTGCCATCAATGATGGAACTATGAATTATACAGGAAAACATACGACATACTGTGTCAAGTTCAACAGGAAGTGGATCAGCAAGGCCAAACCAATGTGTAGGCTTGATAAACAGTTACTAAAGGTCTGGGTTTGCATGCTTTTTCCACACACAAGTACTTAAGACTGGATTACTTTCCACAACAAAAAAAAGAAGAAGTCAAATTTTGCATCTCATTTTACAAAGTGTGTTCCATTTATCTGGTTTTAGGCCATGTTTATGTGCCACAGTAGATGTTTTTTTTAGCTGATCCCTCTTCAGGGTCGCCAGAGCGGGTCACATATTTGATTTGGCAAAGATGTTTGCCCGATGCCCTTCCTGACACATCCCTCCCCATTTATCGGGGATTGGTAGCGACACTGAGGAGGCACTGGGACGTGAATCACCAACCCTAGGAATCTTTGACAGTTATCAATTGCTAACTGCCCTACCTGTGCCATGTTTATGCGCCACAGTACTTCTCAAAAATAAAAGTTCTGCATATCAGAAATCAGAATACCCGTTGTCCAATGTGCAACTAAAGATATTTTTGTTCTAGTTGTAGCATTTATCCTGATTCAGGGACAAAATGTGTGTGATACAAACAACAAATAGATATGCTTTGGCTAAACTACACTGACTGACCGTGTTTCATCTGAATGCAACCATTCAGTAGCTCAGGGACCATCACTTTTAAATTTTTTTTACAAAAATATTTCTAAACACAAACCACATGCATTGCAAAACACTGAATGTTTGTTTACATGTTGACACAAGTGCTTGCGACTTGACACTTTCTGTGGGAATAGGTGTTTCAGTGACTGATCATCACGTCTGTAGGACACTGCACGACGTGAACCTATGTGAACACGGATGTTAAATGGTTCTGATACAGGTTTGCACAAAAGCAGAAAGTGCGAAGTAGATGACATAGAAGAATTACACGATCACAATCGCACCGCAAAAAATGTTGCAAAAACAGTTTTGAAATAATAAAATTGTGAAAACGTGTCCCATGACTTGAATCTATAGTATAATACTACTACTATATATACTGTTTTAAAAAGCTATAAATGCATCCAACAAAGAGCAGCTGAAAAAAAGATCTGTGAAGAATGACTCTCCACGGATTTGTGCAAAACTGATGCCAAGGACCCAATCTGTCATCATAAGACATGTCACTAATGAAGCATGTACAGACTTTTGTTTCACTTCGTTCTTAAACACCGGCATTTCATTAAAGCTTAATCGGTAAATCCTGTTTTTAAAACTAACTAGCTCGACACTTCCTTCTTGGTCTTTGGCCTGAAACAAATAAAGGGTCACTAAATGAACAGGATTTGTGACTACTTAACATTTTAGTGATTGGCCTACTGACCACAGTTATACTCAGTTTAGTTGTATACTTTAACATCAGATGTTAGAAGACAAATGAGCCCAGCGCAAGAGCTGAAATGCACTTAATAGAGTGGGATGTGGGAGTGAAAGGTTGAAACACAAAAGCCAGAGAGGTACTGTAAACAAGTGAAGCCTCTGTGTATATTCACCCATTTCTCTTAAGCTAGAAAAGCAAGAGGACACATACACTTATACTGTTATTTGAGGATAGAGACAGATACATCAACATCCTCATCCAACTGTAGCACCACCATCATACTGAACCTGGGTGCTGTATTTTTTTATTGATTTTTACTGGTTGAAGCTATGACAGATAGAATCAGCACAGTGGAGCTGAGGACTACTGTGTGTGAGAAGCTAGTGCAGTGACCTCTCACCCACTTATTTTTTATACACAGCAAACACACGTTTAATGACATTATGCGGAATAACAATCACCACACTGATGCTTTCAAGCTAACACTAATGGGCACAGTGGCAAAATAAGAGTCACGAAATAAAGTCAGTATCTTTTTTTCCATGGTACGGCGAAGCTTGCTGCAATGCTAACATCAGTGCATACCTTTCTGAGGGACGCCTTTAATGCAAAGTGCTCTGGCGTGTAGATTAAATGGTCACCCGTGGTCTCTGGAGAACTGCCCGTTACGGGTTTAGGTGTCACATTTTCGGACAACGACCGGACTCTGATACATGAGGTGCATTTGTAGAAATGACGACTGTTAAACAGCAACTTTGCCCGCAGAGCTCCTTCCTGCAGCGCCATGTCTGCTCACAGCAGCATGAGTGCGCATGCGCAGGCGCAGTAATTCAGGCTGTATCCTACTTTGAGACGGTTTGAGAAGGTTTTTTTCCCGGGATAAATCATTAATCCAGGTGGGAGACGACATTATTAGTAATGGCTTAGTTCGGGAAACTTTAGTATAACTTCCCCTGGTTCCAACATTTTTTGAAAAAACACCATTAAACAAACAAAATAAGTTACCTAATAGTTTTTTACTAAGGGTCCACCAGTTTCAGTATCACACTGACTATATTAGCAAATGTTTTTCATTTAGGGGTCAGGACCCTTAAGAGGTTACAAGGGTCACAGAAAAGAAAAGTAAACTGACTTGGAAAAAAAAGAACGGTCTGTGTGAAATTCTGGATAGTTATATGTTTTCAGACCTGCATAGTCTGACAGAAAAGTCAGACTAAAGTTGATAAGAAAACTGTTCTAAAGGATCATACCAGTGGATGTACATGATGTAAAAGGTTGTTTCTGTTATACTATTTCATTCATCTATTTAATTCTATGGTTTTACCTATTTAATTACCTATTTAAATCAATCATGGAGAAAACTGTTTGAGATGTGTAAGGCGTATCAAATATTCTATAAATGTCTATCACTGAGATTCTACTGCTGTTTGACAACAATTTTTTACTGTGCAGCTGTAATTAATAGAGACTTAATGCTCACTAAGCAAAAGGCAAGTTTAGAGAGGCATCTATAGAAGTAAATGGAAATGGCCTTATATGCAAAAGTAGAAAATAAAAAATAAGACTGGAAAAGAGCAGAAAACTTACTGTGATGTATGTGACAGAAATGATGATGTTCTCATAAAGATTTATGAGAAAAAGTTTTGCAAACTGTAAACGTATGCATACCGAATTATGAAACTGTATCCGTTTCTCTCCCCTGTCATTAAAAACCTTTTGATAATGAATGATGGAGACAGGCTGAGGTATAAACAAGCACGTTTAATGACAGTTGCTTCTGTGGATGAAACAACACATGGGCCCTTTTGCTCAGACTATGTACCCCACATGAGAGAGAAGCATTATACGGTATAACCCTTGCCAAAAACAACTCTTTCATCGTGCATCTTTTCAAAGAATAATATTACATGGCTATAAATCTGGCCACAAAGATGGGAAATCGTTTACATGGGAACAGGAGAAGTTTTATAAATTTGTTCTTTATTACGTCCTTCTAGTTTTCTCAGTCTGCAAATCCATTTTATGAGGGGAGGGAGAATGTCCTTGGGTGCTAATCTGAGATATGAAAAGCTCCTCAGGTCCAATCTAGCAGATGACACAACCACCTTTCTCCTTGAAGGGGTTTTTGTCCTCTGCAATGCCTTTGACCAGGGTGTCCTCCTCCACTCCAGCCTGAATATAGTCCTTGATTTCCTCGCAGCATTTAGATGTCTGAAGCAGTCAGGAAAAAAGTGTTAATTTCAGATATAAATGTGGGCAGTGAGAGAATTAATTGCAGTTTGTTTAATTACATCCAAACAGGTTGGCAAAATTAATAATTTGTCAACAGTCTGAAAACATAATTTATTCACTTTTTAAAAAAAAAGCACTGACATATTCTTCACATCAGTGAGAAGCACTCACCAACCACCTCTCAAGTTTCACTTCAAGTTTTAGTTGGTTTACTTCCATCACGGCTTTGTCCTTGTCTGTCAGGTCCTCCACATTTATGACCGGCATTCTCTGTCAAAAAACGGAAGACATTCAGGTTTTATATTTCAAAACAATTCAACTTCTTATGACACATAAAAGCTACTTCATCACATTACATTTTAACATAAAATGTAATTCATAATATAGAAATGTACTTACTTACTTACTTAAGTGTTTACAGAGAGCAGTCCTTCCCCTCCGAAATCCCGCTGAAGAATCCCTCTCCTCTCCCACAATCAGGGTTATAAAGTAATCTGCATAAACAATCTTAATCCACTAATCTGATTAAAACAAGGCCTCAGTGTGCGATCACACCAATATCTCAAGTGTGCTCTTGGTGAAGGGGGTAAATCACACAGGTGTCTGTCTGGTTGTTTGAATTAAAACATGGAACTATATTTACTATACTGCAGATTAAATTAGGATTTTTGCTAATGTGACTCTGTTAAATTAAAAGGCCTAAATGGGTTAAGGGCTGCTGCTTCATGGATCAGTCACTTTGATAAGATGGCTAATCTGTATTTAGCCTCCACCTGTCAAGGTGAAGGCACATCATTGTCAACATAAAGGCAACCTTTTTCTTAACTGTAATAGCTGGACTGGTTCCTGAATTTGGATTAACCAAAACAGTAGAGTAGAATAATACACACAGGTAAAACCAAAATCCCCTAAAAAGTTCTGACATACAGTAATGCTACTGGAACGAGGTCCTTAGTGTTTCACCAAAGCCAGACACTGTTTTCCTGAAAGAATATAGTGGCGTCTGCAACCATTAAGGAAAACATAGCAATCACTAAGCCGGAAATATGAAGGTGACAGTGCTTTGAGTGAAAGTATTTGTGTGCCAGTGTGTGGGTGAGAGAGAGAGAGAGAGGTGTGCCAGAGTGTGGGTGAGAGTGTGGGTGAGAGAGAGAGAGAGAGAGAGGTGTGCCAGTGTGTGGGTGAGAGAGAGAGAGAGAGGTGTGCCAGTGTGTGGGTGAGAGAGAGAGAGAGAGAGAGAGGTGTGCCAGTGTGTGGGTGAGGACTTCAGTCACAAAGGGGTATGATGGAAACCTGGTAGTGTGGATGAGAAAAAAATATTTTCTCATGAATATCTATCATTTAGAGACAATACTTTGGGAAGTTACAGGGCTTAATATCATCATCACCATCATCATCATCATCATCGACATCACCACTAGTGTCCAGTCAGAGAAGTTTTCTGACTCTCGCTCAACTTCCTATCTTGTTATTTCAATTGGGTTGAATATAACTTTAGTCACCACTTATTGGCAAATATCACGTCCCTCTGTGATGTCACCACTCTCATGTAGTAGTATTGAAATGAGTCACTGCATCTCCGCCCCGACGTTTCCCCTTGGGAAACACCTCAGGCAGCTATAAAACTGGAAGTGTCTGGGGTGGTCGGCAGAGTGGAAGAGACTTTTTACAGCAGCTGAGGCCAAAAATTGCACCATGGCGTTTTACACATTAGCGCTTTTTACCATTTGTTCTTCATTTTACGGCGTTTTGGCGCTGCCCCCTAAAGGTAATAAATGGCTTGGACCTCGCAGTGTTTTATCGTTTATTCCGTTTGTTTTAACGAAAACGTCCACTAATAACTAGTAATTCATCTGTGCATTATTTCATACAAGGTTTTAAATAAAGCCTAATTATTTTGTTTTTCTACGTTGATATCCTGTTTGTATATATTTTAACTAGTGTCTTTCCTGTTTTCAGGCGTTTGTTTCCTGCAAGTGGACGAGGGACCTTGCAGAGGAGAAATTGAGAGCTATTATTACAACACTATAACCCAGAAGTGCGAGATTTTCTACTATGGAGGGTGTCAGGGGAATGCCAATAACTTCAGGAGTTTTCATGAGTGCCAGAAAACATGTTTCAGAATCCCAAGTAAGTTCTGAGTGTGATAAGCATAAACAGTGTTTGGAGGAGGTTAACCATTGTCTCTCCCTGAAAACGTCTTGAATAACCTGAATAACCTACTTGGTGTGGTTTCACTTTTTGTATTTCAAGTTTGAACTGAACATTAAGAAAATCATAAAATGCAGATTTGACTATGACATATTCTTATGTGCAAGGTTGAACAGACAATGCACCTTGATCTTAACTCAACCTCAACTCTCCTCTCCAGAGATTCCACAGATCTGCAGGTTTCCTAAAGAGGTTGGACCCTGCCGTTCACTCCTCCGCCGCTACTTCTTCAACATGACCACCATGCAGTGTGAGCCCTTTGATTACGGTGGCTGCAGGGGGAACAGCAATCGTTTCCAAGACCATTCCTCTTGCATGGAGTACTGCAGTCCGCAAAAAAGTTAGTAAAAAGTAATCAGGAGTAATGCACAGTAGCAGTCTGCATGCAGGAGCTACAGTTTGACAGCAGTAGTATTGTTACAAGCTGAAATACCAGACGTGATATGATATCAGAAGTGTGAATTATGTTCAGGAAAGAAGGATCAAACAAGTTTTTTTGGTGATTTAGTGGTACTGAGAAAGAACGTCAAACGGTACTTCATCATACCTTTTATGAAAATGCACATTGAAGAAAGATTAAGTTTTAATAAAATCATTTAAGGATTTGAAGAAAAAATATTTGACATAACATCATCAAATTCTCCTGGTTCTTCTCATCATGATTGGCTGTCTCATGTCTGTGCTCTGTGGCTTATTCTACAGCCGTTCCTGTGCTCTGCCTGGACCCTCTGGACAAAGGAAAATGTTCAGCTTCCATAACACGGTATTACTACAACACAGCATCGAAGACGTGTGAAGAGTTCAGCTACTCAGGCTGTGGAGGGAGCAGCAACAACTTTGTCTCAAAGCAGTCCTGCATGGACGTGTGTGTTAAAGGTGTGCGGGTGTGAATGAGAAACGAACGAAGGAAACACTGAAGCCTGTAGCAGAAGATGATAATTGTGGAGAATTTGCATGCTTCTTAATTCAGCACAGACGAGCCCTTAGATTGCCACTTAGACAACTTGCTGGTTTGAATTTGGAGAGAATGCAAAGAGTCAGTGGGGAATTGGGAGGAGCCCAAATAATGTTCAGCTGATTTCATTATCAGCATCAAAAAAATGTTTGGCATCTGAAGGAGCAATTGGCATACACTTGATGATGATTTCCTCTAAACCATTTATGCACTACAGCCGGTCATTAAATTATGAGAGGAAACCAAGGAAACTCTGGCTCTAGGAAATTCAATTTGATGATTTATAAGTCTAAAAAGGCAGCAAGTGTTCAAATTATAGGTTATCATACTAATCAGCTGTTATACAATCTTTTCGTTCCAGGCAGGAGAAAACACACAGGACAAGGAAAAGAGCTTCGCATGAGACGGAATAGACATAGTCACATCACTTTCTTACAGGCGTAGACGTCTGACACACATTTTTAGGGGTCGAGTTTTAATGGAAAATGAACATATAATAAACATATAAAGTTGACTTCATGTCAACATTTTGACCAGATCTTCATTGTTGTTACCAGAGGACACATACAGTACAAACTATTTGACTGTATTTATAAGGCATTATTCTCAAATGTGACTTTTACTGTATTTTGTTGTTGAAGTTTGGAAATACTGCACTGATGTTCTTGAGTTTGTATTTTGATACTGTAAGTAATGTGTCTTTTGTATAAAAAAAAAGCATCATGCTAGTGAACGCTTTTCATATGCTACTTTTATATAAGCACATTCAAGATATAGAAAGTATTAGCATTACATGAAATATTGTGCTATTTTTTTTACTTTGATGCACTTTTATGCTGCTATTGTCAGTACATTACTGTATTGTGTTGTATTTGAATAATAAATGATAATTAAATAACTCAAAATCCAAACCACTGCAGAGGAAGCACACAGTAACGTTTAACATTGTCTTTATGACTTTTATCCAAGTACAGAAAAACTGCAGGCAAAAAAACAAAAACAGGCCTAGCTGGTTTCTCCACTATCCCATTTTCACTTTATCTCTGGGTTTCCTAACTAATGCCGCTGACTTCCCTTCTTATCTGGTAATACTTTGCAAAGCATGCAAGGCTATCTTGGTTGCTTCAGCATAGCCTTGAATCGGGAAGGAAACAATTATGGAGAAACAACTTTTACTGTGGCAGGTTCATTAGAAGGTTGCTGTGTGTTTACAAAAGAGAAAGCTGCCGTACAGTATGGTTTACAGAATGTGAATCATCAGTTTTTATTAATGTTTTGAATGTGAATGAATGTGCCATAGTGAATGCACGTACATATATGTCTTCTCTAAAGCTCAGTAACTGAATTGAATTTATTTTGGTCAATACTGCTTATTTAGTATGAATGTACCATAAGACAAATAATTGCTCTGTAACCCCACAGAGGGAAGGCTTTTAATTCCAAGTACTCTGTGTTTCTAATACCCCGACTGTCCCAAATTTGTACTTTGTTCCATGCTTTATAATAGAATTACTGAAGTGCTGAGTGATTTTCCAGACGATAAATATTTATGGAAGATATCAAAGGAAGCTGCTCACCCATCTGGCATGGCTATAAATAGCAATAAAAGGTAATACATCTGACTAGATCTTTTGCTATTAAGAGCCAAAGCTAAATCATCTCCTAGATAGCAGTATGAGCGAGGATGTCCTCTGAACCATGCTGCGTCTCAAAATGTTGAAACCATCACTACTCTTTGCCGTGGGACAAACAGGTGGCTCTGAGAACTGAGGTTCAGCTTATTGCTCCTGAACACAAGATACATTTTGTATCCCATCCTTAATTTAAAGGCAGTAATACAAGCGTAAGTATCTCAGAAGAATTTTATGAAGTGCAAACAAGTTTCAATTACACCTTGTAGCAACGTATTCTCACGGTCTATTTTAATCACGAGATGGCATGACAAATGTTTGAGATGACGCAAACAGACTCAGCAGTTAACTTTTAATTACAACAAAGCTATGTCTTGGACCATTAATGGGTGGGAATAATACTGGCTGTAAAAGAATGTGTGCAGTTTTGAGATGGATTGATCCTGCTCTGGTTATTTCATTAGCTGCAGTACATTAGGCAGGAGTAATTTTGTCTCATTCCCAATGGTTATTAATGAACGTTTACACTGCAACACAGTTCTCATTTAAAATGAGAATAATTCTCTACCGGTGGCCGCTTTTGACCATTTTTTTTGTGTTTGTGAAAACCTAAACTTCTGAAACTTTAGTTTTTAGACTAAACTTAGACTAAACTAAATACTGAACATTTAATATGACATCAAATTATTATATCATACTGCAGCATGATGCCTCAGCACATTGTAGGTGTAGATATAGGTGAAGGGGATAATCTTAGATGCCCCCTGGTGGTAGATCCACATATCTCATAGCACCCAAAATGTATTTTAAAAAGACACTGACACACTTCTATTTTATGTAAATAGTTTATTCATTTGTAATAAAAAGTCTTATATCAAAGCTGTAAGTGAATTAGCAAATTTTCTGACTGATTCCATCAAATTAATCAACAGGTGCAGTTAAAGCACATTTTGTAGCCAACGGCTGAGTTTCAGACTTTTGGAGCATCCCACGCTATGCAACTCAGGTGATGAATCAGGAGCATTTATTCTACTACAATCTGTTTTTGTAGGTGGATCTTGTTTGTTGAAATGCCTTCAGAGTACTTTCACAGCTTTGGCAGCACGGTGAGTATAAAAACCACTGGGTGAATAGCCAGCTACATGATTTATGTTTCACTTTGAGTTTTGGTGCTGAACCAAATCATCTCGGGTTTCTGACATTGGTGGTCAAACAGTAACTGAGTTTCCACTGAAGCAAACTGTTTCATAAGCTGGTAGTATAGTGTAGTTTCTGCATTAGATAAATACATCTTGTTCAATGTCCCTAAAGCCAGAGACAGGAAATCCAATATAGCTATTTGTGATGTTATCAACAGAGAAAACATCCATGTCTTTAAATCAATGGGATACTTTGTTATTGCACATGAAAACTCCCAAGCTAATATAACAGGAAGTGATCACTGTTAGCTATAAATATTAAATGATAAACAAACCTCATTTGGCTTATGTCCATTTAATGCGACATTTGTCATAGGTTGCATACAGCATTTCTACCAGTTTCAATAAGTTCAACCATATTTTATGACTAAGAAATATTGGAGTAAATTCTGAATAATAAAACATATTTTGCAGAAACATGTTATTTTTTGCTTTCCCAGTTAACTACTACTACAACTATTATCTAACTCAAAATATGTTGGCTGTGTTAGTGGTTAGCGTAGTGGGTTAGGATCCACTCTAGTAAATGACAGTTATATGAAATGTGTGTTGGGTTTCTTTTAGGTCAGAAATGGACCAAACCTGCTGACAGCTGTGTTCGCGACAAACATACTGAACTGAATTTGCATTTGAACCGTGAGCGTTTGGTCAGTTTAAACTGTAGTGGAAACATGTCGGAAAAGTTTCCCTGCTACATGGCATCACAGTTTCCCTAACATTCATCACCGCCTGCTAGGTAAAGTGGAATGTCTCCACTCTCGTCCCCTCTGCTCACACCCATAAGATTGATGAATCTGGGCATGAGAATATGGGCTGTTCCTCAATGTCCATCTGGCTGCCAAACATGTGTAGCTGCTGTATAATTAAACAAGTCAGACCACTCAATACTTTTGCTTGTAAGATGTTTTGGAAGCCTCCACATGCACAGATTACCAATACCATGTTCCCAGAGTAATACTAACAGGAGGAGATTAAAATGTGGACGTGCATGTGGAAGCTTACAAATAAAACAAATAATTACATTTCCTCACCCACAGGTCGTGCTACTAAAGCCCTGATGTAATTTCCCCCTGCCTTGACCCTGCAGTAATTGATTAAAGTAAGTGATTTGAGTTGTATATTACTGTGATTTCTGTTGTTTATTTGACACACCCTTGCTTGTTAATAGATAGTATTTTAATTATTTTTTTTCTAGATTTTTTATCCACTGTCTACAGGCCATGGCCTTTACTGTAATAATCACACTGTTCTTTTGTTGCTTTAGAATAGAATCTTTTCTGCAGCATATGACTCATAGCTGTAAATAAATCTGCTGCTTTAACCCCCACCCCCCACCCCCCCTCTGCAAACGAGCAGGAATCCTTTCTCATCAAGGTTGGGAAGATTAAAAATGATCTGAGCAGACAAACAAATATATATATCTAGTTTTCCCTAAGCCTGATGATGAATATTTTGGTCTGGCACAGTTGAAAAGTGCTTAAATAAAATAAATAAAACTAAAGATTTCAATCTGAGCTGGAGTCCCTTCATCATTTTCTTCCCCTGTATGGTTCAATTACCAGCTTCTCAGAGGTTAAATACTTTATATCAAGCTCCTGTTCAGCAGTTCTCTGTAGACTCTGGAGCTAAACACATAGGCACAATTGAATTTGCAGCTTAATAATAGATTTTTAATATTACATTTAGGAAATCTGACCCGCCACATGAGAGGGCTGAACAAGAGAGCTGAAAAATCCCTGAATAAGCAGCTTGTATGCAAACTAGTGATGAGGAACAATCTGTCTGTTGTAATACCTGCTGCAAAACTGAATTGATCAGGTTTTTGCTGAGAGGTAGAGAATATGAACACTTATTATACTACAGACTCGTAACAATAATATGTTAGGTTTATTGAAAAAAAGGGAACTAAACAACCATTGTTGGGCGGCATGACAGCTCATGGGCGGCGTGATGGCTCGCGATGGCTGTCCTCAAACTCAAGGGTGAGCGGTTTGATTCCCAGTCCCATGCAGCAGCTACATGTCGAGGTGTCCTTGGACAAGACACTGATACCATAAACCCTGGGCGAGTCAAAGGGGCTACCTGTTCACAAAGAAAGAAGTATCAATTATTATTGTTGTTGGTCAAGTTACTGAAGTTGCTTGATGTTTGGAAATATGTATTTCTATTTAAAGGTACAGTAGTTTCAAATACGTTTGTTTACTTATATGCTACACAACCTTTTATAATGTGAAGAAGTGCAGTTGATCCAGGTCTCATTAAACAACTCTTCAAGCTGTGCAGACACATATGCCTCTAAATGTTTTTGAGCAAGGCTCACTCTTCTAACCAGTCACAGAATTTGAATGATTTCTGTTTGATTATTCTCATTTATTTTAATTTCATAAGCGACGACTACCTGAAGCTGTGGACATGCAGAGAGAGATGGCTGCAGAGTAGACTGATTTCAAGTCTCATGCTGGCACTTTTCACTAGAGAATAAAGGAAAACTGTACAATTGAGGGCTGGAAAGTCAAAACATTGAGCTGAAAGATGCTAAAATTCTCAACAGAGCTGAAAGGAAATGCAGAGTTGGGTGATAACTCTTAAACAACCACTTTCAAATGTGCACTTTTGTTTTTTGATGTATTGACAATAAAGCAGCTTTAATTTAAAGAAAATCACCCTAAAATTAAAACCTATACAAGCTTCAGGTTTCAGTATTCTTATTGCCTGCCCAATCTTTCCTTAAGCGAGAGTGAGACTAAATCCTAGTGTTGCTCTGCAGACAGCGCCCATGACGAGTTTACTGGGATATGGGCACATTTCCTCATTCACAGCTGGAAGCTTAAATTAAAATCAGACATTTATGAAAGAAATGTCTCATAAACACTAAATGAGCCTACAGAGTCAGTCACAAACGCACAGCGAGCTCAAAAAAGGTTCACCCAGTGACATTTGCCATCCACATCCTGATGGTTTTTACTTCCCGCTGAGACACCAAAGATTTGAAGATGCAGTGTGAAAAGAAATCAATGCAAAAAGTAAAAAGAAAAGATCATAATCTATCATTAACAGCCACAAAAAAAGTATTATCTTCCCCTGACCAGAAAGTTGTTTTTTTTGTTATAGACTATATTGTAGTATGAGGGTTAGGGTTAATTTAATTATGCGATCAGATGTGTATGTAAAATGTAGCTGACAGGAGCAATGTTGTTGTCAGCGCCAGAAGGCGAATAACATTCCCAAGTAGATTGTGTTTGTCCACTCCTTTCCTGTGTGTGTTTACAGCCTACAGTGTGTGTGTGTGTGTGCGTGTGTGAAAGAGATTAGTCTTAAATTTGTCATGACGGAGCTGCAGACAAACAGCTGGTTGCATTGTAATTAAGGGAAAAGAGAAAGTAGTGAAACAAAAAGATAACAATGAGAAGACGTTGACTGTTATACTCCTTCAAGTACTCCGCAGATGTTTTGCTTTATACACTACCAGCTACCTAAATGCCAAGTCAGATTACAGGGAACCAACCTTCCATTTCTATAATACAGAAATAATCTACTAGGTGAGTGCTTTATGTGTTCAGTGTTTTTGTATTTTCCCCTTGATAAAACACCTTTTCAGATCAATAATAATATCCCCACTTCAAAGCTACATAGGCTAAACAGTCTTAGAGGAAACCGGAGAGGCTGATAATTGGATTTTGGGCAGCCACTCATCAATTATCCAGTGGAAAACAACTTGATATGTGTTTTTTTGTCAAATACATAAAGAGCCTGTTTTGATTTGCATGTTACTACCAGTAATCATTATCGTGAATAGTAGCAGTGATGATGACCACACAGCGATGATGTTGGTGATGAGAAGAAGGAAAACAGCAGAAAGATGTTGCAGTAATTATGCCTCTTTTAGGCCACTTTTAGTTACCAGTTATTATCACATCTTTAAAAATAGTTTCCAGTGTCTCTCTGCTATGCTTGAATTATGATTATTGTAGAGGGTCCACTGCTCATTATATAAAACCAATTAAAATCTACTAAGTCAATGAGCAATGAAGATTCTCGTTGCCTTGTTTTGGGTGAGTAAGTTGACGTCAAGCTTTAAAGATTACGGTTTCTTCACTTGGGCTGTTTGAGTTACACTGTACAATATTATATATGTAGAGTTTGACACTAGAAGATTACTTTCACATTTGTTTGCTGAAGGACATGATCTCAGTGTAAGTCTGGGCATGTTTTTGTTACATCACAAGTGAAAGCCAATCAGGTCCAACATCCAACAGAGAGATAAGGACACTCCAAATCCACTTGGTGCATTTACTGAAAATGCACTTTACTGTAAACAGATACAGTTTTGAAATTAAATGTATTCTTATATTTGTAGATTCTGGCTTTTTTTACTGGGAGGAAAGTCAATATTTGCAATTTCAAAAACCAAGTTTGTTAAGCAAAAATTATTGGGGTCATCAATTAGCACAATCACTTGTAGGCCCTGTCCTATGTGAATGTTAGACCGGTTATGAGTCACTTTTATAACCAGATAATTTATCATGACCCTATAGCATTTCTACAAGAATAAAATATGGTCACCTATAAAGCTACATGCAAGGTGAGACAAATTGTCTGGTATTAAAAAGACACTGTCGACACCACAGACAACCCTTTTATAATACTACACTATAATTTCTCTTTGTGGTGTTTGTTTTAACACCGGTGTCCGGAGGAGTGTCCGTCCATCCCGAGGCTGCTCTCTCTATCGCTGTGTGTCTTTAAACACACAGAAGCGGGGACACGGCGAGGAGGAGCTCCACCACCACACGCTTGTCCGCGTAAACGCCAGGCTGTTAGACGCACTTGGATTACCGGGCAGTCAACTGTCATCGCTCATAACGGCTGCAGACCGGTGCTCTGCGCCGTGCTCCTGTACCCCGCGCACCGCCGGTCATTAATTCATCTCATAAAAAAGGTAGACATCTGGGCAAAGCCGCGACAGTCGTATCATTTGATTGATTTTATTGTGTTTCTACTTGGTGGAGAGAGAGAGAGAGAGAAAAAAACAAAGTTTTTTCTTGACGCTGCGTTAAAAAGAAGCGCAGAAGCTGGGAGTCAGTCTTCGAGGAAGGACAACACCTTCTCTGCTTCTGTGAACCGCTTCAGCATCTTATTTCTTTCTCTGGAGCTACAGTTTCTAAACTCCACAGAAGTGAGGTAAGTCTGACAGTATTCTTCTGGATTTTAACTAATATAAGTTACATTAGAAAAAAATAGAAAATATTAGCTCAAGTGTTTACAGCCTTTGAGCTGGTGTAAATCCCAGTTTGCTATTTCTCTCTCACTTTTGGCATTGATGAAGGTGTACTGGGATTTACATGGGTTGACGCAATTAGAATTGGATTATCCATTTCCCCTGTACGCTGTAAATGCATCATTATTCTATGCAGAGGTGTCATTTTAAGCAAAGAGAAAATATGAAACAAATGCAGATTCACATAAATGTTGCATTTTACCGTCACCTATGGTGTTCTACTTATATAGTTGAAAAACTAAAAGGAGGGGGGGGTGATAATAGTACCCATTAGATGATATTGTAACGAGTGCATGCTTGAGAGAATATTGCTCAGTATTTTGGGGGGTTTTCTGAAGAAAACCATAGTCAACTTCTGCATACTGGAAACTCCTTGGTGGAACAATGTAAATATATAGAGGGGTTGACAGACTGCACTGGAGAGCAGCCCCTGTCCTCCTGCATGCAGCCAATGACATTTAAAGAGGTGTGTTACAGATGAAACCCATACATCCCATAGAAACATATACACTTAGACTTTACACTTCCACACACGCCTTGCATTCATACAGCCTCCTGTTTCTCTTTAGTGAAATTATCAGGACAAAAAAATGGAGTTTCCATAATGACATAACATTTGTCTCTCCATTTTGTCACACATCATGCAGTACACAACGCACAAAAGTAGTCACGTATATCCTGATTAAAGGTCAACGCATTCAACCTTACTGCACTTTGGTGTATTAATCATTATGCCACATTTAAAGAACATAGCAACTGTGTAAAGGTGAAACCGAAGCTGCTTTTTTCTGCTTTCGTCTGAAAAAGGACTGTTGACTTTGCGTGTCTTCTGTATTTTTTACGAGCCAGATGCACCCACAGCCCCTTTCTCTTTTCTGTGAGAATATTCTGACACCACTTTAAACCACCCTCATGCGTTCACCCTCATATTGATTATATTAGCAAATTCATGGACGGAGGAATATAAGCATTCCTGCATAGACCAACCGACCCACAAGCACGAAACAAAATGAGCCAAAATCTTCGCTGACTGCTTCTTGCCTTGCTTCAGTCTCCAGCAGTGGCAGAGACAGAGCAGAAACTGATGTTCTTGACTTGAAGATGTCTGCCTCTAAATTGGGAGTCTTCTTCTGGGGATTCCTTTGTATTTACGTAACCCTGTTTAGAAAAACAGCATGTGTCATCTGGGGTTTTATTAGAGGCAATGGTAAGTGAAGTGGCTTCAGTGAACTGATATGAGGAATGAACGCTTCTCAGCACATACCATGCGGTACAGTGAGAGACAAGAATAGCAACACAGTCAGGCTGACATAGAAAGAGAGACAGAAACGGAACGGGATGACAAAGACAGCAATGAAGGGAAACGTGCAGACAGGCAGGCTGAGATACGTACAGCGCCCTGCGGTGAATTGGACTGGTTTGGTAATGTGTGTGTGGCTGCTTTCTGAGTCTCAGAGATAAGTTCGTCATTCATGATCACACACGCTGTCTGTCAGTCACTTGGTCTGTGCGTCTCTGACCAGACACATTGGCAAGTAGGTGAAATGAGCAAGCTGCAAATTTGGTGACAGAAATGAGAGGTCTGAGAGAGAAAAATGAGAAAGGTTTGCAATAAAAAATGAAAAAGCTAAGACAGGTCTTTGCCTGGGCATTGTGCCTTGAATTAAAAAACGGTGCCCTATGTGTGTACAAATTGAATGGTTCCCAAGTGCTTGAGGGACAGCTTTCTAAAGCTTTTATGTGCAAATGAAAGTGGGGAGTTGAATGAAAAGATTAATATGTGCTGCTTCTTTGTGATTTGTTTCTTACTTTGGATATTTTGGATCAATCCTGTAAGTCTGTGGCGCTGAGGCCAGTTGCTATGGGAAAACAGCATTTACACACCGAACGAATGCAAATGCATGACTGAACGCACTTGCATGCACAGCTCCTCTCTCCTGCTGTCTTGCACGCTCACAGACATCCATGTAATTGAGACCCATTACTTAGGGAAGGTCAGCAAACTACTCACAGCCTGTTCTTATTCCTCAATATTAATCAAGCTAATGCTCCACATTTTATTCCTAGGTACATGCACGACTGTAAATGTCACTTGCTCTTGCAGACGAAGCTTGTTAATCGATGTGTTCATCAACAAGGCAACGCTCAATTTACGCATATGGACTAACAGTGAGACTTATTCTCCTGCTTAATACCTTCTTGGAAGAACCAATGGGAAGGACAAATAATCATTTTAATTAATATGTTCTGATCCAGAACTGTCAATGTGGAAAACCTTGACTTTATGCTGACTTTAGCCAATTTGATGTTCTGGACAATTTTGCTGTCACATAGTTAACTTACATTGACTGTTTTGCCAGGTTAATAGTTCAATAGAACCTGCATAATATGGACTAATGCAAAATGTCACACATTAATATTTAGAGTTTCCATGCGGGCACGCCGTACATCAAGTGATGACAGATCCAAGGGTATGATTTAACCTTTTCCTTTATACAACAAGTAGGGCTGTGTTGTCAGAACCAGAGGTCAGGCTTTACTTCTTTATTTCATGCTTAGAGAGATACAGTAGTGCACAGCTGGGTCTCTGTAAAATGATAAAGACATTTATAGAGTAGAAGCAGACACTGAAGGTGACTTACAGTAGCTGAAACAATTGAACGAGCCGGACTGGCCATAGGATGTGATTAAAGTTAAGTGTTGCAATACGTGCAGCTGAGGTCATTCTGTGCAACTCTGCCTATCTCTGTCCTATTCACACGAGTGCCCTTATTCATCATTTTCCACCACAGTAAGGTGATCTCCTGTTGTAAAACTAAATTTCACAGTTATCTAGACCCTGTGCAGGTACCTATGCAGGTAGCTGGAAGAGCAGGTTTAGAATAACAGAAACAACCCATAGAAACACTCAACTCATTTAAGACTCCAGGAAAGAGACTCACATGCTGTTATGGAAACAAAATGTCTTAGTTTCAACTATTAATACATTTAATATATACTTTAATACAAATAAAGACATGTTATGCAGTGCTACAGTTCCTGTGAACAGTAGCATTTAATAGTGAATAGCTACAGTAGTATCAATAGGTGGTGCTAGAATAGAGTGAATGACTGATGGCTCAGTAAACAGAGGTCTATACAACGGAGATGGCAGGAGTAGTGAGTGTGAATTTGTGACAGAGATACAGGCAGAGTCATTTCTCATTCTTTTACATTTTCATACATTAAAATCTCCTCCTGTGTCTCCTCTGGCCTGTGATAGCTCCCCCGCCCCCCCTCCTCAAATACCTGAATTCAATTTGCAGCACCACTACTCAAGATGCAACAGCTGCACAGCTACTGTAATGGGAAAGCGTGCTCCCTTACTTCCTTTATGGATCGAACGTTCTCTATCAGAAATCACAAAGATTTGTAATCAAAGCCGAGAAACGTGCAGTTCCACATCACCTTTCTATTATTTCTATGGTGCTCGTTTTTTTTTTCAGGTTTACCTTAAGGACATAGAAATCACATTATAGATTTTGAAGCATAAAAAGGAATTTGTTGAAAGGAAAGACATTTCCTGCTGTTGGGGCCTATTATAACTTAATGACATCTCTTTGAAATAAATCGAGTAGCTGTCTGTCTGCGTGAATGACTGATTAAAACCTCACTGTAGCTGTTTTATCGAGTTTTTAAAGCAAATTCAATTCTGCAGAATGGTTTCCGCTAAGGAAGAAACCTGTTTATGCCATCTTTAACAAAACGACTCCTTGCACACAACAATTAACAATCACTCGGTTAAATGTTTAATCAACACAACATCTTCACTGAGGGAAGCCACATGCCATTACAAGTCCCTGTGGATAAGATGAACAATCCTCCATGTATGAGCAATAGACTGTACTGCAAATTGTAAATCTAAAAGTCTCTGATTGAGTCTTTTCAAACATCTGTATGTTTTCTAGATGACTTTGACTGTAAATGGAACAAACACGTCTGGATAAAAGATCCAATTAGCATGCTAATGCCCATAAGCTTCTATTCTGCAGCAACAAGGAGTGACAGGCACTTGTCTCATTGTTTTTTTTTTCTCTTTATCTTTTAGGAATAAGAATCTTCTTATTCTTTGCTTTTCATTTACACGCATTCTGCTCTCAGCCCTTAACTTTTATTCCTGTTTATAGAATCTGTTTTACTGTCCTTTTTTTTTTGTGATGGCATTTTTTTGTTCATTGCAAACCATCTCATTTCTTTGTTGAGGTGTCCTCATCTAATACTTCTCATATCTTTGTTGTTTTTCTTTTTTTTTTTCTTTATCAGAGGCTAGATGTGACACTGGCCAGCCTCCTCTTATTTGATTTGATTTTCTCTGTCTCTGTCTGTCCCTTTTCATCTCTGTCCTCTTTTGCTATTCTGTCCTTTCACTCTTTGTCCTTTGCAGTTAATTGCATTGTCAGTGCTTTCTGTCTTTCGCCCATCTCTCTTTTGCTTCTGTCCTCCTGAATTCTATTTTAATCGTTTCTCCTTCTCCTGTGTTTGGTGGAAAACACTTCCTGGGGTGCTTCCATGGCTAACTGTCAGCCCCTGATAGCTTCCTATCGCTTGGGCAGACTCAGACACTGAGTGCACATAATTTGGGGTCACCGATGCAGATGGGGCAACTGAGACTTGTGTTATACAGATCCTTTTTACTTTGTTTTTTATCCTTTCAAGTCAGTCTGATTGAAAATTACTCTCCCTAAATTTTAGAGCAGAAAAACAACGACTCAACCTCTCATTAAGTCTTTTATCTCTATTAAATGAAGCTTTTTTCTCTAGCTTTCTGTCTTTCTTCACCTTAGATCTTTCTTGCTGTTTACCAGCCAGGTGTCCTGATTATCACTCAGATATGCTTGTCCTTTTTTTTTTTCATAAACACTGACATTTAGAGTGACGCACTGGAATATTTTTGGCTCCAGTTCTCCAGATCTGGCACTTTCACAAGAGCTGATGCATCTGTCTGCATATGTGCCTGCAATCTGTCAAGACAATGGCATATATAATGATCTTTTTATTAATGAGAACCTGTGTTTTGCACTACATCAAATACTTCTCAAGCCAAAGAAAACATGAAAGGTCATTGATGGATAGTTTGACATTTTGGGAAATATACTTGTTTGCTTTCTTGCTAAAAGTTCGATGGGAAGATTGATTCCATACTCACATCTTTAGGATACATTTTCATTTGGCGTGAGAGATGCCCGGCTTAGCTGGAAACAGCCGAGCTGGGCCTGTCCAGGGTAAAGAAAATCTGCCTACCAGTAAAGCTAGTTAAAATTAGTAAGAAAACAAAGGATAAAAACATCATGTAGTGCAGTAATGTCCTACAGTAGAACCCCGTAAAATCACTACATGTACTGTATGTGTTAAGTTTTATACTTCAGTGCTTGTACAGATTGACTGACATGTAAACTTGTGATGTTCAGAGGTGCTGGCAGGTGGATTTTCCTACTTTTAGACAGCACCAGGTTAGCTGTAAGTTTCATATTGACCATAGTGACATAGCAGGTGTTGATGTCCTCATCTAACGCTCTGCAAGAATGCGACCATGTATATTTAGAAAATCGTCACCTTTTAACAATATTCAATATCAGCCTACAGGGTTGGTTGCTGCTGTTCATATGTTGAAATGTATTTGGGCATGAAGTTCAAGTTGCTCCTAGTGGGTCAGGCCAGTGCCTTGCATGGCAGCTGCAGCGTCATTGGTGTGTGAGTGTGTGTGCGAATGGATGTATGAAAAGCAAGATTGTAAAGTGCTTTGCTATCGATAAGGTAGAAATATGAGTCCAAAAAGCTGTATGAGTGCAGCATTTTTACCATTTAGCAAGAGTACAACTCATTCAGTCATTTTTGTGTGTAAAAAAAGTGAAGAATCGCTTTACCACACACTTATTACTTTATACCAACACAAGATGATGTTTTTGCCCAAGCAGACACACCCATTAGCAAAAATGGGGTCAAGAGGTTCATCTTGATAAAAAGAAAAGTTTTGACAGTGACATAACATACAGTCGTTCATAACACAAGACGGTTCAGAAATAAGTGACACATCAGGCTCCTTTAAAAGCCCAGTTGTTGGTATAATTGATGTAGCTTACTTTTTTCCCTCCATGGAGATATTTGTAATTCTGACTTCATACAATATCCCTTGACTACTCAACCACTCATTGATTTCCTTTGCTGTTCCACTGTTTTTCACCCTCTTTATGTCTCACACTTCACGTCTCTCTGTAATACCAGTGGTAATCATTCCCTATTAAAGTTTCCGTGACTGAATGGTGGCACCCAGGAAAAGCCATTATGCTGACTTTGGACACTGATTTTCTTACTTTTCTAACTCATTCAGTTTTTTTTTATCGGCTGTGTCAGGCAATTTTCTCAGGAAATTTAGAGGTGCATTTTCAAGTTGGATGCAACCTTGATGCTGTTGAAAAAGCAGAGAGAATTTATTTTCATGCTGTTTATCATCACACAAGTGCATTTTGCACAAACATGCTCTCTGCATAATGTCTGTGAAACTGCTTTTTCCAGCCTTGGCAATGATGTCTATGATCTTGGTTATTATTACTCAGTGATGTCCACAAAGGCCACGCTAGAACAAGATACTTAGATACAGCTTCCCATGTAGCATGGCAGATAAAAGTGTGAGCAGTAGAAAGGTCTGGGTTGACTCATTCTGAGGGTCTGACAGGACTTCAGAATGAGGCTTGAGGGACTTGTTGTGCAAAGCAAGAGTGATTTGCAGCATAACCACTCCATTCTTCAAAAGCCCTCTACTCTCACATACTGCTTTACTCAGGTTCTTCTTTTCTCAGTGGCTTCCTTTCCTACTGTCTGTCCTCAGTCTAGTGTCTTATCACTCCTAATGTTGATTGAATTTTTATTGCAATGTTTGCTCATTTTCTCCCCAACATTGCCTCATTACTTTCTTTATTTCCTCCTCTTTTAATTTCCTTACATTTTCACCCTCAGGTCACAATATCGGAGGACTATTGGAGATCTCCGGAGACCCTGTTGGCTACCATGCTCATGATAATAGCATTCACCCCTCTCACTGTGCCTGTCTGCCTCGCTGTCTGTTTACAGCTTGTAGCACCCAGACACAGCTCACTCCCTGACCCAACAGAGCGTGCTGCTGGGTCTGTACCCAGAGGGGAATTGTAGTTAATGCCTTTCAGGCTGAAGTCCAGCAACAAAATACTTCTTTAATTGCTTTCCCATAGCCCTCAGCCTCAGTGTGCTTTGTCTCCAATTGCAACTGGGAGTTAGTGATGTGAGACAGAAGGTGTATAGGGAATCTGTACTGCATGCAGAGTTTGCAAAGTTTCTTGTGACCTTCAGTTTATACTTTAGCTATTTATCAATCTTCGCCTATTCTGTTTTTCTATTGCGTTCTGTTAATATAATTGCCTACGCAGATTTTATCTCATTTATCTTGAAAACATTTACACAAAAAAATAAATTACCCAAAAGAAAGAATCTGCTGTGGCAGCTGTGCGTATTGTTTTGTTTGTTGATATAGGAATGCAGACTGCCTTCACTTCTCTCTTTTATTTTGTGCCTGTCGACCTAGTGACTGATTCAAGTCACTGAGAAAAACATCTTTAATATGGAGCGAAGAGCAAAGGTTAAGAAGGAGAGGAGCAAAACGGTACTTCCTCACAGAGCTAATTGAGAGCATACTATGGAAGAATGTGCACTTTTTTTTTCTCTGGAGCTGAAAAGGCAAGGTTATCTGTAAGATGTGAATTATGATCTGCAGATGGAAAGCGGGGAGAGAGAGTACTGTACACTAAGTCACCTAGATGACAGCACAGGCCTGAGCGCAGCCCATCTGTCACTAGCTTTCTTCTTCTCTGAACTGGTGCTTAAGATCTTGACAGGGATGTTTTCCTGTTTATGCAAATGTAGTCTCAGTGTTTTATTATTTATTACATATTTTATTTCAAAATGAAACACACAGAAAAGATCATTAGCAAAAAGCTTTAAAAAAATTAGACCTTAGATTTTTGTTTTTAACTAATTGGAACAATGTTTGGAATATATGAGATTATTTAAATCATAAGTACCATGTTCAGCATATTAAAACTGTAGCAATCTAAATACATTTACCATGACTCATATCTATGGTGAATTACTTTATAAAGCTTTAATGATTAATGATTTGCTTAAAATTAGTTTTAAAGATTTTGTAAAAACTAACAGGAAACTAAAATAACTTTTTATAAATCTATGAGAGCAGGTCACAGCATACTGCAGATGTTTTTAATAAAAAGCCAGTAACTATAGTTTAGTCAATATCATTATTCATATCAAAGTTTATTAAGAGAGACATGGGTGTAAATTCCTATTTAAATAATAGAAACGTTTTGAGAAGTGAATTAATGAACTAATTATAGGAATTAACTAGTTATAATTACTAGCTAATTATAACTAAATTACTAGTTAAATAATTATGTCATATAATGTATCATTTGGAAAATGCTAGCATGACTTCAGTAATAGGCCTACCATGAATACTACCAGCAAACGTCCTGAGAAGAGGAATATTCTAATTAAATTTTATAAAGAGTATATTTAAACATCATATGGCATCTTTCATTAATGCTAATAAAAAAAACACCAAGAGCTCCATACTTATATGTCAAATGACAAATGTAAATATTTAACCAAACTTGTACCTTAAGGAAAACAAATACATAGACTCAGCAAATAAATTACAAATTATAATATTATAATATTTTGCATGTGGCATGTTTCCCCTGTGTGATTTGCTAAATGAATGAATTGGTACTTGGTCAGTATGTCATATTTTAATTACAGTGAAACCACTATACATAAAGCAGTGTGGTGGAAGCACTTTGTATGAGCATGTCTTCATGCTGAAACTTAATTTTGATGGTGCTAATGGGTTTTTATGAGGCTGTATGTGATAGTAACAGTGCAAAACATCAGGCACACCAGTGTTCATCTATCCAGTGATTAGTTAATAGTAGGGCAATTTGCCGTGTACTTTGCTGGCCAGACTCTTCCTGTGCTCTAAATGGTTGCCATGAACATGGCACAGATAATGGTAATGGTATCAGACAGACAGGAAATAGGAAACAGAGAGACTCTCTTCACCTCCATATGTGAGAGAGTTTGTGTGTCTACGTATGTGTATGTGTTAATACTTGTGCATGTGGAGTGGTGTAAAGCCAGCAGCACACATTTCCTCTCTACACACATGCAAAAGAATACCTTCAGCCGCCGCTGATAAGTACTTGCTTTGTGATAAACCACTTTGAACTCATCGACCAAATGAATGCACAAGCAGATCAACCATCCGACAAAAGATGGAGAGCTATTAACCGTTCTGCTTCATTTAAATGATCTTGAAAAGAAAATTCAAAGACAGAAAATTGAAACCGAGCCTGGACTAAAGAGTGACGTCAAGTTAGTCTGAGCAGACATTTTAGTTAATTACCATTCAATGATACTGTTCATGTGCTGCCTGTTGCATGACAATGACTTTTGATGAAGTATGCTTCTGTTTTTCCAAATAGTCCTGTATCCATCACTAAGCATTGTGGCTGATGCTTTGCATACCAGACAAAATGTCCTCAGAGAAACATGATTGATATTGTATTTCTGGATTGCAGACGTGTATGTATGCCTGCGAGCACTAACACACTTTATTTCACCAAGATTAAAATAAACTTTACTGTAGGTAAAGACATAAACATTTTAAATATAAATATTAAATGAGATATTTCTTTATGTTAAGAGCAGGCCCGTCTCTGGACACTTTGGTGACCTAGGCAAGAATAATGGTAAATACATTGTTATTTTAAATTCATTTTATGTCATTTATTTCTGATAGGTGGGGGGAACAGTGTGGGAAAGTTAAGGGCCTGATTTGCACATGAAATAGAGGAGTTTTGTTATCTCTGCTGCTCTGAAGTACGTGAATCAATAAGTCATGCTCTGCTAAAGCCAGATTAATGTGGTTTTACTGTAGGTGCAAGGACATGACTGATCATAGAGTGAGAAAGAATTATTCCTCTATTTTACATTTAGCAGGAACTACTTGTCAATTAAGGTTGCTATTAGAGTGGGAAAATACTGAACTGGATAGAAAACAGGACATAATTCAGAAATTATGCACCACTGATCACTAATATACAGACAATACATTTTGCAAGAGTGAATATATTGTTTATGTTAATGTTTTGTGTCACATAAAGCAACTGGAACATATAATTTTTTTTCCAGTGAGGAAATGTGTGTCCTTGTGTAGGCGTGCCGCATCCTACTCATCTTAAATGTTGTAATTAAATCTGTTATTCAGGGACAGTAAAAATTGGTTTGACCCGTGTCTGTTAAAGATTTGTGCTACTCAGTCAGCTGCAATCATTATGTGCGGCATCTATTCAAATATATATTTTTAAACATCTTTATTTTTGGTCTTTTTAAATTATATGTTTTCTTTCTCCTGCCAGAAAATGACATAATATAACATAATGGTAAAAATGTATGTTAGTGCTAGAGGCAGTGAAGTCATTAGAAGCGGTATTTGTCTGTGGCTTGAGTTGGTTCTGCTCTGTCCGTACTGAACAATAATAAGAAGAAGAATAGTTGAAAGATCCGCTCTTGTCTTCAAGAGATTAAAAAAATAAATTGTAGCTGGAAATATCTTACGGCTCATTGTGAAAGGAAGATAATCTGTGTGTATCTGTGTGTGTGTAATAGTGATAGGGATGAGCCCTGTTTACCTTCAGTTTTTAATCCTCTCAAGTAAGACATCATAGTTTTCAATAAGCTTTTTGTTATATATTTATATATACAGTGTATCAATAAATATCTATATATCAAAATATAATGATAAATGATGAAACATTTCTCTGCTTATTATAAAATACAGTATGAATAAAAATGTTTTTCTGCCACAATGACTTCTCTCTGGTTGATACTGGATGCTTTCGAGTGGTTATTTTCCCCCCTTTGTGTTCAATAATAAGATTTGACATTTCATAATGACACTTTAATAACACTGTTGATTTGGTCATGGACACTAGTTACTCATTATCCACAGAATAATACAACAATCAGAGTTTTGAACTCCAGTGTCTCGCATCTTGTGCTGTGAAGGTGACGTCACCATGTGATATGTTTTTTCAGTGAGTTCATGGTGCTTTTAAAGTTTAAAATGTGTTAATTGCTTTGCTTTACAAATAATCCACTTGGTAAATATAACAAGACAAATCAATTTATTTATCAAGCACATCAAAGTTCTTTATACTATTTTTTTCCTATTTTATTTAGACTTGATGGGTCTGATACTATAATAGTAGAATCGATTCTATGTTTCACTGGTCACAAGTGCAGGTAGGTCTGTGCTGGGAAAGCTAAAGTATAGCCTCTCCTTTAGCTACCAAGTGCAAAGTCTCACTGCTGTATTTTGAACAGACTGCAAGTAAGACACGGCCAGCTGTCTGAATCCCACGTACAAGAGAGATGATGACAAGATAAAAGCTTGCCAGGTGTCCAAAAGCAAGAAATGCTAGGTTTAATTATCTATATCTAACAGGTAAAAAGCTACTAATGACAGAGTTTAGTTATACGTTAAATATTAAATCCAGCATTCAGATTTCCTGGATATAAATTTGAAGACAATGTCTTCACGATTAACCCTTTTGGCCATTTGAGATCATTTTAAAGAGATTTCATGCGCCTCACCTGGTTTTAGGGAGAAGCATACAGTAGCACATTGTCAGTATAACGATGATATGAGATTTTTGTTTTTTACTTAGTTAGAGTACATGTAGTAAATAGTAGTGAAGCTGCAATTGTATATTTTTAACAGCCTTTTTATTTTTTTACTGGTTCATATACTCAGCTCTGACTTATTTATTATCATTGTGAAGACGCTTCCATTTAAGTTTTCTTGGTACATAATGTCCTACATAATAGGAATTTGGCCCAGAAAAGTTGTTCCACACAGAGTTACGTCTGTCTTCGGAGCACTTCTGCTATGCCACTTCTATACACACGCACACACACACGCACACAACAGAAGCAATGATTTCTTTATGTGTTAATGTTAAGTAGGTTGTAACACTACAACAATCACACACACACACACACACACACACACACGGAGAAGTAGAACGAGACAGGAGGAGAGAGACTTCAGTCCCTTTCATTTGCACTCACTCACACATAGCCTGAGGAGGAAAAGCTTGATAACACTCTATCATTTCTTCTTTCTCTGCTTTCTATGCCATTTAAATATGTTTGCATGTAGTTAACGTTATGCTAGGGCTGAGCTAAATATGCTACTGTACATACTGTCAACATTTTTTATTTATTTAGTTTGTATATGGTTTGACTGACCTGCATGCACATATTTTTTTCTGCCCAGTTGTGCTGCCCTCAGCTTATTTTCAATATACATCCCTTGAGATTAAGATAGTTCCTCTGCAGGCACAGAAAGTCAATAATGGTGATATTTACACTACACTACTGTTTTGTGTGGAGGTGAACTGTGTATTGTTTTAGATAAATGCTTCCTAGAATTCTTGCAAATGTGTTTCCATATCTGCCAAAGATATTCTTATGGTGGGAGCACATTTGCAGGTTGTTACAGACAGAACTATTGTGTTCTGTAGCCGTATTTGTCAGTGTATTTATGTACATCTGGGTTTGTGTTTTACAGTCTTTATTTTACAGTGCCCGCTGATTAATCTCTGAGTCTGTCTGCTCTAACAGAGCTATTTCTGTCAACCTTTTTTTTTTTTTAAATTCCCTCCCACCTAGCCTGATTTATCGTCAAGAATGTTTGTTCCATTCAGCCTGTGTACATCCCAGAACTATTAGTTGTTCCAGTAGGTGCTGATCATTTTCCATCTGAATAAGCCTTTTCCTTCTGATGCTTTTTGAACTGCCTTGTTTGAGTTTGAGATTGAGTAGCAGGATTAAGTTGGATCTTGGACCTCTGGGTCTCTGATCTCATCCTCTGGGATCCATTTTCTGTTTGATTGCAATCCTTGATCCAGAGGGGCTTATCTTCTATATTTGATTTGTAGCACTGTTTCTCTGCTAATGCTTCTACAAGATGACCTGTGCAACCATATTGTACTGTTGTCCACTCATTATCTATTTAGCTTGTTGCAGTTGCATTTTGATGCTTCTTCTATTAATACTTACCATACAGAGCTTTAAAATCAAGGTATACATTTGACCCCGTTCAAATGAAGAATTGGTGGAAGGTTGAGCTTTTTATAAACCAGTTGTGGGCTTTTAGGGAAATTGTGGATGATAATCTGACATGACTTGTGTTTTGATCTACATTCACTTGGAAAATACATTTCAGTTTATGAAATTTGAAAGAATGATGAAGAACTAGGCTTCTAAAGAGTTAGATGACAAGGTTTTGTTTTAGACATTGTATTTTGAGGATTATTTTTTAGTTGAAATTAGTTTTCCCCAGTCTGCAACACTGAACCCAAACCTGGCAGAGGTCATACTGGATTTGCCATCTGTCCTCTGCTCTCTGCTTTTGGGAAATGAGACAAACAAATGTCACTGGTCGGTTGACAGATGAGATATACAATCAGTGGAAAGTCTAGAGTAATTGAAGAGGTTGGAGAAGGGCGAGGTTGCCAGATGAAAGGACTTTGATACACTGAAAGTACTTTCCTTTTAGAAGCAGATGTATCTGTGCTGTGCTGCCCATGATGCTTCAATGAGACTGAAACGTTAAAGTTTCACTTAATCGCTTCAGGAAATAAACAAAAAGTTAGTGGGAAGGTGTCAGTGTCAGGCAGGGAGCTGCTCATTTGACAGAACAAAGCCTGAGCTCATAAAGAGATTCTCTTGTTTACAGTATCAGGAGGAAAAATGTGATTGTGTGAGGGGGTGGATATATTCAATAAACCTAACAACACAGCTCAGTGGTCTCTGTACTTATTGGAAATCCTGTCATGTTAAGTGACATTTGGAGGCGCTGGTAAAAATGAGCGCCATAAACAGTGTAGCATGAAATATAGATTAATGCACTTTAAACATGCGGCTTTATGCTGTGTTTTTTGCTAATACCGGTTGTTCCTTATGTTCTGACCATCTCCGATTCCCGTAAGGCAAACATCGAGGGAGTGATGCGTTGTAAGTGCAGACTTGCATTGTAATGAAAGGAACAGCTGTCCTCAGAATTTCTTATTGTCTAATGGTAATACTAAACCAAAACCAAGATTTCAGAGATTAAAGCCTTCCTTAAATTTTAATAATTCTCTCAGTGCAATTCATCATAACACTGTTCTGCTCCAGATACAGAGCAACAGCACTAGCATGAAGACGGGAACCAAACACAAGCTCGGAAGCAACCCTTGGGATCTTGTGACATTACTGTGAATTAATCACCTGTATGAAAATCAAACAAAGCTTTGAAAGCGACAATCATACAGGTGTTTTTTTCTTTTGTTACCCAGGCTGGTTGCATGGCTGACACTGTTAAACATCTGATTATGATATTCTCTAATGATGTTGTTCTGTTGATTGGCAGATGAACTGCTGCTAGGTGATTGTTTGCAATTTGATTGTAGCTAGAAATAGAATTGAACCACGTTATGTTCAAAGTTTGAATAATGTATTTTTAACTCTGAAATATTTGGAACTTGCTGATTAGTGGGGGAAAAAACATTTCACTCCTTAACTTGTAAGTATTAAGTGTTTTGTACTTCCACAAAGTTGGAGGAGTTGCAATTGTTTATTGTTTTTAAAATAAATTGTAAGAATTAGAAACAACAGAGGCTGAGGTATCCTGAGTTTTGGTAATTTGCATTTTCTAAGCCTCACCGACACTGGTAAATGGAAATCAACAACTCTAAATGCTTTTTGATGATGATATAAAACTCTACATTATTAGGGTGTTAAACCATCAAGCAATATGTCTTTTGTCATATACAGTTACAAACATGTAATTTCATAATACCCTGTCTTTTACAGGAAATGTGCCAGCTAAAGCTGGTCAGACAGTGAGGTGAACTGGGCAGCCGGTTGGTTCAGCTGCAAACTGGTCTGAGGCAAATGGGGAATACTTTGCATATGTTGGCTTAAGAGTCCCGGTGGTCCCTCCGCAGATTAATGCAAAGACCACCATGACGGTAACCTTGAGAGACAGACAGAAAATGAAAGAAAGAGAAAGAAAAAGAAAGAGAAAGGGAAGTGGTAACAAGGAGTGGAAGAAGTTTGCAAAAGCAGAGCATAATAGTTGCAGGTCCTGCCAGGATATACAGTATAAGGAGTAAGTAACTGAATGATGGAGGGTTGTGCTTTTAGATATGAAGCTCAAACTTTCCCCCTGATTTTAGTTACTTTTATAACAAAATTTAAAGCAAATCTATATATTTGTATAACAATTGGAGGACATAACTATATGTATGTGAACGGGGTTCATAGTGATGAACGCCCAAAGAATTACCACTGATTCTGCAGATGTTTTTCAGCTCATTGTTTTATTCTTTTGGTTTTCTCACAATACCAATTCCTCTTTCTCCAGGCTGCTGTTTTAAGCAAATCTACTCACTGTAAACCACTTGATCAGCATCACAAAGCAGACAGACAAACCTGACAGCTATCTGGGGAACATAGTGGAACATTTAGTGGGTAACAAAAGCCATTTATTTTCCTCAGTAGAATCCTAGAAACAGAACAGTAAAAGATGGATTTACATTTGACCAGAAACATGCCTCCAAATGAATGCTAATCAAGTTCACCAAGTCATTGTTGTGTGTACAGCCTGACTGTTATCTGCATAGTGGCCTGTTTAAACTGCTCAAACATAATATTTTTCAACCACAAGAGTTGATCACGTTACCAAAGTATCCATGAGCAAACTGTAAATCCCTCCTAATCCCACAGTTGCTTCTCCTCCTGTACTTTCTTATACACTGTAAATTGTCTTTTATTACCGGTGTCCGGATGTAAATGATTTGTTGTGCATCAGAATAATCTAGTACAGAACCAGAAATGCACACTATGTTTTATTTATGGCAGGAGAAATACATGTAAAAAGCAACATTCCTAGACCTGACTGAGGCAGATTACTAAAACTACAGTATTGCCCAATTTAGGTTCACTGAAGGACGTAGCAAAAATGGAAAAACCATGTTCACTGTGAGATGTTACCTCACATCAAAAAAAAAAAAAAAAAAAAAGCAGATACTGTACATGGGCACAGCTAAAACTGTTAACCGCAGATGAGCCATTAGCTGTTGGAGTTGAAGAGTGGCTTCTTCAGTCTTCTGCCTGTTCCATTTTGTCATAAAGTGGAGAGAAGGAAACGGTAAGAAGGCTCTCATTAGTCTTCCCTGCAAACACAGAACTCTAATTTACATATGGTGTTTGTTTCAGTACCTGAAAGGAAACCATTCCAGTTTAGAATGATTGTGACAAGATATCCACCAGTCTTGTTTCTCCTATTCTTGTTTTCCTACACACTGTGTGGCCCTTTGGTTTCTTTGTGGTCTTGGAGAAGAGGTGTAGGGATGTCATGGAGTAAGAGACCAGATATATCAACTGCTTACACAGAGCTAAAGAGAATGTTCTTATTACTGGAAGCTTGTTCTGAACAACTGAAACACTAGAGCACACAATGCTCTCTTGCTTCATTGCCCCTAACCATATTTCTGCCGCTTCGCTGCTGAAAAACAGAAAGGATTGGAGAAAGGTGGATAGGTTTAAAGCTTGAGTTTGCTCGAAGGCAATATAGGTCCTTTAGGGTACAGCACTAAATATCTCTTAAAAGATAGACAAATTATCTTTTTATAACGGGTGGCACAACTTAAATAAAAACTAATTTTATGCATTTACTGGAAGGTGAATATGTAAAATTTAGGAAATAAAAACTTAAAATGCATAACATTTAAGTATGAAGATTGTGTCTGCAATTAAATACACTGACCCCCTGAAGATAAATGATATTATGCTGGCAGAGATAACTGTCCAATTCATCCGACTGGGGAGGCCTTGTGTATTCAGATGCATCTTAATTTGGTTACTCATTGTGGAGATGAGTTTCCTGTCACAATCAGTTTGGTCTTCCACTGTCAACTATTCTATGTTGGTGTTTGGGAAGCAAGGAAACAGTAAATCTGGCCATAGCAATTCTTCACTGCAGCAAGGTCAACATTACAATGTTTGCTTAAGACCCATTCTCATAGAAAACAATCAGCCAACACATTTTTGTCCAATAAAACTTCAAGTCTACATTCAGAAGTCACTCTGCTGCATTTGTTTTTTGTGAGTCAGATCAGTAATTTTCATCATATCAAAAGCATTAGTCAAACGTCACAGGCTGGTGGGCTCTGAATATTATTGTTTTGTTCTAGTGCTGAGATGATGCTAACCGACTGTCGGAGCGACTCAACACTTAATACTGAGGGCTGACAGAGTTCTGACTAAAACACAGGAGTAATCCAGTGTTGATTAAAGCACAGAAATAGCAAAAAATATATATACATATATACATTTGCAGGACTTGACACAGCAAAAACACTAGCAAACCGCAAAGTTTAGTAGTGTACATAATGTACAAATAATCCCCTATAGATATGCTGAATCAGGGTCCTACAGAGTCCATACTATTGAAACCCAATACATCGTACCATCTAAATGAAGCTGTACTGTTTCATAGACTCCTTCACAGTTACAGAAATACAGCTTTGTTAGTTTCCTTATGTGTTCATTAAATGCCACCACAGCCGTACACATGAGTACCCAGTCATGGACACCACTGGTCATGATTTTTAACAGGATGCTATTTAACACTGCCAATTACATAAAAACTGATATTGTTACAGTATTTTTCATCTAAGAGACATTAGAACAGGTTTAGGTGTGAGAGACAGAGATAGAGATGGTGGAACGAGGTGAGGGGGAATAGATTAAAGCAGCACAAGATATATTGAAGTGGAAAGAGGAAATGAAAATGCAGAGAAAATAGGATTTTGGTGAGGTGAGGGGAGATAAATGCTTTATGAGGAAACCTCTTTTGACCTTAATTGGATAGACTGACATTCAGTGTATTTATAGATAGATTATAAAGCCAAAATAGATGACCAAGTCAAGATGCAGAGCTGTCATCATCTTTTCTCAAATGCAGAACTATGTTCACTTTGAGTTGTGCTGAAAAGAGATGCAGGGACTTTTTTTTCAGAGTCACAGTATTATCACACTAATGCAGTTTAATGAAGGACATTTTCATAACTGTCCTTGATGGTGCATCTGGGTGCTCTCACATCTTAGCTTTAGAAATGGCTAATAAAGTTTTAACTCAGTGATTCAGAGCTTTGAAATACATTCACATGCTTTTCAGCCAAAAATTGGACTTTGGAGAACAAGCAAGTACAAACTGTCATGTCATCACATTCCTTGCGCTCAAGGCTTTAGGTTTCTGGGTTTTAAGTTTTAAAACCACACCTGCACGTTCACAAAGTAATGAAATAGTGGAGAAGCTTAGGAAAGGATTTTTGGAAAACAACACATACGCGTCCACTTCAAACCCACAAACAGACAAAACACAAAAGGAGCAATATGGTATATGCGGTCCAACACAATATAGATTGGCTAAAGCTCGACTTGGATAAACTAAACAGTCACTAAACAGGAGGATGGCCCAGCAGAGAAGGGGCTACACCTCAGGAGCTGATGGCTATAGCACAGTCAGGAGGCTATGACATGTTTTACATAAAATAATACTTAATAAGAAGTGTAATTTTGTTGTGTTGTGTAATCCTTGATAGCGGTAACAAGAGTCATTTAGCATAGCTTGTAGATCATGTGATTTGTCGATAGTACAAAACATTTTGCTCTTTATACAAGACCTAAAAGACAGCCTTGTGGGTAACATTCACAAGCTGTCCATTTGTCACACTAATCCACCTGAGCCTTCATTGTAATCCAGCTCATTTGTTGTGGGCCAGGAATTGTACGCCAATTCACGTCTGTGTGGCTGCTCGTTTCAGACTGAGCGATGGGGTCTGAAATTGTGAGAAGTCAGGGAGAGAAGATCGAGCTTCTGCATACTCCATCACTGATGTGATGTCGCTACAAATCTGTGTTGTCACTGCAAACCGACTACAAACTGCATACTTGAAGGCTCAAAATCAGGAGTACAGAGGCAGTTTTCTTGCTGGTTTTTACTTCCCCACACAAACAGGAATCGATGGCTCTTTATTTTTAAAGCGGTGTAGAATGTAAATAGTAATTAGTATTAGTAAAAAGAGTCTCTTTATAACTGATGACCGTTCACTTGATCTGCAATAGCTAAACAGCATTCCTGGAAAGGATCGAGTGGTGTACATGTATCTTATCATTATGCTCTATCTCATCCCGTTTTAATGTTTTCCTTTGTCTTTTCTATGAGTGATCGAGCTACACATTTTTTAACACCTTGCAGATCATATCACATTGGCCCTAATGTCTCACAGACTGTGTTAAGAGACAGATATAGAGCTGATGGGTAGGGTAGAAAGGAATAGTTGCAGAAATAACGTCCTTCCTTTCTGCACTGAAAGTGAATTATAGCCGCAAGGTATGAGTTAAGGGTAACTGTCACATGTGGAGCAGAGATATTAAGATATGAAATATGCTGTTGGAGACTGTGTGAGGAACAGTGTTTTAGATAATCTTATGCACTAATCATAGCTTTTTTTAAAAATAAAATCACATCTTTAACAAATACAATCATAATTAGATGACAGATAATAATTTTAACTAACTAATCATGTTTTGTACTTTGCTTTGTTGGAATGATCCTATTTATTATACCAAGACATATCAGCACAGGGTCTTCATCAGAGCATTCATTTTGGGATTCTTCTCATGTGACAGCAACAAAAAGAATATATGTATTTCCCTAGATATCAAACTGTTCTTTAGGTGTGACGGGTGAATTATACTGTTCTGTAGTCTGCTTCTTTGTTCAACAATATATGTATAAGCGCTCCCGTTATTTGACTTGTCTCCTTCAGAGAATGTCCCTTTATCTCACTTTCAAATAAACGATCGTGCGCACCCTCAGGTCATTAGCTGATAATTGACTGGTGTGAATCCTCTGTCCTGGCATGATGGTTTTATAGATCTCATTTTTTAGAAGTCATTTCGGGATGCATACATCACCCTCCCCTATTTTTTGCTAAGTTTTTCCTTGCTGAAAGTCTAAGAACTCAGTTTTTCTGTTTTATACTATGATAAATTACATATCTCTGTGTGAAGGATTGTCAGTTGTAAAATCAAAACATCTGAAGTTATCGTTTTAGTTTTAAGAAGCCTTTATAGGCCTTTGTTATTATTTATTATGAGTTTATGATTATTGATTAAGCAAACATTATTATCAAGTCTTTATTACAATATAATGTATTATATAAAACACCTTTCACTGGAGTATTGTCTGACCCAGTCTAGAGTTTACTCTCCGTTAACAAAGAAAAGCAGAACATCTTCACAAATCATGAGCTGAAACGAGCATCAGAGAGACAGGATATTCGAGGGATCCCTATAGATCTGCGCTCCTCGCTTTAAATTATTGTCAAAGACAGTTCCAGGTTTATTTGTCATCCTAATGCTAAGTAGCCTACCATCAGTGTGCTTCTGAGAGCCAAAACAAATACTATCAATCCTGCTAACCTTTCACAGTGACTTATGGGATTTTCTCATGCACGTCTGCCTGCTGAACAGCCTGCCCCCTGGGCCGCTGTGGGGTGTGGAGTACAACCAGCAGGTTATCCTAACTGTTCAAACTGCAGCGCGATGGGCTCCTAGCAGAGACTCCGCGAGCCAAAGCAAAGAGATCTGAAGTGAATTCTAATCTCAAATGCACTCGGTTACTGAACTGGAAGAACTGCTGCTGCAGGAGGTTCAACCGATGGTTATGATGACCATCAATTAGTTTTGTCTGACTGTCTCCCTGTCTTATGTTTTTTTCCCTAATTTTCCAAGCGATATCATGTTTTTCTTTTACGCTCTTGTTTCACATATTGTCGGGCGTACGTTCTGTCTCTCAAGACACTCACACGGAAGAAAAGTGTGAAATGTTACAAACCGCAGTGTTTCTACTGCAGTGTTTTGCATTTCTGATTAATGATTGCTGGTCCTGTGTTCTCCTGAGAGGCCGTAATCCTGATTTGAAACAGTCACATGTTTGTTCAGTCAGTCACTTTCACGGTAGACAACTTGTTTTCTGATCGTTTTAACTTGCCGTTCTCTTCTCCCTCTCTAGAGGTTTTCCTGTGAGAGGACGATATGAAGTTAGTCGGCTCCCTGTGGATCATTTCGGTTCTGCTGGTGGTAAGCTGTCATGTTTTTAAATCAAGGAATGCTGTAAGGTAAACATTTAAAGGTCCTGTTTTTGATTTTGTCCATTATGTATTGTGTATGCTGCACCGCATGTGTTTAAAGATAGGATTACATTTTCATTGCACTGTAGATGTGGTAGTTGTGCTCTAGTGATTTTCTTTCATTAGCATGAAAAATCTCATGATTAATTTTCACTTTCCTTGTAATTAGTAATTACATTTTATAATCAGCTTACCATGATCAATACAAACTTAGATGGTCTAAAACAGAACAGAATAAAGAATATTTCTGATTCATGATTTTATGTGTGTATTTTAGTGCGACCACTGCAAAAAAAGGGAACACTTAAGCCTGTCTGGTGATGCAGTGGTGAACATTATGCTTTTTTTTTTTTGGTGATGGGTCAGTGATGGTCTGGGGTAGCATATCCTTGGAGGAGTGCACAGACCTCCATGTCATAGTAATGGTGAATACAGCCCTCAAAGGGTTGATGACTTTGGTTTCCATTGAACGTTGTTATGTAATTTTGTTTGGAAAAATTTATTCACAAATTATGTACATTAGTAAAATAATGAATAATTGAATAATTCATTCATCAAGATGATAAAATTTAAGTATTCCCTTAATTCTTTAGAGCAGTGTATATCTGATTCTAATTCTTTAATGCAGAGGACAGCCCATCTCTGGTGCTTACTGGTGTTTATACAGACACATAATGAAAATGTAATACCTCACTCTGTATTTGTATCGGGTTGAACTCTGCATTTTGTGGTACTCTGGACAAGGGTTACACTTCCACCATTTATTACAAGACACTAGACATAGCAGTAACATATCCCCACCGCAATTGTAGGACAATGAAGTATTCACTAGGTGTTTTTTGCATGAGTGGTTTCTATGACTATGTTTTTTTCTACCGTGTCACAAAATGATAATGAAAAAGGTCAGTGCATAAGAAAGAAGTTCAAGGATTTCAAGTTACTGTATACAGCAGTTCTCCTACACACCGTCCTTGACAACCTTCTGTTCTAATTAGCAGATTTATGCATCAGTATTTTGTTTATTTTTTAATTATTCTTTTTTTTATTATTTATTTTAATGCCTGATATGTCAATGTTGGTCAGCTTTATGTTTCTGTACTTTTTTTAGACTTGTTATGTTCATTCAGGACCATTAATGAATTTTAAGATAAGCAAAACCCTTGAGATGAGAGAAAATATACTTTTTTACTTGTTTCTCTGTCAGCTCTCCTGTTGATATTGGTGGTGGCCTGGTGGTTGTATGTATGACGTCATTTACTTCAATGTTTGGAGTGACATCATATGTACGGCTGCTAAACTGCTACATGGGACGTCGTTGTTTTCAGAATTTTCCCTTTCACAAGCTTTTGTCAGACAGGTAAGCATACGATTTTGGTTTAATAAAGATTCCTTGTCCCCCCACAGAGAACCAGATGTAGCAGGTTTGCATCTCATTTATGATAAGGGAGTTTGCCAGGCAAAGTAAAGGAATTCCTAATATAATTCAGAAAATTCAAGTTGCTAAGCCTGGCACTCTGAGAGGCTTAATTTTCAGCCAAAATTTTGTGAGATAAGTCACAGCAAAATGGGCTCTTTTCCTTCAGTGAGCAGCATTATCAAATCAGCATTTCAGCAGGCTTCTTCATTTTTAATGCTACCTCCAAATTCAAACAATAGAGCAGAGATAAGATTCATTTGGAGAACATCAGCTGCTTAACTTCTTTTATGAGCTCCCAAACACTCTTTTATAAGTTGCAAGAATTGAGAGTGACTCGAATTTCAAAGTGGAGTGAAATCCTCATCAGATCAGCAAGAAGATGCTTCAAAACCTCTGCATGCTCATTCTGCCATTTAGATTTTTATCTTATGCCTGTCTTACACAAAGATGTATGTCTTTAGCTAAGCATGATGAAACTGTGAACTATAATAAATCTAATTTACACAGTCATCCAAGATAATATTGAACTATATCATGTTTTTATCAAGACAACGTAGATCATAGCAGAAACCACAAAACACACACTAACATCTAGTTATCTACACTCTAAGCTATAGTCCACTCCCACTCAAAGCATGTTTTCTTTCCCTCGCCTCTCACCTCTAGTGTTGTGTTGTCTCTACAGAGCATGGCAGTAGCAGGCGCTGAGCCAGTCACAGACCCGTCGCTCGAGCCTGGACAGAGTATGACAGAGGGACAGAGCCAGGCACTGAGCCAGGGTCAATACACATGTCTTGAACTGTCCAGAAAAAAACACCACGAAAACAGAACCGGTGAGAGGCCTAAAGCATATAAAAAGCTTTTTAAGGCCAAACTGATTACCTCTGGGACCACATCATGGGAGTAATGGTGTTGTAAGGTGGTGGATTGGGATCAGGACATTGTTATTGTTTTGTTAAAGATAATCATAGTGTTGTCAGCAGTGGTTTAAGCACAACTGACATGAATGAGCTTTTGGAGTAGAAGCTATAATCATTTTCAAAGAGAAATTATGGTACTTTGAGACAACATACTCTATATGCAGCTGACATAACCTACGCTATAAACAGCTGAAGACACAGACAAAGTGTCTTGGTAATCAGACCGGAATAGTCATTACACTTTTTTCCTTTCTCCTCTCTCGAGGCACATTCTGTGGACATATGTGGGATGGTTTGTTGTGCTGGGATGAAACACCAGTTGGGACATCTGTAACACTAAACTGTCCAGATCATCCTGACCTGGACCCAAATGGTAAGAAAGTTTTTCACTTCTCAACCCATTCCATACGAGCAAGCTCAGAAAGTCGAGAGTGGTGGGAATTTGGAAGAGCGTTGTTATAGAATTTTTATTCCAAGTCAACAGGCAACACACAGAAATGATCCAGTTTTCTGTGTGTGTGTGTGTGTGTGTGTGTGTGTGAGATGGAGGTCAGAGGTTGTGGGGCTGAGTGTATGATGTAAATGGAGGGAAGCTCGTTTTCCCAACCTTATAACAAAATAAGGTTGGACTTACATTAGTGGCCTGGCATCAGCTGGTTCTTTTATTCACCATAATGACTGGCTCTTTCAGAAACTATTGGGCCACCAGGAAAAGTCTAATGACGGGTATGCAGGTGTGAAGCTCATCCAATACGACTTGCTGTTGATACAATCATGCTAACACCATCTGCTACCACAGCCCCACCCCGTCCTCCTCCCAATGTATTTTTGGTATAATTGATTTAACTAACTTTAGATTAAGATTAACTAACTAAGATTAAAGAACAATTTGACTATTACATTTGGACTAGTTCTTCAAGTAAAATCCACAATATAGTTTGTCTTTCTACTCCCTCAAGAAGTTCTGGCAAATGTAACTCTCTAGATATTTTCTAATCAGCGGCCAGTTCCTTGATGTTAGTGTGTCTGACTGAAGTGCATAATGTAATTGCATTTTATGCATCATGTCCTAAGCAATTATGATTTATGCTGAGCAGTAAGTAGATGTGGCATTACCATAGTGGTCAAGTTCTCTGCTGTAATGCTTTTGCCTTTCTCAGAAAATGAACATCCATGTAAACATCTTTCTTTTAATTTTGGCTTCTGTTCTGTAGGTCATAAGTTTTTCTTTTTACTAGTTATAGTAAAGGTTATAGTAGCCATACTAGGAGCTATAAGGACAGCAGTCAGTTTGTCAGTCGACCACTGAAAAACACTATATTGCCAAAAGCATTGGGACGCTTTACACACACGTGAACTTTAATGACTTCAACTCCACCAAGAAGGCTGTTCACAAGGTTTAGAAGAATATTTGACCATTCTTCCAGAAGAGCATTTGTGAGGTCAGGCACGGATGTTGGACGAGAAGGCCTGGCTCGCAGTCTCCGCTCTAATTCATCCCAAAGGCGTTCTATTGGGTTGAGGTCAGGGCTCTGCGCAGGCCAGTCAAGTACTTCCACACCAAACTTGCTCACGCATGTCATTATAGACCTCGCTTTGTGCACTGGATTCATTGATTTAGACGGGCGTCCCAATACTTACGGCAATATAGTGTATCTCAACAACTGGGCAATTTTGTCATGAATTTGGCACAAACATTAATTTACCCTCAGAATAAAACTAACAACTTTTTTCCACATTTATCAATTTAAAAAATGTTGTAAATGCAAAAATTATGACATTGCCATCAGCCACAGATGTACCTATTGATAAATCCTAATTAACATCTTAATGCCAACATGTGAAGCAGAGATCTTAGGCATGTTAGTGATCTAACATCAGCCTGTAAGTATATCTTAAAAAGCTGCTAGCATGGATAAACTAGCGTGCTACTTTGTATTCTACGCTAGAGGAAGATGAGCGTAAAGGACGCCTAGTATAAAATATTTATAAACTGAATACAAAGTAAATCATTTGACTGTTGTGTTTTATCAATCAGAGTCACAACTTTTATTTATATTGAAAGTGACTTTACAAACTGATTATGTAAGTACGTTTTGGACTGGAGTATAAGACGCTCTACGACAATATGTAGAGTGTTTATAATTCGAGGAATGCAAGGCTCAATAATGTCAAGTTGAAAAGATCCAGAGTCAAGCCATCTCTGATTCAACAGATGCAATATTATGGAAAGAGGGGAGGTGAGGGAGAGGACAGAGAAAAGAATGAAGGGTATCGAGAGTAGAAAGAAGCAGAGAAAAGAGGGATTACACAAAGAGACAGGGAAGTCAGAGTCAGAGAGATGGATGGGGAGAGAGAATATGAATGAGAAGGTGTTTTTGTAAGAGAACGCTCATAAAGGATTTTCCCAAAATGCCTGTGATGTTAAGAGTCCCCTTACGGCTCCTTATTTGAAAGTTGATTCTGCTGATATGAGAATTTGGGGGAGACGTACAGTTGGAAGTGGTTGTTTAACAGTTGATGAGCTGTCAGAGAAGACTAGGCAGGCCACGGTTGTTGTCAGGAACAATATGATCTCATTCTCAGTCCAGTCGTGGATCTACATTACATGTGGTTTTAAGCTTGATATTTGAGAGTTTGCCAGAAGATTACTCCAGAGGGTAATTTTCCATTTGACGTAACATTTGATGATGCCAAGTTAAATTAAGCGCAGCTATTCTGTAATGCCAAGATACAGGAATCAGTTCTGATTTATGTATTTGGATGATGCCAGCGTGCTACAGAAAAGAGCCAATTATTATGATGATTGTCTACTGAACATAAACCTCAAACAGAAGCAATAAACTTTGTCTTTAAGTAACTTGACACATTATATGAAGCTTTCAGGTTAATCAATGAAGGACTGTGTAATTGTTTTTCTCCTATACAGAAAAGGAGACCAAATACTGTGATGAAATGGGGAACTGGGTCCAGATAGGGTCCTCTTGTCAACCAGCTTCAAAAGACAGATTAGAGGTATTTGGAAACTGACATCAGTATTTGGACATGGTTTCACTGTACGCAACGGCTGAATGAAAAAAAGCTTGCCTCAGTTGCTCTGTACATTCATTTGTCTTTTTACAGAAGGAAGTGCCCCATTTTTTAAGAGATGCTGCTGAAGAGCAAACTACAGAGGTCACTGGGACTAACACAGAAAAAGACAGTGTTGTTGAAAAAATGATCCTTGAAAATGAAAATAAATGCCTGGAGAAAATGAAACAAGATTCAACTCATAATAGCTCAGGTAATAAAAAGATGTTTTAGTTTATATTAATGTGATTTCTGTTTATTTTCTGATTTGTCTTGATTATTGTAGGTCTGTACACATGTCTCTGTGTTGCTCTGTTGGTGCTATAGATCCATACTGCAGTCGCAACTGGGATGGGTGGCTGTGCTGGGACGATACTCCAGCAGGAACCTACGCCTCCCAAAACTGTCCCAATTATTTTGTAGACTTTGACCTCACAGGTGAGCAGCGAGACAGAGAGATTTTGTTTTTTATGTTGTTATTTACCCTCTCATGATGAATTCACCTCTAATCCTCGGCTGACTGTATTTAAAGAGGTTGGACGTGGATTAGCCTTCTCAGAGACGGCAACTAAGTACTGTGGAGAGGACGGGCAGTGGTTTCACCATCCAGAGTCCAACCGCATTTGGACCAACTATACACTCTGTGTAACCACCCTGGAGAGGAGGCAGAGGGTAAAGTATTATTAATGTAATAAACCGTCTGGCACAGTGACTGAGACGCCTGGTGATTCAGGGTAAAAACATTCCTCCTCGATTGCAGAGATCGGCTCTCCGCATTAATCAGACTCAGATGTTTTGGTAGGTGGGAAGCTGGTGAGGGATTACCATGTTGTCACTGTAGCTCTTGCACTTCTTTCTGGTCGGTCTTTCATTGATCCACCATTTTCTAACCTTCCACTAGTTGGATATGGTTACTGTACTTTCATTTAGACAAGCAGACCCACTTGGTTGTAGTTAGTGGGAGACGGCTAAAAGAAATCAACACTGACATTTGGTAGGACAAGGGATGTGAACAGTGGCCACAAAAGACTATCGCTGATCAGTGGTGATAATGGTCGAAAGTTGAGCCACACTTTGGTAAATCCTCCGTTTGCTTGTACAGTGTTATTTAATATTGAAATGTTATTTATTTCCACAGAAACTGAAAATGCTTGAGACTGAATATAAATGCCTCTTGAAAATAAATCATGACCTGCCTTTTAATAAATCAGGTAACAGTACTGTCTCCTGAAACTTATTGTGCAATTTTATTTTTTATATAGCCATTCAGTTTCTACATGATGCCAGTTTCATATTGAATTTATACATTTGCAATCTTATTGCTGCGACTTTGCTGATGCTGCAGATCTGTACTGCAGTAGGAATTGGGATGGCTGGCTGTGCTGGGATGAAACTCCGGCAGGAACGTATGCCTCCCAGAACTGCCCTGATTATTTTTCTGACTTTGACCCCACAGGTGAGCAGTGAGAGTTTTACCATTTTAAAAGTCTTTTCAATGTATTTACTGTTGCCTCTGAACAGTCAACAGTAAATCAAGTTGCTTCAATTTTGGATTGTGTACCACTAAACTTTATGGACACAGATGCACAGATTTATAGGAACTGTATGGTATATTTATCACAATATTGTTCTTTTTATAGAAAAGGCAACAAAGCACTGTGGAGAGGATGGCCAGTGGTTTCGGCATCCAGAGAGCAACAGGACTTGGAGCAACTACACACTCTGTGCTGTCAACACTAAGGAGAAGTTGAGGGTGATTATCATTTACGTAATCACTGTTCAGGTTCTTGGTGTTCCTGCAAGTTTAAGACACATGGCCCCCAAAATATACAGTATAGTATGTATGCAAATTATATAACATTTTAACTCTCTTAATACAATTAATGTGGAATCTCAATGAGCATGATTTTGTGACACTTTCTATTTTTAAAAGTAAGATTTCCTCACACATTTGTGCCAAAATTGTGTATCAAGCTTTTTCCATATAGCTTCATTGCTGATTGTGTTATCCTGTTTAATAACGACTGTGTATGTATGTGGGTGTGTGTCCCCAAACTGAAGGCAGCAGCCCAGCTCTCAGGAGACACTGAGGTGCAGCCCATTGATGAATCCACGGTCAGCCCCATTATAAATCCAGAAGAGCGGGAAATTGAGCGGAAAAAAATTCTTGACAGTCAGTACAAATGCTTTGAGAAAATGAATCGAAATCCACCTTATAACAAATCAGGTAGAGATAAAGTCTAGTGTCATTGTGTCTTTCTGTTGTCTGTTCCCCTGTGAATGTTAACTCTGCCCATGTTGGTGTTGCAGGGCTTTATTGCAGTCGTAATTGGGATGGCTGGCTATGCTGGGATGATACTCCTGCAGGAACCTACGCCTTTCAAAACTGCCCCAGTTATTTTCCCGACTTTGACCCCACAGGTGAACAGTGAGACTCAAAAATGATCCCTCCTCTAATAATACATCGACCTCTGTTTCCAGGCAGAAGTTAGACCGTAGAAACAGTTGTCTTGATTGAATTATTTACCAAAAAAAAACTAGAAATATGGATATTCAACTGTATGGAGTTGAGGAAATTGTTACACAGCACACACAATAGTAAATATTTACTACTTAATTGTTACTTACAGAAAAGGCCACTAAATACTGTGGAGAGGACGGTCACTGGTTTCGCCACCCAGATACCAACAGGACTTGGTCCAACTACACACTCTGCAATGAAAACACTAAGGCAAAGCTTAAGGTAATTTATTTAAGATAAGTAGCTTGCTATAATAGATATACTGCATGGTGGTCACAGCGTGATAGGTCTGCATAATCTTTAATTTTGTTGCCTGGAGTGTCTGAGTATTTGGAGTGAATGGGGAAACTGTAAATATGTAGTTTTGACGTTGTTGTCCATAAATATTGTACCAGATAATATTATCACCTGACATTTTTATTGCCAAGGCAAAATCCTCTCCTATACTGACTTCCACAGAATATTAACACATGGAAAGTAACAGGTAAATGCAGAGGATGAGATCACACATGGTCTGAATCATAGGCACAACTAATATTTGATGCTTGTGTTTACTTGCATTCATAGAAAATTCAAAATACAGTTTAGTTAGGGAATACTGAAAACCTACTTACAGCTGAACTCTAATTCATCTCAGTCTCACACAGGTACATGTAAAACAGAATTTGTTTGACATTCAAATAAGCTTTGCTTTGGAACAAAACTATCAAACCAAGCTTTCTGTTAGAACCCGGGTCTGGACTGTCCCTACAAACAAGCCTTTTGTTCACACCATCACATATTAACGACTTTCTTATCACCAGCAGCACCAGGCTGTTGTACAAGGGCACAACAGAGCATAATTTGCCAGAAAGAAGCTGTTTTGCATTTATGCCTTATTTATTTATCTACAGATGTATTCCATGCTACAATACGTGGTAATATAATCATAAATTAGACATGTGGTTTGGTCATTCTGTGATTAAAATCTACAACTGTTTAGTGTCTTTAGTGCTTGTGCCATAAATTTCTCACAGATTTTACATATCTCATAGTTCTCAGAATAATAAAGATAATTATTTTGTTTGCTGCACTGCACTAGACAAAATTAAACAAATGAGAAAACACACGCCATTTTTTCTTTGTAACCTTTGCTAGCATATATCTCCTGGCTTTTGTTCCACAGACCTTTTTCCATAGTTCATGCTGGTGATTTGGCAGGCTTTATATTTTAGAGAATCAAGGTTTCTTAAGTAGAAAACAGCCTCGCTTTGTTGTCCCATCAGAGACAAGTCAAACTGCAAATAACTATAACCTGTAAACACAACTTCTCCAAACAAGGCATTTCCATTTTGCTGATGTAACAGTTCCAGAGGTAGTTGGATCAGAACCAAGCCAGAGATTAGCTGCTCCATCTGTTGCCGTAGGAACCTGTGAGGATAAATAGTTGGATCCTGAAGTGAAGAAAGATTAAACTTTCCATTAGCTTTTGATAAAGGTAGAACGATGCCAAGTTCAGCTCTTATTGTTTTGTCAGAGTAGTTCTTACAGGTTACCAAAGGTAACAGGTGCCACTTTAAAGACGTCAGAATGTTTTTCTATTTTTTCATTTTTTTTAAACATGTTTTCTTTATCTTGTTTTTGTGTGTTTTTTGCAGTCAGCGTTCATCCTGTTTTACATGGCAATTGTGGGTCACGCATTATCCATAGCATCCCTGCTCATCTCTCTGGCCATCTTCTTCTACTTCAGGTAAAAACTTCACAAGAGTTCAATTTGATCTTCGTGTCCTCTGTGTTGAGTTTTAACAAAATCAGCAGGCGTCTGTTGTTGCAGTTTGATGATGCATGTTATGTCACAGTTGTAAAAATGGCTTACACAGTTTATCCAAATGCAGTGATAATTAATTGTCGGTAGTTTTGCCCCTTGAGGGCTTCATCCTGTTGTCATCAGTAGATGTGACAGCTGCAGAGATATTGTAGGACTTTCACTATGCTCTCCTTCTAATTGATTGAATGCCTCGGTATAGGTGTTCAAAGTGCTAAAAGAATTCTGCTTGTTAAACTGTAAACACTGCATAAAAATTGTAGTGTAGTCATAGAATTACCTCACTGTCTCCAATTAGTACAAACACTCACACTGAAAAAACTGTTCTGCTATTAGAGTGTGATTTATACACATCTTTACTGTTGTTAATTTCATGCCAACTTGGTTTCCTTAGGCATTTATTTTGTGGATATTTAGAATTCAAAACTGGAGAGCTGTGACGTCCATTGAGTGCATTGGTGCTTTTGATCTCATTAAAAAACTTGTGCACCTGAATGCATTGCTCATTAAGGTTGTTCATCCAAATGTACTGCTTAATCCAACAAGAAAAACATGCACAATTAATTGAGATACTGCTGCTGAAATTCACTTAGATAAGGGTTCAAAATAACGAAGTGGATAAAGAGAAGAGAGGTAAAATTGATGTTTGAAAATTTGGGAATAATGGAACTTGATAAAAGGCAGCAGACTGTGCAGAACTACAAATATTGTTGAAATATTATCTTACTATCTCTCTGGGAAGGAACTTAATCATCATTATTTTTGAAAGCACAAATGGTTTAAAACTTGAGGTGGGGGAGGTTCATAACAAGAAGAGATGCTTTGTTGGCACAGCGGTTCTCGAATGATGCAGTTGTAAAATTTGATGTGTTGAAGGGTGTTGACCTCCTAAACGCAGCTGTTATCTAGAACAGATCTTGTAAGAGACCCTAAGTGTGCTGCAAAGTTTTGTACACACTCATAAATCTAGCGGAGCATATAGGCAGAGGCTTGTGACCTGCCGAGAGTCAAATGCTTAACTCAACTACGCGGCGATTAGGCAGAACATATGCAATTCATCAAGATCAAAGTCCTGACAAATTGAGAGCTCAATAAAGTAACGAACTTATTGGCTTAGAAAAGACAATTTTTATTTCTTCTTCTTTTAACCATAACTTAGCTAATTTATAGCCAAAACGCAAAAAATTTTGGAAGCTTAATGTTTATTATAAAATCCAGATGTGAAGCTTACAGCGGTATGTGATAGTGTACAGCTGCACTACTCTATTATTTACAACTCTACATCAACACTATCAGGGCTCCCCGATAAAAATACTCTGCTTGCCGTGGAAAAATAGGAATTGGTTGAACAAAAACGTTAGGACCCCTGACAGAATATAGAATAATGTTGCCATGAGGAGTCAGTCGGTGTTTTGACAACCCCTTTTAGATAAAACCCCTTGTACATAATCATTCAACAGCTCCTGCATCTCGTTTTATGTCTGAGGCTTTTTGTGTCGAAGGTGACTATAGCCCTGAATCATTGTCCTGACTTGAGGAAATTTATTATTATTCCCGTTTTCATGGGTCCTGGGGGTGGGGGGTGGGGGCTTATGACTCGACAAAGATAAAATTGACCATAAGCAGTAAAATAGAGGATATATTTAATGGAGGCTATATTCTGAAAATATATTTAGTGTAAGGTTTCTTTCAGCTTTCAATACTTCAGTCTGTTTGAATGCTGTCCCAAAATGAAAACATTTTTAACCTCTACCAATAATAAATCTACTTAATATGACAATTTTGATTATAACAGTTGTTTTCACTTTTCATGTCAAGCATCTCGTTATGCTATTAATTCTGAGTGGCCAACCAAGGTAATGAGGAAGCACCCTTGGGATCCATTATACATTATCTAAGAGCACTTCTAGCATGTACAGTAACACATTTTGGGGCAATCCAGCTCGTTGATCCCAGGGATTTTATACTAACCATAAAAATCTGTATGCGATGAAAGATCAGTTATTTGATATTTTACAGACCATTCAGCGTCTGACAACCTCATTAAACTATTAGGCTGCCAGTAATGCCATTCACTATTTCATATTACAGATAAAAACTTGCTACAAATGGGAAAAAGTGACTGACATGACTAGCCGGATAATAATTCTTTGAGATGTTGTTATCGTTTGTTTTTATGTGACAGCGTTTTGAAGATATCATGTGAGTTATCATGTAAAATCCTGGTATGTCTCCATGTTACAAAATCAATCATCATCACACAGGAGTCTGAGCTGCCAAAGGATCACCCTCCACAAAAACCTCTTCTGCTCCTATGTTCTCAATTCTGCCCTTACCATCATCTACCTCATAGGCGTGGTCAACAACCCTGAGGTGGTGCACAGGAACCCGGTGAGTATCGTCTCTGTTAAATATTTGCCACCACAAATGTTCCTGGCACTGCCACACGTCCGCAGGAGGGATGGAAACAACATATTTTTTTATTTTATTTTATGAGAAACATGGGTTTCAATGGTGTGCTATGAGTGGCCCCTGGGAAAAATAAGGAAAAAACTAAGTGGTGGGACCATCTCCAGCTTTATTAATGTCACACAACTAAAGCTACCGAAATCCTAACTTAACCATGCTAAACGTCTCAGAATGGCAATGCTAACATACTGATGTTGTTGGCAGATGTTAGTTTAGCTTTGTAAACATGTTAAACTAAAACATAATACAGCAAATGTTTAACCAAACATTTTGCCATCAACCAAATTTAGACCTGGTATTGCTAAAGTAGAGGTACAGTATCACCAAAGGCACTATAATTCATCATAATTCATTAAATTTGTGGCCCAGTATTCTTTAGGTGTTTTTATCTGGAACAATGTGGTAAAATCTGTGTATGCTAACATAAATATTTTAAACCTAAATGGAATTTCTCTATGTTTTAAATATTTAAGTTTGAAGAACAGACTTTTAATTAGTATTTTATCTCACTAGTCCATATCTTGGCACCTGTACTCAGTCAGGGGGAGACAGTTTTTTTCTTTCACATTCTCCTGTCAGAGTTTGGAGTCACACTGAATCCCGCATGTGAATTTTTGTAACCCAGAGGTCTGCTTAGGTAGAGATGATAAATCTGTCTTGTAGGAATGTCTCGCTATCAGGACACAGCAAAAATTCATATGTTACTTTTCAAGAACCACTCCTTTTTGGAAATCAAAACAATGAGAGCCTTTTAACTAAGTGCTGTGCTGCTTCTTCAGAGTTGTTATTGGCCAGTTTTTCAAGTCTACAAAATGATTTCCTTGTATGTACAGTGAGTGAAATTATAAACTATAAAAAACTAAAACAAAATATGTTTGATGTGATACGGCTTAAAAAAATCCATTTTAAAACCAGAGACATGTATCCTATCCACATGCAAATGTGTGAAAACTCAGTATTTTGTTATAAAGTATAACAGAAAAACAACTGAGTTTGCAGAAGTTGGCTCACTGTGTGCACATCTGCCTTCTTTCAAGCGGAGCTTCTCTGGCCTTGCAAAGCATCCAGGAGGCAGAATGCAGCTTGTCCCGCTGTCCCTTTTCATGCATTTACTAAATCTGTGTAGCTCATCCTGACTCAACTCACATCTCATCTCTAAATATATTTATTTGGTATATGTGCATGAATATTGTCTCTTACTTTTTGAAGTACAATTGCAGTTGTGTTAACATGTTAAAAATTTGTCACATTGGCCTTTCGTTCTAAGGGGAAGCAGAAAAAGAAAGCATAAGGACCACTGATTTGGATTCATGCACGCCTTTTGAAATTTACCACTGCCAAAGTGAGACTTATGAGCCTGTTTTCTGCACTGGTGATTTAGGAATAGTGGATTGTGGTGAGGATTTGCTCTCACAGAGAAAACAAACTCTTTTTATTCTCTGTGGTGTGGTCATACAGAGTCTGGTTTGGCCTGCCAGCAGTGTGGGGGAGGGATTCCCAAAAGCTCATGTCAAACCAGGGAGGAGGTTTAAAATATTAGAAACATCTACATGATCTATAGCGGCTTGATATACAAACCAGAACATTGTCCGTAACTTTAGACAAACCTGAGGCAACTGCAAAGTGAAAACAATCTGTCTGTTACAGTGGAAATTCCTCAAGTGGAAAGGGAAACATAGCAAAGTGCAGGAGAGACATATGGCTAAAAGTTTAGAAGTGGAACACTGAGTTTTGATCTAATAAGACCCCCACGAGCAGCAGTTAATAGTAATGCCAGGACCTTTGAATTATACTGAAACCGCATGTAAGGTCTGTTAACATGCAAAGGACTGTGTACCAGGAATGTGAATATTTAATACGAAGGTATCTTTAGTTTGAGTTGTCAATGAACCATCAATGGAAAGCACTGGATGTCTGACAGGGACACATATTGTTATACAGAGTTTAAATTGCAATAGAATAAAAAGAAGCATTTATGTTTTGCTGCAACTGTCACAATTTGTGGTATTATTTCTTGATGTTGCTTTACTACTTGTAGCTATCTTTTATTGGAGCCACATAATTCAAATTTGGGGACAGAGGGGAAAGAGAAGCTGTTTCAGTTGGGGCAAACAAGAAACAAGATTGGCAAAAATGCCTGGCAAAAATGTCTCCTCAACAAATGTCCTAGGAAATCTTACAGTGACTCCCTAAATCATCTGCAAGACACAGATAATAAATGTGGAATCAACTTCTAACTGTTGTGGAAAATAAATTATTTTTAAGAGCAAAGTATGTTTGTTGCATTTGAGCCAGTGTCTGGTAGTCATTAGAGGAATTACAGCTTATGGGGCCTCCATAAGATTCTTGGTAATTATGGGATTAGTAGACTGTGGTTAGATAAGATTGCCATAATAATATGTCATCAAAGTAATCTCTTTCAAGAAATTATAATAACTCAATCAAAAGAACAGAAAACATAATTAGAAATGCCGCCATGTTGGTCATTTATTCTCTCTTCTGTAACTGTGAGTCCATCTGAGGTCTGATACTGTGTTGTTTGTTTGTTGTATGCTTTATTTTGAGAAACCTTTAAAATAAAATATTTTAAAAAAAAAAAGAAAAAAAGAAATGCCGCCATGTTTTTGCACTGTGCTGGATGGACAAATATAAAACTGCATAGTACTCCATAACGGGCTAATATGCACTTTGGGCAATGTGAGACAAACACAATCAATGTGCACTTCAAATACAAGGAAAATTATCATTTCCATCTCCGCCCCAGAGGGGGTAAATGAACAAACACTCAGTAAGAAAAGCATAATATTGTCTCATGATTTTGTGGTATAAGTGTAGAAACATCCACTTAGATCTTTTCTGATCTCCTGTTGAGATGATGTCAGAAGTGTTCTCATTTGATTTATTTTTATGGAACTCAAATACAGACAGAATGGCAGATCTACAATTCTTTCTGCCTCTGCCACACTTCTTGTTCCCTGCAGGTTGGCTGTAAGGTGTTGCACTTTTTCCACATGTACATGCTGGGTTGCAATTATTTCTGGATGCTCTGTGAAGGCATTTATCTTCACACGCTCATCGTGGTGGCTGTGTTTGCAGAGGAGCAGCATCTGCACTGGTACTACCTCCTGGGTTGGGGTGAGTCCATTCAAATTTGACCAAACGCAGTTTTCTGTGTTTTTTGTATATGTATATGTGTATTATATTTTACTTTATATCTCTAAATGAAAACTTATCAATCTAGTTTTGATAAATGAAATCAACAGGATGGAAAACAATCTAACTGCCACAATTTACTCATAACCACACAATTCTGTTGCTAAGTGCCACTACTATCACATTTTTCACCTTGTTAAAAACAGGAATAAAGGGTGCAGTCCATCAAACATGGATAACCTTTAGGTCTGTGCGTGCTGTGTGTGTGTGTGTGTGTGTGTGTGTGTGTACATGTGTGGATCAAGGACAACCAGCTTGTCAGGTCCATCTGCGACCAATATGCTGCGGGGCCTCGCTGGACTCTGAAAATTGACTATACAAGCATTCAAGCATTTATATCCAGACAAAACAAGCTCTGTCTCATTGGAACAACCAAAATTACAAGAGGGAAGTTTGTAGAAATAAGGATGTCAGAGTTGGTCCACTGTGTTTTATCCTTTCCAGGAACATATACAATGATATTTAGAAAGCTCTAAATTATTTGGTGAGTAAGTCTAAGATGAACAAAAAAACTAACCAGGCTAACCACATGTTTACTGTTGCGTAAATGACAAATGATTTTCACTGAATTCACTCAAGACCTCATATGGCCGCTGTCTTTTTCCTATCCAAGGCTTTCCTCTAGTGCCTGCATCCATCCACGCCGTGGCAAGGAAAAAGTATTTTGATGACAAGTGAGTAATGTTCCAGAACTTATGCAAATAAACAGGAGATGTTTGCACATGTGCTCTATTGCGTGTGGCAGACTGTGAGGGTGTGCAGACCGACACATGCATGTTTTTATATGTGTGTGCATGTGTATTTTGGGGCAGTAGGCAGTACTGACTGATATGTTTTTCCTTCTGTAGCTGTTGGATGAGTGTGGAAACCCATCTGCTTTACGCAGTTCATGGTCCCATAGTGGCAGCGCTCCTTGTAAGTCTGCTAATCCACTGTTTCCGCATAAGTTAAGAAATTGATAAAAGTAAACTGTATAATTATTTTCTTTGTATTTTTGGTACAATCTTCTTCTCATAACTTTTCAACTTTCTGCAGGTGAACCTTTTTTTCTTACTAAATATTATAAGAGTTTTGGTGACCAAGCTGAGAGATACACATCGGGCAGAGTCCAACATGTACATGAAAGCAGTGAGAGCCACCCTGATTCTTGTGCCACTGCTGGGAATACAATTTGTAATTTTTCCCTGGAGGCCTGAGAACCAGCTGGCTGGGGAGGTCTACGAATACATCATGCACATACTTATGCACTACCAGGTAGGTCCTTAGCTGACAGATAGCAGCTAAATTATGCAGAAATTCCATATAAAGTGCCAGGTAGGCGGCTCGATTCAGCGTTAAAGCATTTTGCATGTCTTTCAATGGAAGACAATAAAATGAAACACAATTTTTTATGCAATCAAATAAATTTCATCAGTGTTCTTTGAATTTAATAATTAAAGGCAGTATTTAGATTTCACTGAACACAGCTCTGATTATCTGATTATCAGTGCCCTCATGTCCTGTCAGGCTTGAGATTAAAACGATTGGCTTGCTTGTTTTCTGCCTTGTGATTGATTGATGTGATTCACTGCTGAATTACATCTGAATCAACCAGTCAGACACTCCATTAACTTTATTTAACTACCTGTTAGGCCCCTAATTAAACAACAGGCTCAAGTTACTCCAACAGATACTCTCCTTTTATTTTGAAAAAGCACTTTCTATAATTGTGGTGTTGTCATTCTAACTCACTTCTAGACCTTTATACATTTTATTTATTCATTCACACTTAAATAAAGTTAATTATTTCTGTTTTGTTTTTTTAAGGGTTTACTGGTTGCAACAATATTCTGTTTCTTCAACGGAGAGGTAAGCATCGCTTACGTATTTACACGTTTGCATTTTGGCCACACAATGTGTGAAAAGGAGGCAGCCTGTCCACATTTCCCCAAGGGGGATCAATAAATGATCAATTATCATTATTATTGTTGTTGTTATGATTATGATTATTATTATAACTATTATTATTATTTCTACCTTTTTTCTATATCTACCTAATAGCATCTCTAAAGATCAATAATTAAGTTGTTTAATTACATAATTGTAATTTTAAGTACTGAAACCTAAATTTACATTTATGCTAATCTAACATAACAGTCTCCTGGATCTAGTGATATTTAAAGGACAGATAAGAATGGTACAAGTTTTCTCAAATCACTCTTGGCAAGAAATCAAGTCAGTGTATAACACCCAAACTGTTCCTTTAAAAATGTTGCCATGGTCGGTGACATGTATGCCAAATAACGCTACACTTTTTCACAGAGCGATTGGCCTTTTATAAAGGTCAACCTGCACATGTTAATCTGGGAGCTGTTTACTCATGGAGCAAAAAAAAGAGCACATTTCTTATGACATTAACTATGAGACATCAGACTCCATCAGGCAAAACATTGTCATATTTTGTTTTTAGGTCAGAGCTCTGACATCTTACATTTGTTCCTGAAAGCAGATTAAAAAAGTGACCCATGAATGTCAAACACAGACAAAGTTGTTTTTGACATTAAATACATGAGTAAAATGGTTGTAACTTGACAGAGACGCTACATATGTCAAAGTCTTGTGAGACCAATCTAGTACAGCAGCGGCGAAAGCTGAAGGGTCCTGAAGGTGAACTGTAACGTATGGTTTATAAATGACTGTGTGTGGTTTCCAAGCCCAGCTGGAAATTGACTCTGCTATCAAAAGTTTGAGTTTGTCTGTCTGTACAACACCACAAAAAGTTGGTAACAATATGGTAATAATGGGGGTAGAGATTCTCGGACAAAAACCACAAAGACACAGAAACAATTTAACACCTAGAAACACAGAAAAAGAGAGAGAACGCAGAGCTAATGTTTGCTAGCTACACATTTTTGGGAAAACCAAATAGGGTCTGCAAACCATTAGGTCTCCATTTAGTCTTTGTGTGTCCATTTCTTTATTTTAGTGCACTTATGTAGCATTTACTCTCCTTCGTGCTTTTGATTTAATGCGATATTAACATGAACTAGAGTAGAAACAGATAGTTTCATGGTTATTATGCACAAACTACCATGTCTGTTTCCAGGTAATTACTGTAACTCTTGGTGTTTTCATTCCACGTTAATACTCCTGTGACTAGCTGTTACTACCCTATTACCAGGGTATTACATTAATTATTATAATTACCATTACATTGATAATACTCCACTGTCACTGTTTTACTATTAAGCTGTAAACTACAGTGCTACTAGATTTGACATGAAATAAGATGTGCCAAGTGTAGACTGACAGTTAATTAAGGGTTTTGTAACTATTAGATTAACTGTAGAAGAATTATAACCATTGTAAGCATTGCCCTCCACTGTAAGAGGCTCAGACGTATTGGGAGAATTGTCTGCTCAGCCGTCTAGTGTTCAGGTATGTGTCTCTCATTATATTTTATTTAAAAGTAAGCAGACAAAAGGTCAAGAGTTGATTTCCAATGAGGTATCTGCATTTGGAACTTATTAAGACTAAAGGGTTGTTTCTGCCAGTAAAGCAACCATGATTAGGCTGACAAATCTAAACAAATCCATCAGAGATATAGCAAAAACATTAGGTGTGTCTAACTATTTGGTACAGTCTTAAAAAGAAAGAATGCACTGGAGAGCTCAGGGACAACAAAAGGTCTGGCAGACAACAGGGCATAGCTGTGGTGGATGACAGAATAATTCTTTCCCTGGAAAGAACACCTTCCAGGAGGTACTGTAGGTGTATTTATGTCAAAGTCAGCAAGGTGTAAAGTCTCAAAAGCAGGAAACAGGACCAAATTTGGGTTTAAAAAAAGGTAGAGGAATCGTGGAAAGAGAAGAGTATGGAGAAGGCAAGTTATCGTTCATGATCCAAAATATACTACATCGGCATGTATGGCTGCCAAAAAATGGTTTGCTTCTATTTACTGGTGATGTGACTAATGCAGCAGGATACGTTCTTTAATGTTCGAGGCTATATTGTCTGCTCATATTCAACCAAATGCTTCAACACTGATGGGACAAAATCAATCACCTGGCCTCAGTCCAACTGTGCATTCATTTTGCTCAACTTTGCCTTTGTTTCAAGACAAAACGGAAAGTAATATACCAAAGGAACAAGCAGGAATTGTCTGGCAGAAAGGTCTGGCAGAGCGTCACCATCTAGTCTATGTGTTCCAGTCATCAGACAGTCATTGTAGTAATAAGTATTTTACTGACAATTCTATTCATGATAGTCTTAGTTTGTCATATTTCTTTGGAGTCTATTTGAGCCCCATGGTGCTATGTATAACATTATTGTGATTCCAACTTGGTTATTACAAAATGTTTGACAAAAGTCAACTTTATGAAAGTTGTGTCCCTGTCCAAACATATATGAACCTGTCTGCAACTGCTGATCACATTAGACACTAAATACAGGTATTATACTCATACAAGGTACGTTTTTGCATATGGTGTGTATTTTGTGATAACACAATATGCATTAATAATGTATTTGTTGTATTGGTTGCAGCAAGACTGTGGACATCATTTTTGATCATCATCATTAGTCCAATTGTAACAGGTTATAAAGCATTCTGCTGCTTGCATCATCTGTGATCAATCCAGTGCTGTGGCAGAAAAAGCTCAGGGGTCATGTCAGGTGAAGAGTTTATAAATGACTGTGTGGTTTCCAAACCCAGCTGGAAATTGAGTCTCCTTTCAGTCCTCCTGTCAGCCTTACTAAGTCTGTCTGCAGCTGTCTGACTGTGAGCATCCTTAACTTGGTTCACATACTTCTCCAAGCGGATGAGTTAGATTTGCATTAAAGCCCATATCTGGGGTTCATTTTGTTGTGGACCTCTTTCAAACTCAGATGTGACAGGTGCTTTCAAGCTCAAGGTCTCTGTCAAGCAAAGCATCAACAATGTGACGTGTTAGTTTATATTAGGAATTTGTGTCGAGTTGATAAACTCTGTGGCAGCATTATTAGCAGACTAAGACCAGGCAATTATAGACGGCTCTCTCTGTGTATTTAAATCTAATGTGTTTTCGTAAAAAAAATATGCTGTGAAATTCTGTACTTCATAGATACAATGTTGTTGTTGTGACATATTTCTTTGCACGAGAAGAAAACAGGGCAGAGGTGCATGAAGTGAGAGGGAAGCAGATTTAAATACTGCATGAGGTGTCTCACACAGAGGAACCTAGCAACCTACTGCGTAGTTGTGTTTTATATATTCAGCCTCGAAAATGGGTCAGGCATTAACTCATACATGAGCAGCGCAACAAACAACAGTGTGAACACTTTGCGGATCATTAACAATGTGTAGCACATATGTTTAAAGGTCAAGCCCACTTTTTGGGGTAATACAAGGTCAGTTAACACAAAATTGTCACGAGGGAATGAGGGTTTGTTTCCTTCAACCACATAATGACCAATTGAGCTCTTCTAATCAGGACACGGGTTTCTGGGGCTGGGTTCAATTCAGTTTTTTGATTTCAAGGCCAAACTGCACAGACCTGTCTCGTTTCTTCAATAGTTCCATTGTGAAGTTAGGTCAGTGAGACAAACAGCTTTCATGATGTTTTTGTGACATCAAGCAAAGCGTTCCCCCATGGAAGCTGTAAGCCCGGCTGCTCTTTTGTCTCATTATAACAATTAGTGTCATGATTTGTATCATTAGATCATTGTGTGTTAATATACTTGCAGTAATTACACTAGTATTAGAGTGTTGCATAATACAATAATTAACATGCACTCCGGGAGTATTGTAGCTCTGGTTTCTGTTTTTATAAACGGGGTTAACACTTTTGTTCTTCAGTCAGTCACTGCCTAGCACTGAACTGATTAGTTGTTCAACAGAAAATTAGTCTTCAACTTTAAATTTAATTTAAAACGGTCACTTAAATTTAAGTTATTTTCATTTTATTTTTTCTGTGTTGGGATGATTTCAACATTTGGTTATAAATTGTGCATCCTGGATGCACAACAGATAGCCACAAAGAGATGTTTATATTTGTCCAGTTCTGCTGCAGAGTGCAACATTTGGAACATTCAATTCTCTCAGGTATGCAGATGTCTGAAGGGTGCAAAGTATGATTTGTTGTGGTTCTCAAGTTTAGTAAGTTCCAGAAGAAGAACAATCTTAAAGGGAGTTTGTGAACAGGCAACAAATCAAAAGTTTCTCAAAAGCAGTTTGTTCCATATTTCTACAATACTGTTCTTTTGAGCTGTATTTTTTATTTTAATGCGTACAAGTAGAATTCATAGTAGAGTTTATATGTTGGACTGTGTTGGATTGTACAGGTGTACCTAATAAAGTGGTCAGTTAGTGTACCATCTGATATCTGAATTTGTATATGAGAGTTTAAATAAGTACTTGTATGCCCATCACTAATTTTTCTTGCACTATGCGGACTATGCAGATGCATAGGGCCCCGTGACCACTATGTGTTAAACATAATAATGGATTTTGTTACAGTTCAATATGTATTTGTTTTTACATGAATATTATTGTGTTAACTGTGTGCACAATAATGACCCTGGGCGTCCTTTTTGAGTTCCTCTTTGACATACAGTTAATATTATTTTCTCATTTGTTGCAAATTTAAATCGAGACATTTCAGCTGTGCGTGGTTTTTACCACATTCCTCAAATAATAGGCTGCCCATAAAATGTAAATAATTGTATTGATATGTTTGGATGGCTGTGACTGTTGAAAGATGGATTCTGGAGGAGCAGTTGTGAATGACAGATGTGGGGGAGAATTGATATATAATTACATCATTAATTATTTTTTAACTATACTGCATTAGAGAGTACATCTTTCTTCCCTTTATAATATGATGATCTGACCACATGCACGACTTGGCCACACTTTAAGAAATATGACTTTGGTGTTTACATTTCCTAACTGCCATCTGTTAATGCGATAGCAATTTGAGTGATCCACATATGCTGCAAGAATTATGCTCACATCAGTTAAGATCACTATCAGTTGACTTAATATTATACCAAGATGGTGTTTATTTGGGTCTGTCTTACTCATACATACCACTATTATATGTAAATCTGAGTGTGTGGTAGAATAATTCAGTTGTCAAAGTAGAACAGAAGAACTAAAGATAAAAAAGCACTGCCTGCATAAAACAATTATGAAAAGATTGCCACCTTAATAACCCTCTCTTTTATGTGTGTGACACCCAGGTCCAAGCAGCTTTAAAGAGACAGTGGATGCAGTACAAGACCCAGTGGGGTCAGAGACGAAAGGACCACTGCTCAATGCGCTCCACATCCTACACAGCCACCTCCATCACAGAGGTGCCTGCCTTCATGTACCACCATGACTGTAACAGCGAACACTTGAACGGACGCCACACAGAGGACTCTGAACTGGTGGCACTAAAATCAGGGGAGACATACGCATGAGTCACACTGAAGACAAAGAGTTTAGCCAAGGAAAAGCCAACAGCAACTGAGATGTACAGTAAGAATGGAGAATTGGAAAATGAGTTTGCTTTGCTCACAATATGGCAGTGATTAAATCTCAGAGGCTATTGATGGTTTGTTGATTCCAGGACAATAATACGGGTCTGGAATTAAAGAGCTCACTGAGATGGAGATGGACTACTGTAGTTACAAGTATGACAATTCATTTTACTTTACATAGCTGTTGCGACTGCTTTTTGATAACTGTGATGTCAAGAACTTGTGCCATGAGACAAGAGCTGCTTTTGACATGTGTCACTTCCCAAAGCTGCTGAACTGTGTGAGCACGCTCACAGTGACTGTGTGGGGACAGAGATGACTGATGACAGCAAAGGTAGACATTTGAGATGACGGTGATGAATGTTGCGGTGATGTTGACGGTGGTTGTGAGTGACATGGTGCAGAGACCAGTTATGACTATGATGGTGTGATGATGACGATCATGATGATAGAGGTGCAGACTACTTCCGAACCTCACCTATACCAAAGGGTACTATATGTTGGTCACAGCCATGAAGGGATATACTGTGTCCAGCTGAGCACAGATGTAGTACCCTGAAGCAAAGGACACACACTCACACACACACAAAAACACAAACACTAATCAACCTGATTGTTGTGCCATGATAGAGGTCAAAATTTCAAGACCGTCTGTGCTTAAAGCTCTGGAATTGTGTACATAATGTACATTCACAATGTCTCATTTGAAAGTGTTTAAATGTTTTATAAAGGATGTTATTTTTGTTCCTATATTTTATTCATGCCAATCACAAAGTACGTGCTATGTGTGTGTGTCCTGTGATACTGCACTCCCAGCTGCTTTGTTTTACAGTTGCTATATTCATGCCAGTGCCGAATATCACAGGACTGAGAAGCAAAAATAAGCTAAATACACACAAAATGAATAAAAACATTATTCTGAGGTTAAACAACTATAAGAGTTGTTTTACTGTGTTATGAGTGTCATATGATATTAGTTGTGCCAATGGTTCTGACAAGAAAACTGTTTCTCTCAAGTGTGGAAGCTGCACTGTCTGATTCTACTCTCTATCATGATGCCTTCAGTCTTTTTTATTTAAAACATGAATGCATATTTACACGTGCATTTCCTTTTTTATGTACGAACATCTACTGCAAAGGAAAGTCTAGCTAATGAAGAAAAAAGGTTACATCCAGACAGATTTAAATCCCTATCATAAAGGCATGTTCTGTCAACAAAACATGAACACCCTCTCTGTCCCATGTGTTTGTATAATTTTAATATTATTTGTCATTACTGTCATAAGATTTTGGAAGATGAATTTTGAGAGTTGTCTTTCAGTCACTTTCAGCCATATATGAACACACATTTGGTCAACAGAAGGATGCATATAGGATGGATTCAAAATACACCACAGTGCCCGTGTTCATCAGTATGAAGAAATATGTCACCTAGTACAACAATGTGGCTCACTGATGTTTTTTATAATAGTTTTTGTACAAAATGTACAATATCATCAGATCTTTTGAAATGTTTGCCAAACCTAATTTGGAAATGCGAGGTGTTTATTTTTACTTACAGACTTACTCTACATTTTCTGTCTACATGGCTGACTCTGTGTTGTTATCTGTTTAATATATGGTAATGGTATATGCAATGATTTTTTTTGTTTTTCCAGTTATTGTCAACTGGAACAGCAAATGACAATTGACAGGGATTTGTGTGTCAGGTACGTCAGATATTAAAGGGTCATAATGAAAGGATGAAAATGGATATTTCCATGCAATTATACAGTAAACCTAAGATAGAAATGGACATTTAACCATCCAGAAAATGGTTCTGAAGTTGATGTTGAAAAACACAAGTTAATATAATCAACTGGTTTATTAATTACTGTTTATAGTTAACATTAAAATGACTCTAATGAGGTCATCAAATCAAATTGTATTAATTAAGTTGTCACAGATGCTAGTTGTACACCTGCAGAGGGCCCAACAGTAAGCAGAGTCAGTCTCATTTCATAACTTCACTTCCCTACTATATAAAAAACATAAGGAAAAACTAAATACATTTTTTTTGTTGTTGTCAGAAATAAGGAAGGAACAGAGAGACAATCAGTATATATGACTGACAACACGTTATTACGGCAGAGTAGGTTTTACTGCTACACATGTGTGCATGGGGAATATAAAGTAAATACATATTATTTATTTTGGTATACAATTAATCTTCCTCTTCATCTTTAAAATGATTTATTTTGGATGTGTTGCACACTGTGAGACTTAAAATGAACATTATAAATCTTTTGGATTCTGTAAATTTTTTATGTTCATGCTCATGTAAATACAAGCAGAAACTGTGTATATAATAGATTTTTGCACTGTGAAATATTCTGACAGCTATTTTTGTTACGTTCATGTCATTCATTTTGCCTTGTGTTTCTCTCTTTCTCCCTCCCAGCTCAGACTGGCATCAACTGAAAGCTGATAAAAAGCACTTTGTAAGAGCCAAACTGATCTGTGTTTTTTAAACCCATTTAACACAAAAATGCAGACCAAAAAAATATTTGTTATTGGTCTTTATTTGAGCAAATAGCAATCAAAGAACCTCAAGTGCAACAAGTGATTGCAAAGGGAAAAAATGGGAGTTGCAAAACAATGCAGCTGAAAAGGGATCAGTTTTTAAATTATGTAATGATATTAGGTACTGTAAAGTAATGGGAAGATATTACTAAGCTTTGCTTACAGGCATTTAAACATTTCTGACAATACATCTGCTTTTTCCTCACCGACACTATTTTTGTCAGTGTTTCAGGGTTGAGAGCTTTTGGATAATGAGTTTCCAGAGAAAACAAAGGAGGTCTTACTCCATTTGGGGTGTTGCTTGGTGATCCTACTGGCTTGGCAGTGCCATAGTGCCCCTTTTCATTCTAAAGTTTCAGCGTGAATCACATACCAGTGCGCGATGTGCAACAGGACAGAATCGACTGACACAATTTGTCTCTAATTTAGACGACCCTATGACAAATTAACAACGCTATGTTCTCATTTGTGTGAGTATTTTTTCAGCCTTTTCATTGGCAGCTACTGTAATATGCAATTTCAGGCTCTGCTGAATAATACAGCCAAGAGAAAAAAACACATTGTCCTGCATATTAACACCGAAATCATTATAGGGAATCTGAAAATATATTAAATAAAATATTAAAATAAAATATTTAATGCAGAGATGGAGGAGTTGCATTCATCAAGATCTGATGAGAGTGAAAATTAAAGGACAGCAGGAAAGTTAGAGGAAGCTTAAAATTGCATTAACCAGCCTCCATCTAGAGATGAAATTTCAGGAAAATGTCAGCGGCTGGCTATTACAGGCATCTGAGAATGTTCCCTGACAGCGACTTTCTGACAGTACACATTTCAAAAACCTGTGCTGAGAAATCGGCGGTGAGAGTGGGTTTTACTCAGCTGTAGTAGATGACAGCGTTCCATGTCTGAATGTTCATGTGTGATGTTTCAAGGTTTGGAACCATTACATGTAGAGCTTGTGACCATGACTGTTCATCTCATGATGGATGGCCACTCTTCTTCCTGTGCTGGGCCACATTTATGTCCACTTATTCCAACTCAATTGTAGTCACTGTGCACTGAACAACTCTTTCACCCAAAGCTCGATGAATTTTAATCTGTCATGGCCAAAGAATCTAGGACAAGGATAATAGAGGAAGGACATGTTTAACTCTTTAATATTTTTTTTTACTTGGTTGGATACACACCAGGATTCTGTTGCCCATTTCATTTATCCAGTGCGATAACACCTCATCTGGTTTTCTACTGCACCGCAGCTCTCACCCCTGCAGCACACATCAAACTCACAGTCACGGTCAGGCATGAGCAAACATTCGCGGAGCACTGAGAGACCACAGACTGTCAAAAGCCTCAGAAGGGAAACTAGGTTAAAAGTAACTGGGTGAAATACAATAATTTTATTATTATTTTATTATAATAATTTTGCTGATATAACAAGACTAATAGACATGACAGCATGGCTACCTAATGTCTGCATTCTAATTTGTACAGTTTTCAATGTTTTTTTTTAGCCTGTTAGCATGCTAACATTTGTACCAAATTTAATTCATTTCATTCATCCTCTAGGGACCATGAATGTCTGCACCAAACTTTAGGCCGTGTATCCAGAAATGGTTGAGATATTTCAGTCTGAACCAAAGTGGTGGCCATGCTGATACCATGGATAATCTCAACTGTGCCTGTGAAATATCCATTTACATGTGTTGGCTGCAAAAATGTGTTGGCTTTCTTTCAGGTGTTGCTGTGGCCTATATATGTTTGTTTGTCTCAAAGGAAGACATATGAAATAAGACTTGGCTGCTGAATGGAAATCTGCCTGTGGGCCAGTGCAATACAATTTCATTTATACACAGCATTTCATGATGATGCATAGGCCTGTGAATGCCTGTATACGGGAGCCAGATATACTACTTAGACCATAGTGTGCGTGAGAAAGGAAGTCATACTGTGTTCAGTGCTGCCACTTCAAGAAAAACAAATCAAACTATCAAAATCTCTTCTCAGTCAGGGACTAATCTGCACAATCATCTGTATCTACTCATGAGAGATAGGAGAAAGTCATAATGGGATTTTGCAGTAGTGGCTGCATTCAGGCATTACAAATCACTGCCTTTTGCAGCAGGGCAGAATAATTCATAAAAGGATGGAAAAATCTAAAAGAAAAAGTTAAGATAGTTCTAAAGGAAAAGTCAGTTTCAGGGTCATTAGCTTATGATTGGCACATCATCCCCAAAAGTATTAACTGATTAGTTTCAGAGACCATCATGTCATCTGAGCTCTGTTTTCTACATGATGTGCACATTTCTGCATTTTAAAGGCCATGTCAATTTATTCTCAAAGCCCAGAACTATCAAGATTTTATTGGATTTTTAAATTGCACTTGATGGTGTATGTCTCTTCAGGAAATTAGCATCCATCAGAAGTCTATGGAGAGACAGTAGAGCAGACATTACCTAATGGAATAACTCCTCCTTCAGGATTACAAACCTCATAAATTACAATCTTCAATAAGCTTTTTGTTTTCAAACACTTTGATGTAACATTGGATGACAATGTTTTCAGCATGATAATTGACTAACCCCTCTTGATTTAAATCCTTTGATATTCAGAAAGTAAGTGCCAAAGCAATGCCCTGAAAGCAGATAACTGATCCAAGACTCTAACAACAGTTACTGCCATATTTATCCCAAATCTTATTTTGTGGTGAGGCAGGGGGATGAGAGACCTAGGCTGATGTGGTAGTGGTAATTTGTACACAAATGAGAAAGACCAGAGGAGCAATTCTAAAAAAATATATATTAGCAAAGTCTATTTTTTCTAAATTTCCAGGGACCAGAGCAGCAATGAATGAAAATCAATCTGTGTGTGCTGAAGACTGCTACACATTGTGCCATGCCACTTAACTCATAGTACAGTTTCCAACCTCACTAAACAACTGAGTCCCAAATAAACCCTAAAAGAAACCACTGCACATCTCTTCAGTCCCAAAAGCCAAACCCTAATCATGGGGACTTAATATCACCTCCTGGATACAAAGAACACTAAAAACAGAAGGAACCTGTCAGTCTATCCTGTACATCTTTTTTTATTACTCTCAGTCATGTCTTTCTAATAGCAGTTGTTCCCTCATTATACTCTAATGAGATCTGTTAGGCAAATTATTAATTATCAGAGCCCTGACAGAGTACACACTGTGGCAGTGGAGAGGCTTTCCATGAAACAACAATTTGGTTAAACTCACATCTTGTCCTCCCCCTGTGTATTTGTATTTCAGCCAGATATTTTAGCCTCCGTAGCAACAAAAGTGCAGACACAAACAATGCAATTGTCTAGATCCTTGGTAATTCACTACACTTTTACTTGTCTGCTTGTGCAGTACATTGGCAGAGTGTTGAACAAAGTTAAACACATCCACATATTTCTCCTTAAATGCAAGAAGCATTACTCAGTGATGTGGAATGTTTTTTTTTGTTTAGCCATTAGCTGTACATTTACTGTCGTCACAGTGCTGTAACACTGCTTCTAATGTTCTTTGTTAGCATAAGGAGAACATAAAGAGAGTTCAAAGACAAAGAAGAAATTGATGTAAAATCAAACTGAAGGACATTAACTTTAATCACGCCTCCTGTTGAGTGTATGCAAAAAGGTCATTTGCCTCTTAGACCATGCTGTCAACCAAATTCTCTCACAATATGGTTGATTGAAGCTACATTAATCAGCAGGGTGTAAAATTGTGCTATATTGAATGTGTAGAAAACACTTCTCTAAGCTGTTGTTTCAGTCATAAAACCATAAAACCTCTGATCGTACTCGGATAAAATTCTGCATCCATTACCCCTGAGCCACAGATTTCAACATCTACTGTCCAGAAAAATAGTTCTGCACCGGTGTTGCAATTCTGCGCTTTTCGACACAGTCAAAAAAACAAGAGTGCTTCAAGTTTAAAGGACCGCGGAGCCTCGTTAAACACCAGGTTAGCAGCCAAAGTGTGTGCTGGGATTTTCCAAGCACTTTAAGCGGGAGTCCCACCACAGCAGGAGAAGCACTAACTTATTTCAGTTTCACTATCCCTGCAGTGTGAACTAAAGTGAGGTCTGTAGAGGGAATTGATATTTTCACAAATGTTGTATTTTTTTGTGCACATACATACAGTAGATCTATATGTGACACAAAGCCAAAGCCAAATAAATATCAACCTTGCACTTGTAAAAACCGCAATAAATTGAATTAAAGTGAAGGAAAAGAAAAATAGTAAATATGAATCAAAGGCAAGCAATCTAGAATTTAAGTGTTTGTTTGTGCACAAATAAAATGAACCCTGGTGATCATACCCTTCTGGCTAGTTTATTTTAGGCTCATGTGAAAGGTGTTATTTAACTCCTGTGTAACACCAGCTGAACAAGAGTGTTGTTCCACTTCACTCCTTTGCAGTCATATGTGGTGTGACAGAGAAGGAAACTGACTACAGGATAAGAGCAGATACGCGTATTTGCAGGAATCCAAACACTAAGCTAACACAGCTGTCTACGGTGGCTCTGTCAACTGTAAAAAAAAAAATGAAATCCACCAATCAACTTTTAAAAAACTTGCTAATTAATGTGTTAATATAACTTTATTAACTTTTATATGACTGAAATAAACAAAGACATACAATTGTTAGTGGTGAGCTTAAGAGGTGCTGGTTATGCTAAGCTATGCTAATCACCCAGTGACCCAGTACAGACATGAACTCTGAGTGAATCTCTGACTGAATTCTAACTAGTAGCAAGATATTTTCTATTTTAAATTTTTGTATATTATACATTAAGTCTGTTGTAACAGTGCCAATATTAATATTATATTGGTAGGTTTGGCATGAAACTATTTTAAGTACACATGAAAAAATCCAAACTCATCCTTTACTTAAACCAATATTTATAAAATGTATTTAAACATAGTTCACCCAGCATGCAAATGTGTGTCACACGCTCTACTATTAATCGGTGCATTCATACCACTCATTGGTGCACGTTTTAAGTTGCAAATTGATCCTTTAATTGCCTCATAAACTCAAACAGCACACACGTGACAGTTGAAGACATTTCATGTATATTCTGGCTGTAAGTCACACACTTGTGTTTCCCTTCTGGAAAATATACTGCACCAGGTTAGGAGGGGACAACCAGTAACTTTCCACCCACAGATAAGGCATTGTTTACTGTCATTCAAACCTGCCTGTGGCGCCCTAGCCTGTACACACCCCGTATCACCTATCAAGTTTAAATCGAAAGTTCAGATAGCTTCATTCTGTCTCACTCTGAAGGCCTCAAGATGTCTGCTCAAGCGGAAGATTAACATCAGCAAACGCCACACAACCATGAAAAATGAGAGGGGGACACGATAGACCAGAGCATCTTGAAATATTAGTACAACAACAGAATGGAGACACCATTCTGTTGAGAGGAAGTGAAATGTGACAGAGACAGTGTTGAGCAGGATCTGATTTTCCTTGTGAAATCCCACCCTTGTGTTTTGTCTAAATAATGTGATTGGTTGTGTGCAAGCAAGCAATTTGCTTACAGAGACTCCGGCAGCATAGCAAATTATAATTCTGATGATAAACGACTAGAGGAGGATGCAGAGAGAAACAAAGATAGACAGGGCAGCTAAGAAACAGAACCAAGGGATTTTTAAGGAGAGATTAAACATGGTTGCTTTTCTTTTCCTCTTGTGCTTCAAAGATACCGAGTGTCAATATTTTAATAATTGGTAAATATTCAAGCACATGCACAAGCCAGACACATAATGCAATTGCTTTTGTGAGTCAATAACACAAACTTCACATTTATTCTGTAGTTCAATTAAATATGCAAATTATACTGACTGATGTCCACGTGGACTCGGATGAAGTGATTTATCCGAAGCAGATCTATCTGCAGTTCCTGTCATCTTTCACATATCAAGGGAGAGATCCACAAAAACCTGCCAGTACTCAGTTAGCCAGTGCTGATCTCAGCCCAGAGTTTGCAATCCCTGGGCACACACCTAAGCCCTCAGGATTACCAGCATCAAGATCAAAAATCCTGAACGTCACATATAAATTTTATCTCCTTCAAATCTCTTCAAATCTGTCAGGATGATCGTTTTTGCCAAAAGCAGTGTCAACAGACGAGACTTGTATGTGTATCTTTAAGAGTGGATAGGTTCATTGTAAAACAATTTCTTATTCTATTATATAATTAATTATTGTTCATTACAAGTTGGATTTTATTTTCATAGTTGAGGTTTTAAGTTCATTTCAAACAGTTAATCTTCAAAGTTCACATGGATGAGAATCCCCAGTGGTGTTAGGAATGAAAAGAAGCTTTGAACACTTCCATGACAAGCTAAAATATTGAATTTAGCTAGGGACAAGGAATGAACCGTTTCTGAGAGCTGAAGATCCTCTCAAAGAAATAACTATGAGAACTAAATCTGTGACTCAATATACATGAACAATAAATCTTAGTTAAATTATATTAAAATTTACCCAGCACTTAAAGATAGTTGGAGTGGAGATGTTGGAGAATATTAGTAATTATTGATAAATGGGTAATAAAAAGATAAAATAGCTTGTTTGAATACAGTATCACTCATTGTGGTGTGTGGTGTGTATACTTAGCAGATGATACAGTATATACAAGTACAAAAAAGGTGAAATTTGTCTCCCGCACTCAGTCTCTTTAACACTCGCTCTTACATGCTGTCACTGGGGGGGGGGGGGGGGGCGGAAAGATGGATTTGCAGTTGCCATTAAGAAAAGCTGTCATGGTTTCAGGTTAGCCCAGGTCCAGTTAAACCCTCATTTGCAGTCGCCTTCACTCTGCTTTCTTTAAACTCTCTGATCTGTAGGCCATCCACTTTCCTCTGAGTAATGAAAAACAGGGAAAGCCAAGAGGAGCACGCTGGTCCCGATAAGCCAGTGACTGAAATAGAAGGTACAATAAACAGATTGTATTACTAAAACCATTGCAGAGAAGCCTTCGACAAATTGCTGTACGAAATATTGGTCTATATGGTAATGATGGTTGTGAAATGCATTTTCCATAGATGACAGAGAATGTGAGCGGGCCTACTTTCCCTTGTGTGATGTATTGCTTTCATTATGTTGCCATCTAGTATAAATGAAAATACTGTAGGTTTCTCTTGGTCACTGTTTAGAAGTCCTCCTGTCAGCTTCACATTCAAAAGTAAAGAGGAAAGAAAAGACACAATATAGATGTTTAATATGTCATCCTTCCTTCAGTGTGATAATGTTTGAATTTTACTGTACTGCACATTTTAGGTATTCTTTGCCCCCTATTCCAACCATTTACATGACGCTGTCAATGAAAAAATATTCTGTTACACACAAAGGAGCAGAAATGAATCTACTACAACATCATCAGTAGTATTATGTTGTTCTGCAGTCTGTCAGTATTAGTGTTATCTGAAAGACAAAATGTGATTCCAGTATGTAGATCTTTTGACTCTCTGAGCTCAAGATCAATAGGTACAATGTTAATCAAATTTAAACATGAAGCAATGGTGAGTCTGTCTATTTCAACCTTAAGGTCAAACATCTTTCTTAATCACACGCAGCAGATTGTTTGTCTCCATTATGATAAACATAGTCAAGCCTAAAGATTGCTGGTATTGTTAAATGTTGACCTGTGTTGTGTATCAAATTAACCTCACAGCAATGCAATCATGTAGAGTAGTCTGAGGATATTAGTCACCAGTTGCATAAGTGAGAAGTGCAAAAATAACACAACCTTTTTAGTGTGTTCTATAAGTCAACAATGCAATTGAGATCACACACACTTATCAGAACAATTTGCATATTGCAATGGCCATGAATAAACCGCAAACACAATTAGATTTGTGAGCTACTGTAGCTGATAAAATACAAGATCATTCATTTGTCTCACTACTCGAAAGTCATCTCTCTGTTTGCAGAGTTGTGGAGTGGAGGACAGGAGAGACCAAGACCCGTGAAATTATGTGGAATAATCTTTTGTGATCATTTAGTTTGTTTACCAGTATAAATATTAAGCATATTAGTGTGATCCACACCTCATTCATGCCTCACCTAATAGGCCTAGTGGCTATGAGTCATTTGTTATCACGAAGTTAGAATTATGCATGTGCAGAAATATTAATATCCAATACATTTTCTGTGTTTTGTAAAGTGGCCTTGGGACAGTGATGGTTTTGGTTTTTGAAACAGAAAGACCACTAAATTAATAGATAAAAAAAGGGGGAATGACAAGGACACATAGTGTCAGCGATGCAAAGTAAGTGAAAATATTGTACAGCTGCAGAGTTAAAGTGCCATCTGTTTCATAGCTGAAGTTTCTGCAGATACTCAGAAGCTCCTGCAGTTTTAATGTTTCTGCCACTTACATGCAGTTACTGCAGTTTTCAGCCACAGTGTTAATTTTGTTAATAAAAACTAAAAGAAAAATAGTCGGTGTCCTATTTTTCACAATGAAAAATAGACTTTTAAGGAAAGATAACATTTGGAAATGAGGGTTATGGCAAAATGTTTTTCTCAGGATGTATGTTTTTCATGAACAGTCAGAAACTATGAGTTTTCAGGGAGCAAGTGTTTACCTGTATCCAGCCTCAGCTGGTGGTATTCTTGACTAACATGTGGTTAAATGTAACCTACTGTATATTGACCAATTAACTGTTAATCAGCCTACAGTTAGAAATAAGTAAAAAAATAAATCCTCAAAGGATGATATCACAAGGTGATAGGTGGGCTCCTATTACTGAGGCAGTGACCATTAAGATATGTTATTCTTATCTCAATTCAATTTTATTTTATTAAATTCAATTTAATTGTATTTATATAGAGCCAAATCACAACAATTATCTCAAGGCACGTCGCAAATAAGGTCAAAACCTCATAGTTATATAGAAAGAAATAGAGCGATCCCACTTGAGCGAGCATGGTCAAGAGGAAAAACTCCCTTTAATGGAAGAAACCTCCAGCAGATCCAGGCTCAGGGTGGGCGACCATCTGCCTTGACCGGCTGGTGAGTGGACAGTGGAGAGAGAAAAGGAGAGCAGCCAATAACTGCAACAGACAAAACATGATCAGGGAGGATGCCAGCAGCTTCCTCATGCAGCCGGCCAGTAGGACCTGGGCCAGCAATTTTCAGAAAAAATGCCATGATCTCTTCAGCAGGACTATGAGCTTCACTGAAATACTGGGTATATTTATTTCACTGAGACTGAAAGCAACCCACCAACCAATAACTGGTAATTAATTGACCGTTAGGGCAAATAAATAAGTTTTGAGTTTAGATTTAAAGACCTCAAAGGGGGTAGACTATTCCAAAGTAGGTGGGGCTTGGTAGGAAAAGGCCCTGCAGCCAACTGACTGCTTTTTAACTCCGGGGACAGACAAAAGCCCTGCACTCTGAGAGGAGAGGGTACAAGGTTGAGTATAAGGTTTAAGGATATCAGACAGGTATGAAGGGGCACTTCCATTTAAGATTTTAAACTGTATGTCATCAGAAGCACCTTAAAATCTGATCTAACCTAATAAGGAGTCAATGGAGGGAAGGTAGGAATGAAAATGTCTGTAGCAATTGCAGCAAGTACTTTAGGCCATTGGTTCAGGACTGATATTATGAAATAAAGATCTGCACAGAAAGTAATTGCTGCTGAAACAAACTGACCTGAAACACAATCTTTCTAAAATTCTACAGTAATCTGAGCTGTGTGGAAAAAGTTCCCTTCACTGAAATGAGACGTCTAATATAAGATCCTGCTTCCCCTTTATTTTTTGAAAACTGGTAATTTACCCATTCCTCAAAGACAGAAGTATAGACTTTGTAATTTGTCTTAGGGTATTTCCAGGAGCACCAGAAAGTGCAGTTGTTAGGTAAAAAAATATATAATAACAATCATTGCATCTATGAACATTGTACAACTTGGATATATCTACCTGTGTGTGAAAGTAAGGAAGGAGATGGTGTTCTTGTGATAATAAACACATTATTCTTTTGGAAATACCTTAAGAAAAAAACAGCTATACTGTATATTTACATATCTTTTTTGTAATGTAGCCTACTGCACTACCCAGAAATATCAGGCCATCCTAATCTCTATTCAGTGATACTCTAATTGAAACCATCAAGCTGAACTTCACATTGATAGCTTCTGGCAGTGGAGCAGCCCCTACCTCATTCTGTCTGCTGCAAAGGTAGCCTCAATGTTTTTTAAGAGGGTTTTCTGCCGTGCTCATTTTTACGACAACACACAACATTTATTTCCACTCAAGCACAGCTAGTCAAGCAACAAATTAGTAGTGACTGGTGGAACAAGATTCTCAGAGGGCCATCGTGAAAGTTTATGCTGCAACGTCTGATATCCAATTAGTTGCTTCTATTTGTGATGCAGCCAATGAGAAGAGAGAATACTGGCATTATGTTCATTAAATACGACAAAATAGGAATGTTTATTAAATTACTTTTGTTTGAATTAAATGTAAATGATCCCTTTCCTGCACACAGGGTCTAAGGACAGAGGTTTGTTGCAGTAGAGCGGTTTGCATATCCACTGAGGCAAAGTTCACATTTGACTTTTGTGAATAAAGTTGGCAGTTTTATTTTGGTGACTACAGCTATTACTTGGCTTCTTTAGCAAGCTGAACAAATTAGATAATATTTTCAATTTGCACAATGCAACAAGTTGCTTACTGATTTTGAACCACACGCCATAATAATTTCTGACCATTCTGTTTACCAGACACTTCTGCCATTTCTTTAAGGAAACAGACATTCCCATTGCTTTGCAGGTTTGTTTGGTGATAGGGCTTAATCAACAATACTGCTTTAATGAAAAACTATGAATACACTCGACAAATAGGTTTGTCTAAACCCTGCACAGTTCCCTGGTTGTGGGTTTTCGATTTTCTGCTCTTACAGAGTGAGACACTGAGATTAAAAGGTCTTCATGTGTGGATGTGGTTTCCAATTTGCCTGACAACCCTAATGCATTTCTACTATATCTTGTGAGATAAACCCTCTATATTTTCAACTCTTCTCTGTCACACAAGTGGCAGCTGAGTGACAGGGAGGACAAGCTATTCAGCCCCTTCCTAACTTTAGGGTTTTCAAAAACGTCATGCTATTTTTATTATCTATTATAACATTAGATGAAGAGCATGCAATAATTTAAAGCGAAGGCAAAAATAAAAACAAAGGCCTTCACGGTATAATATCAGCTAGCGTAGTCCATGCTAACAAACAGTAGTTTGCATTAAAATGTTGCGGGTAATGAATTTGTATCATTGCTTTTTAAAGGTTGAAGCCTTTGTGTAAAATTAGTTGCATAGATGTCTGCTTTTTAAAGGCCTGTAGTTTTTGATTGGCCACAATAACATCGCTACCTGTTACTGGTGGGGATGGTTTGCATGTGGTTTAGGTTCACTACTCATTTAACAAATTATATTACAAATGAGATAAAAGTAAATGATACAGTTCATGTGTGTTACACATTAAACTAGCATTTACCACATAGCAGTAAGAGGTGATCAGTTTGCATATATTTAAAAGAAACTTCAATATGTTCGCTTGGCTACATTTGGGGAAAGATCCTTATCTTCTGAATTACAGTCACGTATTACACACTATATGACAGTAATTTGCAGATGGTTGCTCTTGGTCTGCATTGCAGACCATACTTGAAATCCTTTCTTAGTTGTATTTGAGATGTCAGAGGAAGTTGCAGCTTGAATACTTTTGTATAAAGGATTCTCATCATGCCTCCCTTTTTCAACCTGATTGAAGGTCTAATCAGTCAAAGTATCTTTGGGGGTAAAAACCACCACAGGGAGACCAGGGGTGGACAGAAACTATCCCACTGGTACAGGCAGAAAAATTAATGTATCCTTCTCCAATCAACTTTGGTTATTATTTAAGTTTTGCGTAAGACTTTTAATCAGAATTTCAAACCTCAAAGAGCTTTGATGATCAAAGACCATCCAATGCCTGAGAAAACCCATAATTTTTTTCACAGCTGATTGATAAAAACATTCACAGCTACAAACCTCATTTGAATTTGGATTTGTGATCTAAATGCTGTCCACACTTCATTTGGCCATCATCTAGTCAAGCAACACGTTTCTCTTTTATGTACAATTAGCACAGCTCACCAGAATCTCCTCTGGCTGCCACGCTTACCTTTACTCATCCTCTTCCACTGTCATGCCTTGTCTTGTCAATCGTCATGCAAAACATGATTAGTAAACATTACTAATAAGATCTGAAAGCAATTATTGCGAGTTAAACATTTATGACAAGACTGCATGAGCGGACAGAGTGGCTTCTATGGGCTTGGCTGAAAAAATTTGTCAGGACAGAGGCGCAGGAGCAAAGCCCGCCTGGTCTTTCATCTCAAAGGGAAACTGGGCCTTGGCATCACAGGAGGGATACAATCCAGCCTATGTGTTACACATGGATGGTGGGAACAGTTGCATCAGGAGGTTCATGAAAAGAATGTTTGAGTGTGGGAGGATGAGGGAATTTCCACAATGAAAGGCAGCACAAAAGGCTTACACTGAATGGTTATATCCTGCTTAAAGTACACTAGCATAGTATAGAAACTGGAGGTCTTCGGGTTAACTGTGTAGCATATCCAAATGGAAATCTGTAAGTAAAATATTAACTAAAGTATTAAGATAAGTTAATATTAACTTTCAGTTGGGGATACTAATAAAGCAGCTCAGGATACAGCACGTCTCAGCCTGTGATCATGTGGCTCACCGAGCTCATGTTTGAAAATAGGAACAGGGACAACATATCAAATACAGAAACTGAGAAATGTCACAGTTTTTGAACAATATCTGCTTATCTTGAATTACAAATTAAAAATGTGTATATTTGTGTATAATCCACATCTTTCAAAAAATTTTTTTTTTAAATTTAATTTAAAAAGCCTCACAAGCATTTCTACTAATACAGCTTGCTAAACGTGTTACCCCAAAACAGACACAGGCAAGCATCCATTTCCCTAAATCACAAAAAGCAAACACATTTTTAAATCAAACCAGTGACGTCTTTCATAATAACAAGCAAAAGTTAACGTATAACTGTATAATAAAACAGCAAATCATCAAAGTTAATGAGTCCTTCACAGCTCTGTCTGTTAAACCTGATCAGTAGACTGGAAGCCACGTTAATCACTCTGACAGTCGTGCTCCTGACTTAATAAACCATCATTATGATGGACACTGGTACTGCGTAAAAGGAATGCTCATATTCTGTTCAACAGCAACAACAATGCTGCTGAAACTGCTGCAGCACAGAGGTTTTACAGGTTGGATAAAACTAACATGCAGTTCATTCATAACACCACAAGGATAAAACGAGAACGAGTAACAGTAAGTGTTCATTGTTAGTGTGTTTATTATGTTAGAATCACTTTGGTTCAACCTATAATTCTAACACTGATTACCAATTTTCACTTTAGTGCATATGACCCTTAGCATCATTTCGACATGTTTGAATATATGCATTTGCTTCAGTTGATAAGTTACAAGATACTGAGAGGTGATAAGTGTCAGCACAGTTCCAGCAGTGATATAAAAACACAAACATGGCGCAAAGCAAGAAATATATACAGACATTGTTCAAAACATTCACATTTACAGTATTCTTCTTCACAAAGTATATCTGAAGCAGTGTCAAAACTGTAACGTCATTTTTTTCCTTTTGACAGCAAATCAATCTGCCCCATCTGCAGGTCTGGTCAGGTTAAACTAATTGAGATGACTTGAGACGGGAGCCTTAAATACTTGAGGGAAGCTACTTGTAGTTGACACAGTTCAACTACTAACTTGTGAGAAATCACATAATCAGTGCCTGAAAGCACAAACCTACAAAAGAGATAAAATATAAGCTAACATTTCACTGCTCAGCAAGAAGGCTGGAGACTGCAGTCTAAGATAAGCTCTTTCAAAAACTCCCCTCAGGACAGTAAAATAATTTCCTCCACAGATATGACAAATGGCAAACAAACAAATGCAGCTAGTGCAGATATAATTTAATAATGTTAATGCTAACTACAGCAATTTATACTATTTTCAGAATCACCATTATATTAGATTTATATAGTTCGTAGACAAAAAACCAAAACCCCCAAATAAAACAGATCATCACGCCAGGCACAACAAATACCCTGAAGTAAAATAATATATACTGAATGATTAAAGTGAAAAATAATCCAGATTTACTGTGCTGTGTTTCCATCAGGAAATACATTCAGACATTAAAGGGGTTTAACTGTTAAAAAGACTTACAGTATTTCACGCAAAGCACATTTACGTTACGCGACTCGCAAATTTAGCAACTCAGAAACTTTTTAAGATATGAAGTACGTCAGAGTCTGAGCGCATTTGGTAAAAACTGATGGAATGCCATAAACAGCCACATGGTCACACCACACACACATTATACTGTTATACTGTTAGGTCCTGTATTTGTAGTAATTTAGCTTGATCACAAAATCAAGATGTGTTCCTTTTAGTCACTAAAGTGGTGTAAAATGCTGTGGTTGCAGACGCTTTGTTTGAATGAAAACTGGGCATGCACCATGGTACATCTATGCAGCATGCTTGAGATTCAATGTGTGAAATGTCCATCTCTGTGGGATGTCTGGGGGCCTGCTTTGTGCATCAGTCTATCTCTTGGGTCTGTCAATGTCATCGATGGCCGCCAGAAGTTTCTGACGAGCCTTCTTGTTTATATGTGAACCCAGGCAAACATTCACCAAGTTAGCTAACTGCTTCATGGAGTACTCCTGTATAAAAACACAAAAAGTCAGTCAGTAAAACAGACGTTCTCCTTCTTAGCATCTTGTTCATACTTTGAAGTAAAACAATACTTAATATGAACTTTATGATTAATCTCACCCTGTGATTTTTGATAAATTGTTCCATGTCATTTTCAGTCAGGTAATAAGCTTTTATGTAGGTCTCAACAAACTCCTTGTCAGGGATGGGTCGCAAGTCGGTCAGCTTCTCCAGCTTCATTAAAAACTGTTGGAAGTCCAGTTGCATCAGTGCACGGCCCTCATTGCTACATTTCTTCACATTAGCATAGCTACAGCGGAGGGGAAAAAAACAGCAGAGGAGAAAAGAAGAGATCAGCATTGAGTAAAGTATCAAAGTAGTGGTAGACCATGACTGGACAGCAGGTCATTTCTGTCATTTTTCATTTTGTGTTGGTCTTGTGTTTCTGGCCTATGGGGAATTATTGTCTTCACACATTCTCCACCCTCTCCTGCCCAGACTTGCTTTGCCAGCCAAATCTCATCATTCCCGGCCATTTCATATGTCTAGAAAGCTGGCCTGCTTCCAAACTTAGATTGGCTGTGACCACAGGGCATTAACACCTTGTCTACATTCCCTAAATGCTCTGAGTGTACAAGGCCGCCTGACGGTGGCTTGTAAAGTAAAATGTCCAATAAAGTAATTTATCATGTAGCTTCAAAGACTGGTACTAACTAAACAATGATGCTTTATTTAATAATATAATAGTAAGTTAATTTCAGGAATTCATTTTTGTAAGTACTTTATAAATTACTAGTAAATTTGGAATCATTTAAATTGTAAATTATTATGTAAATGATTATTAATTGTATTCATTTTACCCCTCTGTGTTTCTGAGTGAATTTGGTTGCAGACAAAATTGTCTGCCTGCTGGTGTTTGAGCATGTCATAATGTGAATGAATGCTTATTATGTCATTCTTTTGGGAGAATACCAAAAGTCTGTCAAAACCCCAGCAGCAGCAGTAAACAAGGAATCTGCAGTTGCCAAATGACGTGAGGCACACAGAATCCATTAAAGTTTAGAAAAATGGAGCAAAAACTTTTATAAATGCAAATAGAAAATAATGTGTTTTAAGTATTAAACATTAAGTATTTACATGTAGTATTTTACCTACAGTTCAATAAATACATACTGTTGGGGTCCTTTAGAAATGCACTTTAAATAAAAGAGAAAATAATTTTTTTCCACTAAAATATCAAATCAAATTGATCATGTCTACAATACATTGTAGACATTGTGAATTTTTAAAAACATTAAATACATAGTATACAGTAAGTACAGTAAGTCCTAAAGTAAGGACAGGAAAATGTCTGCATGTGTGTGTCTGTAAATGCTGTTTGTTGAATATTAAGTCAGGTTGTTCCACACAGCTGTCTGTATCGTGACAGTTAAGCATGAGAGCGAGCCAGAGTCCACATGTATTTGGGAGTGTGTGTGTGTGTGTGTGTGTGTTTCATGTGTTTTGCAGCGTGGACTGTTGTCCCACTGGCATCTCCACTACATTAACACACCACACAGACAGGTCGACTCTCTATAAACTCTCTCTCCATTTCACACCTTAGCTTTTCTTTCTTCTGTTTCCAAAAACTGCCTCACCCTCTGTCTCTCTTTCATCCTCTCTCTCTCTTTTTTGCTTGTCACGCCTGCCAGAGGTTTTGGTGGTGGGTGTTTGAGCTTCGGCTCAGAATGTTAACAGAGCCATTTTAGTGAGTCTCTTAAGGGAAACAAGCACTGGACAGAGAAATTGAATAACAGATGGAGCGAGGTCGGTACAAACAAACAAATATAAACACTCTGTCTTGGTGTGCCAGAGGGGTGGACAGTGTGTGTGTGTGTGTTTATGTGAGTGTGGAGGGGTTCCACTGGAACAACCAGGCGCAAGACTGTAACAGCAGCTTAGATTTGCCCAGCATCATGGTCGTGATGGACCATTTGGTCATTGGAAAGGGTTCAAGAGTTCTCATGTGCAATGGGCAGAAAAGTGCTGAGCAAATGGGCAAGGGAGTAAACACATTCCCTTCTCTCAGTGACGCCAATCCTTCCACCTATGTTTAATGTCCAATGTTCCCTCTCTTTAAAACACTTAACAGACATTTGTTTTTAACCATTTTCTGTGTCTGCCACAAACACTTTCACTGTAACCTATACAAATTAGCTGCCTGAGATTAGCGTGGTTCTAACATCAGTTACTTGTTCGTCATCACTGTAATTGTAAGCTGTTACCTTTTCGTTTTGACACATCCCAACCGGTCTGAGCCAGTGTTGTGCTCTGTCTTATTAACAGGGTTTATCACACCTTCAATATAAAAACCTACTTTACACATACACTCAACAGTGGGGATGCAGGTGCTGAGGAAAAAAACACTGACGCTCTGTCACCTATCATAACCCATATCTCTCGTTTACAAGAGAGAAAGTGGTGGAATCCATTAAACGGGATGTGTCAAGAGCATTTCATGGTTTATATGAGCGGCCTGTGTTATGTGATTCTCTGATAGTCCTTTGGTGAAGATGAGAGGGTTGTCAGAGTGAGAAGAAGAGATGAATTTAGAGTGGTTTTCTTAGGGGAACTGCAAAGGGACTTGCCAACAGAGTCTCCAGGTTCCTTATGTACTGTAGCTTAACAACATGCTTTGGTATTTTTTTTTTTATTTATGATGTGCAGATGTTCAAACTTAGGAAAACATAAAGTTAAAAATGTTGTAAAGAGGAGAAAATTCTTTTGATCACTATGTGCCAGTGAGAGGCCCTTAGGGACTGCAATGCAATAACTCACACGTTGTTTGTTATGTGTTCATGACACAAGCTTAGGAACATTTTCCTGTCGGAAACCAAGACAAAAAAACCTAAAGAAACACTTCCAAACCCTTAGTGGTTTAAAAATAAAACCACTATTCTACAGACCTGTATTTAACTCAGGTACATTACGGCTTTGAATAATTCATAATGCAAAAAACGCAAATTGAGCAATCTTTGTGTTTTGTGTACACTTCCTTCCTCCTTTCAGCGCAGTGTCATCCATTATCATCTTGAATAGCTCCAGACATAGACAAATCCTTACTGCTAACAGATGCTATTACTACACTGACAAACAATCAATAATTGTTATATTTGTTGCTTTTAAGACTTTTTCATACTATATTTATGAATAAATGCATTTAATCAGGATTTAATCAGGAGCACAGTAAAAGTGCATTCAAGGTTGTTTATGATACATTTGACTTTGAGAGCTTTTATTTATTTTTTAATCTGTGTAGATGACAACAGCCTGGCCCCAACTTAAATATGAACATGTTTTTGTAGATATATAGAGTTGGGTGTTACTTGTGTGGGAAGGTCTAGCATGGCAAAATCAACCAAGGTCAAACTGCAGTCTGGCTTTCAGCTCTCAAGTGCTTTTAGCCAGAATAAACAGAAATCTACATAGTGTGGAGAGAAGTCCATTACGCTCAGGTAAAGTTAAAGCAACTGCAATCAGACTTATCTCAACTCCCTCTGCCCCTAAATCCCACTAAAATCTCTCATCTATTCAAACTATTATGCACAATTAAGTGGTGTTTTGCAACTGAAGGTTTAACAATAGGTCATACTAAGTGACAAAAAGCTTCACTTTTCACAATGCTGCACATATCCCCTTGACACTGAGTAGGTGTTTTACCCCTCTACAAGAGTCCTATTGGCCAGACGGATGCAGTGCTCCCACAGCACATTGGACACAGGGAGCGGGATCCGCACGTATCTGGAAACATCGCCCAGCCTCTTGTTAAACTGCTCAAACTCCTGTGAAGATGGAGGAGAACATAGAAGTGAATATGTTAAAGAGCAGAAGAAATAAATGAGGAAAGGAAAGGGAAAAACGGCACCATGTATGTGGAATTTCTTTCATGTAATCAGAAATGTTATTTACATGTAGACACGTTTAACATTATAAAGAATTAAGCATAACATAAAGTACATTTATTCATCACAATCCTACGTGATATAAAAGACTTTATAAGAAATACCCCACACACAGGTCTATGCAGGAAAAAAAGCCACTACGGGACCAATACATCTTTGGTTCCCAATGGGAAAGACATAAACTAAATAAAAGTCTGCATGAACAACAATATATTCCCTGTGATCGCTCTAAACTACTCCGTGTTCTTGGATGAAGCCCAACACCAGCTCAGGAGAAGAGAGCGGTGTTATAAAACAGCCTCATGCTGGCTGCGAATTGCACAACCCATTTATTTAGAGTTGTGAAGAATAAACTCCATTAGGGGGTTGTATCAATTTATTTTTTATGAATACTTTGGTCATTTGACATATAGTACATATTCTAAATAGCGGTATGCTGTAGTTAAACCTTATCAATCAAGGCTAAATGACTTTTTCCAGCCTATGTCTGGGACTCTGCTTTAACTAAAGCAGTTTAATGATTTAGCAGTCTAGACTTTCCTGATCTACAGACCAGGCAGGGTACAGGAAGTATGAATCCACCGTATAACAATACAGGTGATTCATGTACTGTGTTTAGGTTTAGGAACAACACTGCAACACTGACAGTTCCTTATTCCCCCTTTTCAATTTACATCTCACTTGCCTTTGACCTCGTGACACATGAAGCGACTTCTTTATTGTTAGAAAATCTAATTGTCATGCCACAACTACGAAATACAACACATAATGCGCCATGTTGTGATGTAACTTGTTCATAGCACTAAAAGCAGAAGTTTCAGCTATGCCGAACACATGTTGTGAACTCAGTGCACTTTTGTTTATTCAAACTGCAGGACTATAATAATTCATAAATAGAGTGGATGTGTCTCAGAAGGAAATATATGGTTTTATAGAATGTACCTACAAATATAGTTATGATGACGTTAATTTAAACTGTATAATTTTTTTTTTTAATGAAAATGAATTTTGAGGTATGCATTCCCACAAATTTTGCCCCAATAATGAAATGTTATTCATTCATAAACAGTCACATAATAGTTTCTGACTTAAGCATTTTGTCAATGAGCTCATTCGGAGGCTGCTGCTGCATTTTCTTGCCACTTTATATGCAAATTAATGCCATTGTTGAATGCTAGTGATCAACCTGAATTCATGAATAAAATATTCACTCCTGCGTACAACAAAACGTAGCACACCCTTTTCAATCATGGTGCACAACACAATCCATATGAATTATGAGTGTCTGACAAGCGGGCAGCAAAGGCTATTAGCACCTGATAGGGAAAAGTACACGCGAGTTGTAATATGCACCACATAAGTTCATCAGCAGGACCTTTTGACATGGTACAGCATTTAAACAGGCCAGTGGCACAGAGGCTTTCCTCCGAGGCGATTTAGCTCCTAACTTAAATTAGTTAAGCTTAACTGCTGAGCTGCCAAAGCCAAGCAAAGATCTATGAGTCACTCAGGAATTCAAAAGGTGAGCGTGAGCCCTTTTCTTATAAGCTCAACTTAAAGCTGAATATTTATTTATGTATATGTATTTTTTTTTTTTCACACATTAAATCACAACATTTGTGATTTAGATTTCTAAGATATGCTGATGCATATATGGAGAGTTATCTTGGTTTGGTGCTAGTCTGTTTAGGATTTCACATCACAGCAAGCTGTTCAGACCTTACCGTCTCTGAATGCCACAGTGCCGTGTGTCTCTCCTCCCCATGCAAAATTTATAATGGGATAAGTAGCCAGCATGCATAAAGACACATATTTAGTGGAAAACTTCCAATCCCAAAAATACTTCAGTGGCCGGTGAGCTCAAATATCTTTAACAATGCTGAAACTTTAGGAGAAATATGCATTCACCTCTCAACAGCTCAGCCTTTATTAATTTATTTATCCGGTACCAAATAATTGAACAGATTTAAACTCACAGGGGATGCCAACAAACTTGACTTTGACTAGAAATAAGGCTTTGTTAACCACACGGTAGAGTTCAGTTGGTAACCTACTGTAGATGGTGTTTCACAAACAAAACAAAAACACTATGTATGTGAAGAAAATCCTTGCTAAAAGCAAATCTATTACAGCTACCTTTTGTATGTACTACTGTGTAGTGTAATGTACTAATGTAGTGCTCTAATACATTTCACGTAGTTAAGATTTGCCTTGAAAACTTTGCATGTGAAAAAACTGTTGTCCTTTGAAAGTTTGTTTGCAGTTTACAGTTCAAATGTGAAATTGTGAAAGAATGAATCTACGAATGAATTTAACTAAAAAAAAGGCCTGAACATTTTAGATTTCTGCAAAAACATTATTAATGAGGCCGATGTCGAACAAATCTGGACCAGACTTTACATTCATGTTTTCAGCAGCAGCAAAATCAACAGTGTTTGAAATACAGTTTTTTGACACACTCAGTTGGATTGACGTGGGGAGAAATCAATTACTCAGTGGAGTATTTTTAAACATGGATTTTAACTTCAACTTGAGTAAAGAATTTGAAGTAGTACTTCTCCCTGCAGTGGAGTTAGGAGGCAAGTACACGCACTTGTACTTGGGCACTGAGTTTGTGTACTTCTGCCACTTCTGGAAGTCACCTACTATTCCTCATTTAACATTACCTTTAACAAGACATCCACGTAGACATTGTGCTGCGACATTATCTCCCGAATGTCCCATTTAACACCGGCCATCATGAGCAACATTTGTTCGTAGTCAATGGCCTTGGCTGCCACAATCCAGTATATTGGCTTCCGCAGTTCACTGGCTGTAGATACCGTCTGAGAGTAAGAAAGGCAAAATAAATGTATGTGGGTCATGTAAGCAGTAAACAGCCAAGAGGAACATGTGAGTGTAACATAACATTATCCTTTGTACATGGTGAAATCGTGATACCATTTTCAAGAGAGAAATCAGAGAACATGACATTCATTTGATGTTTGGAGAAAACAGACCTGTCTGTCCACCTGCACTTTCAATCATCATGTCAAGTGAACAAATAAAGAAAATACTGAGAAGGAGCCGTCTTGGTGGTTATGAGTGACAGACAATTTTCTGCTTTGATTGCAAACAGAACTGTGTGGCAGTTACTGTGTCGTTGGTCTCTTGGGTGAAAAAGGCTTTAGAGAAAATCAGACTACAGAATAAAGGAGTGTTCGACTGGAATATTATTTACAGAAAACATGAAAGACACTTTTAATTGCATAATGAGTTAATAAATGGCCGCCTTTTAAATCATCTCACTTTGATATGTATAACTTATAATAATAAGATTTATATTGATTTGAACTGTATTAAGCATCAGTTTATAGTCAGAGATTTATTTACTTCTTAATAACAATGATTCTGGTAGAAATAAAATCCTAATGAAAGCTTAGGTACCAATTACTAGCAACTGCATTAATAGCTATTGTAATTACTCAAGACAGTTGACTTTCGAGACAAGGTATAAGATATTAAGTTGATAATACCTGGGAATAAAACTGTTGCAGGAAAGGCTTTTTGGCTGCAGGCATCATTGTATCCAGGTGGGACTGAAGGGACTCAAATTGTTCGGCCAGAAACACACTGTCAAATAAAACAGAGACAGTTGTTTAATTCAGCACAACAGTAACATAATATGGTCTGAAAAATGTTGCAGAGTGGCACAAAACAGGAAGCAATTACTTAGTCTTGTTTTTGTATTACTCAAAAGTGACATTTCTATTAACAACATCTGACATTACTTTTGATAGAATTCTGATTTGATGACCTGGCTAAAAGCAGTAGACAATTACAGGTAATAGATGAGTTCTTTAACAAACATCACCTTCAATTTTATCAATGCCTCAGAATATCTTTCACTAATTCTGTCTTAAACCCTCTCGATATTATTACTGGTTCATTTTAAACCGCTTAACTAATCTACGTTGTTGCCGTGATCTAATTTCTCCCATGACGATTACAGTTTAATGTAGTAAGTAATTCATTTGTCCAGACTCAAGTGTTCTCACAACATAAAATGACCCTCTGGTCATTTGTTTGTGTGGTCATTTTATTCTGAAAACTGTTCTCAAGTATCACCTTACAGTAGTTTTTACAGTGAGTGAATTTTTAATTATCCTTTAAAAAATAGTGAGGGAACAAGCAGTGAAATAAATAAAGAAAATAACAATGAACAGCATTGATACCACATTCCTCTGTGAACTGAGCTGTGACTAAATAAAGACTAACACGCAGGAAAAGTGTAGGTCTGAAGTGTTACCATACACTAAATATAAGTAAGAAGGTTTGAGTGGGTTGAAGTTCAGAGTTCAGAGACTTTAATGAGGACGACTGCTGCAGTACGGTGCGGCTCACACAGAGATGTCTTTACATTTCTATGTCAACAACAACACAACACAGTACACACAGAAAAAAACAACTAAACAAGACTAAGACCTAAGCCCCATGAGTGGATCCCACATGCTGCACTGCATGTTTTCTCCAGCTGAACCTGTCACCCAGCAAGCAAACAGCAGTGTCATCCTTGGAGCCGTATAATTCTGACAGTGGGACACAAAAACTACCATGCAACTACAAAACTATGTAATGATGCTTCTACTTATTTACCACAATCATTTCATTTTTATTACCTATAAAAGGACATGTTTGTTTTAGTTGGGGCTAACCCACTTACTTTAATTATTCAGGCGCATAACCAGCTGCTCATTTTACTCGTGTTTCTCTTCACACCTTCTGTGACTTGACACATTTTAAAAGCAGTTCCCATCAAAATCCCTCTTAATGATGATTGCAGGAGAAGATAACACATTTTGGATGCATGAAGAAAATAAGTGATAATTTATTCTAAAAAGGTCTTTTAAACAGGGGGATTTTTAAGGGAGGAAAATCTGAAACTGAAAATCATGATCTTCAGGTGTGATGTATACAATTTCCAAACTAATCACTGCAAGAAAATATTTGTCTAATAATTTAGATATGTCAGCCAAGAGCTGGCTATGGCTACATTACATAAACACACCTTTAAGGATTCTGCACAGCATTTAATTCTGGAAATTAAAAAGAAATCCTTCAATTAAAAGTATAAATTATTGTTAATAAGTGCTGTTTGGCTAACAATAAATCTGGAAACACTATATTAAACACAGCCAGTACCATATAAATGAGCCCACTACACAAACATTTGTTCTTTTCATGGAGCAGAGAAAATCACATTAAGGTTAGCTGGAACAGCTTGTGTTTACCTCAGCAACATGGTGCAGTGCAGAGGGGAGAAAAAAAAACAAAAAACATCCTGCAGTTTTATATCCTACACTTATCTGATCACACTTGTGTCGTATAAATATGACAACCGAACAACAGCTAGAAGGGCAAACAACAGTGAGAAGGCCACTTCACGGAGCTCTTATCTTTGATTTTTGCTTAGGGGTCTCTCACACTTCATTGGTTGGGCCATTTTGCTGGTGCACAACTGAGCAGCTCTGTTTTTTTTTTATGGGGATGTTGAAAATAGCCTCTGCTAAGGGTGTCGTAGGTGCTTTTAATACACATGAAGGTTACCTTCCTATCTAATAACACATTTTTCATGGAAAAAAAAAGTTCTGCCTAGAAGAAAGTCTCCTTTCTCCCCAGAGGGTGTTGTCCTTTAAGCTTTACCCAAGACATATCTTCTCTGCTTCACTTTTGGTTTTTTTACTTTCATTATTTTTCGGAGCCTGTTGCCCTCATCCAAATCCATGAAACACTTTGAGTGACAAAGTGTAAGCCTATTCAGCATTTTTGCAGGATTGTCACGAGGGGCCCTAGTTTGCAGACATCCACTATAAAGATGTTGGACCATGGAGACTGCTTAAGATCCAGTAGTTGTCAAGCTGATGACAGTTTGACCTAATTATTGTTGACGGCAACTTTTGTGTACTGTGTGGATGTAGTAGGTAATGAGAGAGTAGGCAAGACAGAGGGGGGACTGAGGAGCCAGTGGGAGAAAATAAATCAGTGAGACTGACTGTCAAAGTTAGCACAAATAGTAAATTATAGGGATAGAACTAGGAATTCTGTTTAGGAGCAAAATAAGTCTCCTGGTCTCCACTTTTAGTTCAATAATCTTTTCACATCGATTTTTTATTGATGTGAATTTTGAAAAATCTCATTAAACAAAAACAAACTGCAGGTAGTACAAATTCTTGATTGCCTGGCTGTGTAATATTCACTTATGAAATTATGCCCACCTTGCGGCGAGGCAGAGTGGGATCTTTAACTTAATCAGAGAAAATACTATAACTGCTGACTATCACATTGGCCGGAAACTCAAGAGACAACACGAAACAAGCACTAGTGTCATAATATTCTTGCTGAGGCTAGAGGAACAAAAGCCAGTACTGCTTTGAGTTGTCTTCAAGTGTAATTACATAGGTTATTTTTCAAATTACAGTATTGTTTATGATAGAGAGTGGAGATAAAGACTACTTACAGAGACTCAGTGGCCACCACCCTTTGTGCTAGCCCATAAAGAGTCCCACTGTTAGTCAGGACCACCATTTGACTAAGATGGGGGCTGGGCACCTTCTCCTTCCTGTCCTCTGTTGGGCCGTGGATTCCTGCATTCTCTCCTACTGCCTCCTGGAAGAATTAAAGATTCATGAGTTTGAACAGACTTTATTAATCTTAGGAGGAAATTGCACATAAATACAGGTTCAGCATTTGTGAAAAGAAGCAGAAACAGAAGTGGTAGGCAGAGCAATGTTTAGTAATGAGAGACTGAGATGATTATTATTTAATGAGTTGGATGTAAAGATGTGATTATGCTGAAAATAGTAAATTAACAACGGAATTAAAAATTATGATAATGTGCACAAGGAGGAGAAAGGCACGACAGAATTTATAGATGAACGGCAATGTTAGTATTACAATTAAAAACGTACATTTATGTACATTACGAAGCACAAAATGAATCACTTTTGATTGCAGGTGATGCTTCGCCTGTAACAGCATGGTTACCTGACAAAGCAAACCTTTCACTTAAAAAAATCTAGGCAAAAGGTAGATGTATGCTGTCCAGGTAAGCATGATCTGAAATTCAATCAACATTGTGAAACTCAGTCACATCTGGAGCATACAATCTAAAATTCTGCTGACCACACACATCTCAACTGCCAGCATTTATCTTTGTTTTGATATATTCCAGAACAACTCTCTAGCCATCCAACCTTTTATCCATTCATTTGAAAAATAATTGAAACTGAAAAAGAAAGATTTGAACCTATATCCCATCCTATCAATCACAAAAAGCTGTATCTGCATACAAAGTCATAGATCATATTATTTTCTATAAGGTATGTTTGCGTGGCATGAGGTATCACATTGGCACAACTGCATTTTGCAGCTGCAGCGCCCCCTGAAACAGCCTCTGGCAGATCAATAGCAATCATGCAGGTTATAAACAAATAGGAGATATTAATGCCATATCATCCACTTATGTACTCCACTCCTGTGTAATCTGGGTCTAACATTGTGTATGAGAATCATTACTCCAGAGGAACTGTGGAAATTTTTATGGCAGAGACTGCTGCATGTAGCCAAACTGGAGAAAAGCTATTTTAGGATAAGGAAGTAAGTAATTTAAAGTATAATATACAAATAAATGATTACATAAATAAATAACTTATATTTCATCTAAACAACTTAAGAACAGAAAAAAAGCTCTATATATGAGTTACCAGTGAATACATTTAATCAAAGTAGAAAGAATAGGCAAAATATCTGTGCTGAAGACAAGCATGTGTTGTGTAACAGGGTGTGATGTTCAGTATGCAGCTTGTTAAACCTCCTATAACTACACTGGATCCTCCTAGTGAGAACTGCAACCTTCCCAGATCCTCCCTGCTTTCAATCAAACCCTCAGTGTTGCAGTACCCATTATCAGTCTGAAATAAAGTTTTATCACATTGAGAAGATTAATAGACCAAGAATATTACTTTTACAGTGGAGAGGATGTAATGGTTTCCCTATTTATGGTGCAATATATCTCTCCCAAGAACTATCTGCAAATATAAACACTGTTATTTAAAAGTCAGAAACGTGAATTATATAAAGCATTAAATGGAATGAAACACTCAGCATAGGTGGTAATTTTAATCATTACACGGCTTAAATAACATTAAAGTTAAAAATTCCTCAGAGCATATATAACACAAATATATATATATATAGATAGATATATTCATTGGTACGGCCTTGTTCTCCAAAAGTAAATGTCCTTCTTTGGACATGTTTAAAAAAAGAAAAAGAAAAAAAAGATGCTGCTCACAAATACAATATTTTATATTGGTAAACGTGAGCCCCACAGAGGCAAAAATCCTGTGTTTCGTGCTGAAAATTGCAATGATGTTCTGAATCTTGAAAGTGTTAAGATTGTTCTGTGCAACAGAACAATCTTTTTCACAATCTTTACATTTCACAAAAAAGAATGACATCAGAATACTAATGGAAAGTTTATCATTTCGCATACTCCCTAACATTTCTATTTTGGTAAACCTCTTGCTTTGTCATTCTTACATCTTACTATCCATTTGAAGCCAGAATAGTGTCAGCAGGTTCAACAGTTATTATCAATGACTACAGTTTGTCACAGCACAAGAACATAACAATCATGTAGTGGTTATGGAGTTAATCCAGAAAGTCCATTAGTACCCATTAGCACTCTAACTGCGACAAATGATTTAAGATTTGGAACATGATAAACATGATGAACATGATGAACATGCGGCTGGGGGCCATTTGTATGGATAACATCTCAGACAAAGACAAACTTGTACACAAACAAGCAAATAAAAAAACATAAAAGCATACTGCACGTCAACAGCGAAAAAACGATTGCTGTTGTTTTTCTTCTTCTTAGCGGTTCTGAAATCCACTGGCAAAAAAATGAAAGTTTTGAAAGAGAACAGATTTCGCTTTCATCTTTCTAACTAAAAAGGTGTCAAATAACTTGATCAAGTCCGCCAGGTCTTGCACAGGCTTCACAAGTGTACCCAAAAGGGTTTTCATTTGTAAGCCAGTGACCAAAAGAACCCCCACATGAAGAGTGTTATTGCATGATTTCTATGAATAAGGTCACTTTATACATTCAGGTGCTCTACATGTTGAGCTCTCATTTGTGTATGATGTAACGAGTTCCCTATAATTCCGCTTTTATAGTATTTAATAATACTTTTATCAGTGAGTTGCATTATGACAGTCACACTGGTAGTCTGAATGAATCAGATCAATTAGTTGTCAGTTGTGTTAGCCTCATGTGCCGCATAGTGTGATTTCGTCTATTTTTAATCACTCCACATGAGGCTTGACCTTTCATTGACTGTGCCCCTGCAGCATAAATTCTTTATGCAAAAAAGGAAAAGAAGGATTCTGAAAGGCTGTCGGAAGAAAAGTCGTGTTTCCTTTCCAACTGCATAAACTCCGCGGGGATTCTTCAGGTGAAAGCAATGCCTAGGCTGAATACAAAAGGTTTACAAGAATAAAAAACAAAAACATCCATGACATTTAAGATTTCTGATTCTGAGGCGAGAAAGTGAGTGCAAGCACAATTTTAGATGTGTTGCAAGCTTTGGCAGCCTCTTGTAACCTTGACATGGTTGAATCTGCACACTGAATGTGATACAGTGTCAGCCCTGAGTGCATATTGCATGTTTATTGGTTTATTAGATGCTTGATCTGCTATCATTATGTGCTCACAATGGCAAACATGATTTGATGGAATAGCATTAACATAATTTCCTGCTGTTGCTGCCCTTTGGTGGCCCTGAATATTTACATGACTTTTGAGTATAAACATTCAAATCGTGTCTGATACTTAGGGAGACATCTAGCACTTTAATATTATGGATACAAATACTTGTGTATAATAAGTGTATGTTTCTGCCTATTTAAATCAACTAATGAATGAAAAGGAGTCTGAGATCAAAAACCTTAATCCCATTTATTAACTTTAACAAATGAGATATTAAAACATCTTTGTTCAGTTTACTTCTGTGACGATTATAAGTCAAGCACAGTAATATAAAATCACAGACACGCTACAAACTGCAGCTGCAAAAATCACAGAAATAATAATTCTATGATTCAAGCTTAATTATTATATTGATTATATTGTAACTTGCTTGTTATTTGATATCCTCAAACAGCCTGCACAAACAATTATGACTTTGTAATATTTTATGATGACACATAACTAAAATAAAAAAATTACTGCAGCCAGATAAAAGTAAACTAACTCCATGTGCAGGCCGATTTGCCAAGTGCAAGCAAAAGAATGCCATATTGGATAAATTAAGCATCACAGATAGATTTTTCAAAGTCATACAAGGGACTGAAAAGCGGGGGAAGAAGTAGACCTTTCCATATAGCATGACTTATAGTGGAGATGGTCATACTTCATTTGATTTACATCCTGCAGCTGTTGAAGATATTTAGGAGTTATTTAAACCAGAACAACAGTTTCTCTGCTAGCCCACTGAGATAAACAGCAAAATTGATTTTCCATAGCAGAGTGCAGCATCTATCAAATGAACAATTTAGATTGATGATTATTGGTCAGTGGTCATTTTCATTACTTACTTTAAGACTGACTACTGAACCATTCTAGTGCTTTTTACTGGTATGTTAAGTCTCTATATACAGTATGTTATACGTTATGTTATGCTATTCACTTATATGTTATAAATACAGTGAGTCTAATCTAATCTTTATTTTACAATCATAATCTAAAAATGACAGGAAATATAATATGATATAATTGCTTTAATGACACTCATTTAATTTTTATATATTGAACCTGCAATCATGCTAAATACTTGTAAGATTTGCTAATGTGACATTTATGTGAATAACATGTGACATTATATGTCATAAAGAATCAGTTCATGCTTCATTTCTTTTCATAATAAGAAAAGAAAACAAGAGGAAAACAAATTAAAACCATATGAATGATTTCTTCTGTACATCATGTGTATCCACGCATGATAAAACAGTTCTACAATGAACTGCTTTCAAAATAGCTTTTGTTGCACTTGCCAGAGAAGTCTGGCTGTCAGAGCCAAAGGCTATGAATATGCCGTTTGCTCATCAGATATTTGCAAATCACACAACTCTTCAGAATTTCATTTTACAAATAGCCAGAGGTTGCTTTTTTCCCATACAACTGACAAAATATACTTCTTTTCATATCTTACTGTAAAGACACTCACCTTTGTGTACTATCTGAAATGATCATCAACAACCAGAACACAGGCACTGAGTGACATCCATAAGAACACAAACAATTTAAATGAAGAAAAAGTGTTAAACATCTGCAGTGTGGTGAGCACAAGAAGAAGAGAAAATTACTGCATGAAAAGTTAAACTATTGCTTTAAAGTACACCTGCATCACTTTGTCACTGTGACCACCATAATTTCATCCATTATTAGGCTGCCTCCACATCTCTCAACTGAAGAGGTACTCTTTATAGCTCACTGACTCATGTTACATTAGTGTGTGTTGAATACGCATTTTCTCAATAACAGGGTAAAGGTACAAAAAAATACTAAAAAAAGTAGTAGTAAATTATGTTTATGTTTATGATGTTGATGTTTATGTATCTACATTAGCAACATTTCTGGAAACTGATGTAAAACTTGAAATTTGATTAGTATATAATGAACGTAAAGCTCATACAATGAAATACTGTAATTATAGCCTGTAATAATTATGATTTTTTTTTGTATTTAATTCAATCTCATGAAAAAATGTTTTGGTTTTGAAAAATCTAAAAGGCTGTTTACTCTAAAGACCAACAGCCACATTATCAAGTGGGGCCAAAAGTAAATTTCAAGCTCTGCAGGTAATAAACAAGGTTAGCATCCTAGATAGAGGATGCACTGCAGGGTACAATTTGTTCAGTGCTCATACAGAGGAACAAAACGCAGTCCACTGATAAAAGATACTCAATTAAGTTACTGATACTCAAAAACAAGACAATAAGTTCATATGAGTATGCTGTGTGCAAGTGGCACCTTAAAATGTAAATGATTCACCTCAATTACAAAATATAGAGCATATTGTTCTTAATGTGGTAAAACAAGATCTAGTTAAATCAAAATTTAAAAAATCGAATTTAAAAAAACTTACTGTACAGGAGCAAATGGGTGTTTGACTAATGAACATGAACTATTTTCATTTATCATACTTCAGTCTGGTGGTAATTTATGCAAAAATGTAAATTATAGATCTGCACAGTTAAGTTAAGTCTGTGCAATTACATGAACACAAAATGCTGCGGCTGATATAATGAGTACATAAATTGAAGGTCCAGACATTAAACCTGGGAGAAATACAATAAATGACGCAATTAGGATTTATACCAGATTTGAAAAAGATAAATATTAAAGGCGAGAAATTAATAGAAGATTTGAACCACATCAGCAGTACCAATATGTCTTCTAACCAAAACATCTTTTCTGCCCACATCCTCAGACACTACCCTACAGTTATGTCTGTGAAGATTCTCAGTCATCCAGGTAAAGTAGTCTGAGGATTGAGTCATGGCAACTGGACTTCTTTCT
>JAUYWH010000003.1:12029248-12078485 GCA_034779795.1 Ctenopoma multispine | reverse complement strand
AGTTCTGTGGATGCAGAACGAAACGTCTCTACTTGGAAGAAAGAAGTCCAGTTGCCATGACTCAATCCTCAGACTACCCTACAGTTAAGGTCACACTACTCTCTTGCAGTCCTTGTTCACTTTTTTTTATTTTGTAGTGCAGATACTGCAGTCTCTAAGTCGAGCTGTGGTGTATGTGTCCTTACTATCAGCCATACGAGACTTCATCTATAATCAATAATTCATGTGAATGGAACAAAATAGAAAAGTGACTCAGAATGTGTTTTAGAGAGAGTTTATATAGTAAAAGATATTTCTGGGAGTGCAGAAAATAAAAATGTGCAGTATATGCCAAGACAAAAACATCCCAGAAAAAATGGATGGAAGGAATATCAGCACTTATATATGTCGCTGCACTTATTTGAAGCCAACCCATAATTTGATTAGGAATTTTGGAAGAGTAGCATCACCCCAAAGCCTTTGGTAAGAATTTCTTTGGATTCTTTGCTAACACGCAGTAGCTGAGAAAGACCAGCCTGCCAAGACATCAACTTCAGTGTCTTTTAGCACATTTGTATTCTGTAGACACACAAAAGGGAAAACAAGTTTTTTTTTCTGCCTGTAAGGTACTAATGCAAAATAGTTTCCCCATGTGAACCAAAAGCATTTTTAATGGAGACATCAAGCATCAAAGCCAGGGAGCTTATCTACCCTTATGTAATGATTAGAAATGTAGACCTGGAGTTCACACTGAAAAGAAAATGTACAAAAATGAACATTTAGGAAGGGAGGAATTTTAAAACACTTTAAATAAGACAGACAGAAAAAAACAGGGATTTAACAGGATATAACAGCAGAAGCAGCAGCGTTCCTCCTGTTTTTCACCATAAAGATCAAAGAGAAAGGCTGATGCATTTAACCATCTAATAAATTATTCTTAATGGCAATAGACAGGTGTGTGTGTGTTTCTGTTGTGCTTTATGGTATTCATATAGAAATTGTAATCTCCTTGAGAAAGGACAAGTGGCAATGAAACTCAATCGGGTCAATCAGGATGAACGGTTCTTCTCAGAACAGAATTGCAGGTACACAGGGAAAATTCCAGTCTTAGCCGTCTATCTGTCTCTGAGTGTATTTTCTATTGGTCATACTTCCCACTTAACTCCAGTGCTATTTTGTTGAACACAAAACCACCAAAGAGCTTGGTTCTAGCAGTTTACAAGTGTGCACCAGGAAAACAAACTATAACTAAATGTAACCATTTACTCCCTTATGTAGTCACAGTCGTTACAGGGCATGGTTTTTGCTTTGCTCCCACAAAATTCTTTGTTTTTCTTAAGTGCTGATCCAGGGTTTACCTCTGATGGAGCATCTATTTTATCATTGAGTTTTTCCCTACATGTCCTTTAGGTGATTTGTTGGGAGCAGCTCCATTCTGAGTAACAGCCTGAGGTAGTTTTGAGGTGGCTGTGGGAGGCCCTATCTGTCAACACCAGCAGACAACTGAGTAGAGATGGGAGCTTCCCTTCACTATCAAGCCTGTAGGATCTGTTTGAACAGTGTAAAGTAATGCATCCTACTCTAAAGCATAACATCCTAAGAATATACTTTCTTGACCAGCTTGTTACTCTGAGCAACATTAGCCTACAGTGCATAAACTAATATAACAGTTTTTATCATTTCACTTGTTTTTACTTGTTTAAAATGGACAGGACTTTTTTGAAAAATGCCATGTCATACTTTCATTTACACAACGCTGCTCTTGAACTAGCAATTTTCTGAAATTAGCCCCATTCAGGCAACAGTTCTTACCAAGAATGAAATAATTAGTTCACTAACTGATCAATTTACAGAAAATGAATCAGCAGCAATTTTGTATAGCTTATTGCCTAAGACAGTTTTTAACATTTCTTAGATGCTCTGTCTTTTCACTTATTAATTTTAAACAGTGATTTGCATTTAATAGTCATTGAATTGTGATCTTTCAAAAACAAGCATTTTCCAAGCAAAATGTGAAAAGGTTTTACATTTTTAAATGTTATTTCCATGCAAAATAAATAACTAATATATAATTCTAAGAGCTTGATATTTCTGTAATCACCATTGTCATGTCGGAAGCTTCCAGCTGGGAGTTGAAAAGTGATATCTCAGTTGAAGTCTCAATCTATCGTGATTGACTGCCTACTCCTCTCCAATCCATTCCTTAGAGATTTATGACCAAGTCGAGTAGACTGGCTGCCAGGCAATTACTGTCAAGTGGATCCTATTGCACCTCTTTGTCACTCCAATACTAGAAATTTGGTTCTCATTAGATGAATGTCAAATATCATTAGAGCCTTCATTTATTTTATGTGACACTGCCCCTTTAAGCCTATTTTTGGCTAATTCTCTTCCCTGCTGGGTTCCTCACCTGCTTTGTATAACACAGCTGCCAAGATACAAGAAATAAAATACTTTTAAAGTGTTTTGGTTAATACAGCAGAATGGAGATAAACCAAATGTGTAGCGTGGTGAGAAAAAGAAAAAATTAAATAAAGTGTGTACTTCTGCTTATGTCTGTCATACTGTGAGATGTGAGAGTCACTGGTCAAAGTTAACAATTTGTTCCAGTTGCAGAGAGAAAGCTAAGTTACTGTACCCAGGGGCATCGACTGTGTTTTCATCACAACTGAGGAACATGACCTGTAGCTGGAACTATCAATGAACTGTGTGAATAGCTTCCATTGAAACCCCAACAAAATGCCAATACGTGTGATCTCCTGACAACTACAGCATAAACAGTCACACCATGGAGTTTAATTATGATCTATAATCCCTTTCAAAAAGCCGTCTTCTCTGGCTCGTTGCACGATTCGCGGGGCAAGACAGCAGGCCACAACAAAGACACCGGTTTGGACAGTGATGTGCCCTCCTGAGACATGCAGAACTAATGACTGCGTTCAGTTTGTGGTGTGCTAACGAGGAAATGTAGCCTGTGTGTATGTGTGTGTGACATTAGCCAGTGCCTCTCATGAGAGGCAACGAGCCAGAGTGTGTTCGCAGTGCCAAGCCAGAGTAGGAAACCACAACACATTCTTAGGAATTATCACCCTGCTACTGGGAGACAAACTTGATGAAAAATATGATGGACAGACATCTCAATGTAGGAATAATGACAAATACACGAAGGATCTTCCTAGAGGTTTGAAGGAATGCAAATCTCTGTGTGTTAATTTGTTTTTTTTTATTTTAATAGTCTTGGTACAAGTGTTTCCTGTATTTGTGGATTTTTGTGTACATTCCTGCAGGCACCCTCACAGCCAGATAACTGCTGCCAACACAAAAAATTACCCAACTTCTCAATCCTGTCTCAGTTCCAAACCTGAAAAAGCCTGAGCCCCACTCTAAACTGAAGCCGAGTGCTCACAGGCACTCACGCATGCACACACACACAAAGCAATCACACAATGTGTGTTGACTTCAGCAACTGTAAGGAAAAAAACATTCAACTTGAAGGTAATTTTCAAATATATAACTAAATAAATACACTGTACAAAGACACAATTGTATATTCAGTAGAGAACCCAAAGAAACTTTTTTTGGAACGATACAAGCGGTTGTTTGTGCTGAGAGATGAGAGGCATGTAATCACGGGTACACAGCTGCTGAGGAGACGGAGCTGATTGGACAAATAGATAAGATGTGAGTGAAGAGAACAAATGAAAGGAATGAGAGAAAACATTGGAAAAAAACGAGTGAGAAAAATGGAATGGCTGAATGTAAGCGTAAATATGTGGGGTCTGAGCAGTGACAGAAGTAAAAAGGATGGTGAACCAGAGGTGGCCTTCATTGGAAATGCTTGCTTGTATCAGACCTCTCCACAATGTTGCCTGCAGCAATGGCTCTCAACAGCTGTCACAGCTGAACTTTCTGGCAGCAACAAAATGGCCACAGATGGGGTTCATGGCATTTTTCTGATATGGCGCTGTCATTTCACCTGCCCCAAGCTGTATAATCAATAAATCTGACTTTTGTTTCCATGCACTTATTGTAATAAATCATTATTTTACACAACTGACTTCAAGTGTAGTGTGAAAAATACTGAATATTCGAACAAGGTAATTACATCTCTGCTACTCTCACAAGTTTCTCTGTAACCTCACACCTTTCCAAACAGGGTAAATGAAATATCCAAAGTCAAAAGTGAGTGAACTTGAAATGAAAAGTGTCAAACCAAGACAAGCAACAGGGTTTCAGAAAGGTAATCAGGAATATACGAGGCAGAGAAATAGAACATAAACTAGGGGATGATCTTTTACTTTTTCTCCATGGAGCTCCCAATTTAAGCAGAAGTTGCTCTGTACCTGAGACAAGATGAAATGGAATCTCGCTGCCGTTCACATGGGACTCAGAGTCATTACTGGCACATTGGTTTAAGAATCAAGCAGTTGCGACAGCAAATCAGGGGAACAAAACCGCAAGGATTCGGCGGCTCAATTGAAATGCAGTGTGCAATTAACTTTATAATCTGTTTACAGATGAGGTCTACCCTGCAATCTCTGGAGTGCGTGGGTGTCTGTGTTTGTATGCAGGTGGAGCACTGCTTTTGTACACTTTGAATACATGCACATTTTCACTTTGGAGTGAAGTTACGCATTTAAAATAAAAGATTTATAATCCAAGTGTTCCCACATATGCTAAAAACATGGAAAATGGATAGAAACTGTATTAAATGTAAAATCTGCATTACCTGTCTGTACTATATAAGAAACATCTTCAAACAAGTATTATATGCATATTCAATACTGTTATGTTTAATAGATGAGTGATGTTTGTGGGATTAATATACTGTATGTAGATCATGATGTATCACAAAGAAACAAAAGAGTTCTATGGAGAACAAATAAATGGGAAGACAAACTAGGCAGTATGGTGTTAGATTGGAAAATATAGCATTTTCCAACACTTTCCAACATTTATCTAGAATAGTTAACATAGTGTTGCATATGAAAAAATAAAAACAGACTAAAATAATTTGTCCACACAGATAAAGAACAGATGTAGTTATGTCCGCTGCTACATCCTCCCTTTGAGGCGGTTTCAAATACAGTAGCTCTTTATCAAACACCGTGAGATTGCCGCAAAGTGAAATAGTTATGCTTACGTGTGTGTTTGTGTGTGTGTGTGTACACGTACGTGATTTAAATTCAGAACCACTTCGTCTCCTGGGACAACTCGTTCTCTCTCACAGAAACCAGACAGAAGTGTCTCAGTGCATCACACTTTGTTCTCACTATCTCTGTCTAGGCTATTCATTTGTCTGCCTGTGTCCATTTGATCAGTTTAACAGTTCAGAGGATAAACATATTCCACACACAAGGCAGCTGAGCACCGAGCATGTCAGCCACAGCCTGTCTGACATCTGAAAATGGCTCTCAATTTAGCCAGAAAATTACTGATGTGTAAAAAGCTGCTATAGTGCCCCCAGAGGGTAGAAATCATGTTTTGATAATTCATTATTCCTCTCTGGGTTTTCTAACCTTTATCTGCTGTCTTCTCTTTGCCTTCCTGCTTTATCTGTTTGTTTTCTATCCTTCTCCCCAGGCCAACCACAAACTGTTCAACTATAAACATTACAGACAAGTCGCCAGAACTACTATCAAAAAGGTGTTGTGGATGCTTTGTGCTCCCTTCGTTGGAAAACTAATGATTGTATTGGCGTGCAAACTAATAACCGAAACGAAATAATCAAATTCCATTCCCCTTACTTTATAATCCATGAATGAAATACGTTACATAAATGTAAGTCTGGTATTGACAGTTATTACAACAGGCTAAGTTAAGTTGTTAGTTCCACTAACATAGTACATTATGCATACAGTGAACTCATGAGTCCGAGTCAGTGACCATGTGTTTGCCAGCTTTTAATCTTAACACTGCATAAATACATTTCTAAGTAAATATGAAAAACACAAAATAGAACACAACATTGTTTGTTGTGCAGACCATTTGCAGTGTTACCTGAACGCAAAGCTCAAACTACAAATTATATTTTAGAGAATAAAGCCCCACAGGTTTTCATGAAATGAAAAATAAAACCAGATAATTCAGGATTTCACCATGGGAAAAGGCAACAATTCTTTTTCATTTTCAGAACTGATGTGTTGTGACTTATGACTACAATATATGATTAAATTGAATGCAGTATTTGTCTGAAACAAAAGTCCAGTTAATACTTTCTGGTTTTGTAAGGTGTAAAACAAGTGAATAGAAACATCAACATTACACAGCAGATGTGTAATTAGTGTATATTAAAAGTAGTGTTACTGGACTTTGCAAACATATTGTAATTTAAGGTAGAATGACTGAAACATGAAACATGAGTTCAACCTGTCTTTCAGTCAGTCACACATTGTTAGTTAGTTAGTTTCATAGGACACAATTGTTTTTCTCTTTGCAAATAAAAGTGAGAAAAACTTGTCAATGACAGTGAGAGATGACACTTGTACCATTATGTAACAGAAGACAAAGGCTGTACAAAGATACGCTATTTGAAAAAAAAGTGTAGAGTATGTGGACTGTGCCAGATTAATTGTCACTTTGTAGTGTTACATGAGGTAGTGGTTGAGAGCCCTAATGGAATGACACACATATCAATCCTGGTAGGGCCACCTCAACCGACAGAGGGGAGTGAGAGTGTGTGTGTGAGGGACCACTGGCCAGATAATGATAACCCATAATGCATTTTGTGGCAGCACCGACTGTGGTCTCTTTCGACAATAAGACTACACATATGGTTGGGTTGGATAGAGTGAGTAGAGACAAAATACAGGGAGGTATGGGAGAGATGGAGTGGAGAGAGCATGTTTGTGTCAGAAAATGAGACAGGCAATGAGGTAACGAGAGATGGTAAAAGAGAAAGACAGAGTAGAAAAGAAGTGACACAGAGAGCAGTGAAAGAGGAGACAGTTACAGTCTTACCATGTCGATGAGGTTCTCCTGGATCCGGTTCAGTGTGGTTCTCAGTCTGCTGCTGATAAGGCCGAGGCCTGATGACTCATACTGTAGAATACACACACACACACACACACACACACACACACATTTAGTGTCAGCACTGTGCACAAAACCTTCCACTTTAGGAACACACACACTTCAGCAAGTGTGAAAGCACACACACACACACACACACACACACACACACACACACACACACACACACACAAAGACTTGGCAACATCTGCTCTCATCTCACGTAGTCAGAGACAAGAGAACCTTTACTTTCTGCTTCTCGCTGACTCTAATCCAAAAGGAGGAGGAGTAACTGGGAGGAACATACATCAAAATCAGACAATCACAGCGCCTACAGGAGATGACAGACTAGAGGTGAGAAAAGGAGTGGAAATGGCGAAACAACATCTAAATGCCTCTGAAAATCACTTTCAGATGCGCTTCTTGTCACTTAAAGAAGCAAATCACTCACACCTTAGCATCAAGCACAGACTGACAAGGAGGGTTTGGCCCTGTGTGTTTCTGAACACACTTCTGGTTCTACTCTTACCAAGCAAGCAGGGCCCACCACCCTGGCAATTCCTGCCTCTCTGCCACCATGAATTGGCAAAGATGGGCTTGGGACAGGCTATGGATGACAATGGACAGCAAAAGGAAAAAAACAACAACTAAATTATAAAAAATAAATAACACAAAAGAGGAAGTATTACAGCACTGAAAATCTATAGCTTCTTTGCAGTGTGGTCGATTCAAAGCTAATATTCAAATGAATATCAATTTTAAAACCAGATGAGCAGACAATACTATGGTTAGTCTACAACAACTCCACAAACATGTAGAGGTACACTTACAGAACACTGTAAATATGTGATGTGCACATGGCAAAATGGCAAATGGTTAACACACAAACGCATTAAATGGTTCATCAGCCCACCAGATTTATAATCACAAGAAGTACTCCACAGAGAAACGTTTTGTAAGTCAGGGATAGGAGTTTTAAGAGTTTAAAAAAGCAACAATGATGATGTCAAAAGTGTTATCTAAAGAAAGTCGGCTTGGTTCCTAACTAAGTCAGGATGTATCGATCTCTGCTGCTTCAGTTTTGATCACTCGTTGTTGTTTTTTCATTAGTTTCTTTTGATTACTGCAGTTACAAAGTACAAAAAGTACAATACTGTATTTCTACAGCACTCCTTTCATTATATGGCGCTTATCCTAAATAGATTAAAGTGATTGGCATTAGATGAGGACATTGTAACTATAACTGTAACAGAAATAATATAATAATACAGTTGTGAGAGTTAAATAATGGTTTATTTTATCCCAGGCCACAGGTTTAAACGCTCTGACTTGCACATCTTCATAACACTGTGAAGAACTGTCTGCGGGACTCAGCAGTCAAGAATGAAGTAGAATTATTTCTTGCATTATACCATTTTTCAGAGAAGCCATCTATTCAAGTGTCAGATATCTTCATGACGTGTTCTCTCCTTCTCTCTCTGCAGCTGTCTGAGCACCTGTTTACCTCTTCATTATTTTGGAAGCCAGCTTCTCGTATACCCGGTTCTTCCTGTGATATTGCAAAATAAAGTGACACAGTACAGAATCCTCCATTTTTACCTTCCCTCCATCTTTGAATTTACATCTCAAACTACTCTCTTTTCCTCACTTTGTCCTTACTCTGGCTCTTCCAAGAATAGACACCCAAGTGAAACATCTAAGCTATTCCCACAGGGCACAGCTTTCCATAATTTTGAAATAATCACTTTTCCAAATAAAAAATAAACTGTTTGTAAATCTGATGCTCTTGCTCTGAGCAGTTCCCTGGTTATTAATGGTGATTGCGAATCTATGAGCACAGCACATACTGTATCTTTAACGTATGTGTGACACACTCAATAGTGCACCTTGACTTGACAGGGCCAACATACACAGATAATGGGGGTATTTACCCTTCTGAATATTAACGTCACCCACTACTCTGCAAGTAGAGAAGTCAAACAGCTTCATCTTGATTCTAGTGGTGTAAAGAGAGCAGAGCCTAGGTCAAAATACCAGCGCATGTGGATAGCAATTTCCAAAAGCTTTTTAAAGATTCATGGGAACATTAGCATTTTCCTGTAGGTGCCACTTTCAGTGAGTCCATTAATGAAATGGGTGGGTGTTTGGAATGACATTAATGAGGACTAGAGGTACCGTGGGGGAAAAAAGAAAGTAAGAGTTTTAGAAAAAGTGAGTGGCATGAGAAAAGTAAGAGAGAAAAAGCAGGGGTAATGAAAGAAAAGCTTGCTATGTAATGCTTTGTGAAAGGAGAAGATGTGAGTTTAGGGACATGGCCCCAAAAATGAAAAAGAAGAAGGGAGGGGCAGGAACAGGAACAGGATTATATGTTCATGTAAAGAAAAAGTTTAAGACAACGTAGAGAGAGAGAAAAAGTCATATAAATAAAGGCATGAAGACAGACTGATACAAACATGCAGACATACTGTACATTGACAGGACGTGACAGCGGTCAGATTGACATACTTGAGAAAAGAGACCCATTGACAAGCTGTCAACTTGCAAGTAGTGTGTCACCTTCCCTCATCTCCCCTCGCACACTGACACACACCAATAATCTGCTTTGGAACGGTCCTTGTGGAGCGTTCATCCTGTTTATCTCTCTCACCTCGATGGGACAGAAGTCATTTTCCTGCTATCATTACCACTTCCCCGAGGGTGATACTGACACAAATGTTGTTTTCTTTCTTTGTGAGGCACGGTGTAAATGACATGATAGTCTTTAGATGGAGTGGTTGAGAGTGGGCTCACAGACTGTACCCTATTGTCCAAATGGAATTTTTACTGTGAGACAGACAGCAATGAAAAAAAGATGGAAACGTTGGATATTCTCTGTCTCACAGCAGATCATCCAACGGACATACAAAATAATAACGACAATGGCAGGCAACATTCTTTATACACTGTACAAGTCACACGTATTTTAGATTCGAACACCTATGATCACTTGTTTGGTGTAGTTAACTCAATACATGCACCTCAAATAACAAGAGGTCGGAAGTACAAGAGCCTTACACCTGTGACCTTTTAACCAAGGCAAGTGCAGCTATATTTCTCTTTTGGGGTTACTTGCATAATATATACAGTGTGTAATAAAATTAGTAAAGTGATTCAGAAACACTGTACCATGTCATTGCGTCCAAAGAAGGTGTACACAGCGTACAAGTAGTAGTCAAAGAGCTGTGACACAGAGTGGATGACATCAAAGGCGATCGGCTTCAGAATATTCATCATCTGCATGTACTTCCCTGTACGGAGAGAATACAAAGACGTAACGGTTACCATAGTTTGGGTTTGTTTGGCAAGCTTCAGTGTTTTCCACAGACATTTCAGACAGAGACTTTTTTTTATATTTGTGGTGGTAGTTTGCCTGGGGAGGGTGGTTGTGTGGGAGAAAAGATTTTTACTAACTTTTTCTTGCCAAAAATTTAAGATAATAAACAGTACATAGCACTGGGGTCCACAAGGAACCAAAAATTCATTTTGATTTATTGACAACTGTTGTAAAATTTTAAGAGGGTTGTAAAAGTTTAACTGGGAGATTCTGAAACTGCAAGGTGGTTTTACTAGAGAAGACATCTCACTCAGTTTTGAGAGCCTTTGGAACTACCGAGAGACTCACAATCTTTGGCTCTAAGCGTTTTATTAAAGTCTGTTTCCCCACCAACTTGAAGGTATTTATGTGTATTTAAATCATGGAATTAATCTCAGTTAGCGACAGCTGATCCGTTTGACATTTTAACTTCTAACAGCAACAATCAGCCGAGATGATTAGTAAAACCGGAAGCATCTATGTGAGTTTTTTTTTACACTAATACAGACTAAAGCTCATGTTTGTGCGGTTTGTTAGTAATTAGACTGATGTTGCCACTAAGTGTGTGATTACAGATGAATTTAGATGAGAAGTAGACTCTATGAGTTGTTTTTTTATTTGAAGTTTTCCTTTCTTCATGTGCTGACGTAGTGTTGATCCACGTTATTGAAGCTCTACTATATCATAGTGAAGTTTGAAAACAGAAGTAAGATGACACAAACTGAAAAATAAAATGATCCAATCAGTAGGATTCAACTGGAATGAGAGACTATGGACACGTTAAGATTGATAATTCTTCACACTGATATACAATGAAATAGGATCTTATTAAATAGTAAGAAAATAGAAAATCAATATGGGGCAGTGAACCTTAATATTGTGGTAGGCTGCCACAAATAGATCAATATATAGGAAAGACTGAGCTTCATGTGTTTCTAATTACATACCAGTGTGTAATACCATGTGTGTGCTTCTATACTGCGTTTTATTTTACATTTTTTGTCCTATATCAGTTTACACTGAATTAAGTGGTTGTGTAATAAGTATATCCTGAAACAGATAGTTAATCACAGTGGCCCTACATCCTTTAGAGGAAAACTTAACAAGAACACACTGGTCTTGCATATACTTTAGGGAGAGGATTTAATATAACAGGAAGGTGTTAAAAACAATAAGTACAGAGTTACAGGGTTATAACAAGGTTACAGCTGACTCAAAACTGATGAATGGAGGGGAAGAAAGAAGAAATAAACTCGATCAAGCTCTGCCTCTGAGACAGCACTATTTTTCCTCACACTTTCATTTTTCATGCCTTTTCTGTTGAATTCTGCACCGAGAACTCAGGGAGCAAGCTAACTCCATCAAAAAGCAGCAGACTGAATTAGAAACAAGTGCTTGGAATACACTTTAAACTTTTCCACATGGCTCTAAATCAATATTAACAATTTTGTGAAAAAAAGACTAAAGACAGAGAAAATAAAAATGATTTTATTTTGTCTTGTATGTTCAGCAAAATTGTGACAGGAGGAGGGAAACATTTTCACTGAAAACCACTTGTAAAAACCTGAGGTGATTTATTGTTTGACACTTTGTTTTTAATCTTTATCAGCCCGAGTTAATAAGTAAATTCATATAGAAAAAGATTCGTTCAATCACCGACCCACACAGGAGAGATAACTGCCCGATCTAATTCCGTTTCACACATGGAAATCACTTCACAAGGGTTACATCGCCACAGAGCACACTTTGCCATGGAAGGGACCCAATGTCCCCAAAGCCACGTCACAAAGACGTGTAAGCACCTCTTTGGAAATTAAAGGTCAGAGCTCAGGGTGAAGGCTAACCATTATTAGTGCAGCTCAGTCACACCTGAGAGTGTTAGGCGTGATGAGCTGCTAGCTTAATTGGCGAATAAATGGAAATCTCAGCAGGCCAGAGGGGACACCCACTGTGTGTAGAGGTAAGTGGTAGTGTGTCTGTTTGTGTGCATGTGTGTGTGCGTGGGACTCACCGACAAGCCGGATGACATTGAGCGTGGTATTGGTGAGAATTGGTGCGTTGGTTTTATTAAGGTTGTAGTCAGACTTTTTCTTGCTCCTTATGGTCTCTCGTGACACGCTGACATGTCGGGGGAGGGGGGAGACAAAAGGCGTTCATTAATATGTGTTAACCACTAATCATGTGGAACGATTGAACAGGTTCAAAACAATAGTGTGGGTCAAAGTCTCTTAATTGATCAATTTGAACCCACTGCACAATGCAGATAGAGAAGGACCCCAGTGGTGAAGCCTGTGAACTGGTGATCTTGGAGCATCAGAACCCTGACCCTGATCACTGAGCCATACTTGCCAGCAATCACTGCATGTACCATTTAATTTACGGATGTGACTATGTGGCTGATTCAGTAATTAGCCATTAGTGATTAGCACTTTAGCAGCTATAGGCTATTTCCAGGTTAATGCACATGTGAAAAGGAATAGGAAATGTGAATTGAAAAAATATTATGCACATCATGCAAGTGAAATAACCATACTCAAACATCACAATAACATTAATTTGTCATTGTACATTACAGGACAATGTAATGAAATGAAGTTAACATATACACACATAAATATATACAGTATTTAATCATTATTCAGCAGCTCCTTTATAACGACGAACTACTGAATAAGTTATAGTATTGCGTGTCTTGTTACCAATGCAAATTGGTGTAGAAATCTGACGTTAGCTCTTATACATGAAGAATGAATAAACATAATACCCTGTCGTCAATTATTCAGTTCACAACATCTACACACTGCTCAGTAGCTTTTAGAGAAAAACACTTCAAATTGAACAAAGATGGTTATTAATTTATTAACTCCAACACACTGGATCAAAAGAATCCAAATTAATATGGTTATTTATGACACATCATCACTTTGAGAGGAAGATCAAATAATTACAACTATAAGATGCTAAAATTGTTATTATTTGCATAAAATATAGGTCTCTTGAAATTCAACACTCTCCAATAATAAAGGGAGAATGCAGATTTTTTCTCAATGGCATTCAAACTTCTCTTTCAAATGAAAAAGAATAATTTTGCACAAGGTGCAGAGAGCGGATAATTGCCAGCGCTGATACCAAAAAGCGACTACAATTTCAATAGCCACTGATAACGTAGGCAGAGGTGGGCAGAAAGATTTTTTTTTTCATGGATAGACAAAAGCTTTACACAAGCTTTCTGCCTATCTCGTTGGGTTAGGCAGAGGTGAACTAAAATTATTGTTAAATGCATATAAAGTGCTGTAATGTATGACTTCACATCCGTTTAGAACTTCAAAAGATTCAAGGACATATTTTATTTTGTGTGTGCGTAATGTGAGTCGTTTCTTTTTTGGTCCATATTCACTTTCTTTGATACATTTTATGGGCAGTAGAAATGATGAACACCTGACAGATGATGAAACTACACTTGTCATCCTCTCAATTGTGTAAAACATTTTACTTCACTTGTCATCCTGTGAAATTATTTGATTGGAACTGACCTTTTGAGAGGGGCGTCACCTGTCTGCTCATCTACATAATCCTGCTTTAGCTCCTCTGGGACGTCACTGTCACTGTCGTAATCCTGATACACACTCTTCTCCAGTTCATCTGACTCGTACTAGAGAAAGGGAAAAAGAAAGTTCAGATGGAGGTCATGGAAAATGATGCTCAAAGGGCCAGTGTAAAGTGGAAATGAAGTACATATTAAGGAAAAGAGATTTTTTTTAAAGTTAATAGATACAGCTATAATTTGTAAATAAATTCACCACTTGTTGACAGTGAAAAAAATAGGAAACTGTGTCACTCCTGTTGATAGAAGGTTTGAAAATAACACAAAAAACACAAAAGGCAAACTCAAGAATAAAACGAAATAGTCCTAAAGGGCTGTGATTAAATTCTCATTAAAGTTAATTAAAAATCTCCAAAGTATCTCCACATTGTACTACTGATGGGTGCATAACCATAAAATAGCAGGCTTGAGGTGGAAAAAAAAGTGAGACTGAAACAAGACAAGCCCCTGAAACAAGACAATATTTTCTTTGTCCTTAACTGCAGGTTCAAGTAAGACAACATCCATAAAGAAAGGATTACAAACACAAAAACAACCTAAGCCAAGGATTCCGTAATCCTGATAAGTTAGACAGTGCAATATTACTTTTGATGTTCAGCTGGAAAGGAAAATGCATTAATATAAAAAAGTGGGTGACATGTCAGGGCATGTGTAAATATGGTTTCTTTTGATTAATAAACCTTGAAGTGCCTGATGTTGAACTGAAAGGAGATGCATACTATATGTGTAACATGGACATTGTACCAGACAATATTCTCCAGATTATCTTCTACACATGGCAATTAACTGGTTAAATCCTTGAGAAGCCTTGACAGAGATTGGGTTTAGTTTTCTTCTTGCCACCTTGTTATAGGATGTCACTACAATTTAGTCTGATGTCAAAAGCTAAGAAGTGCCATACTACTACTGCACTGAGACCGCTAGGTCAATTCTCTGTCAATTATATATGATGCCAAAGTGGTAGTAGCTTTACTGGACAACACAACACAGAATGTTAAACTGAATGGCACTAGACTCAGCAATAAACATTTATTCTAAGATGGAGTGATGTCTATTTATATTTAACACAAAATCAAAAGTAGAACATGCGTCTCTCAGAAATAAAAAGCACACCAGGCAGAATGAATGAATCCAGACATTCATAAAGAAATTACTACATTATGGACAGATGTTGCATTATTAGATCAACACTGTTAATACAGATTTGTTACAATGACAATGACAGTGACAGCTTGATGACTGTTGTAACAAACATCAAGACACACTGTGATATGCCCCAATTAATCCACTTGTCTGTTTCATAGCTTTTGTTCGTTGTTTTACCTTGACAAGTAGCCTTGATAATTCAACTTGCTTATACAAGCTGGTGTCTCAGATTAATGGCAATAAACGTCTGAATCAACAAATATAAAATGATGACAGATCACAGAAGACATTACTATTACGCTGTATCATGTACAACCATAATTTAAAACAACTACTCATATTTATTAATTTTATTAACAGGTCTTTAAAATCTTCAAAATGTCACTTTTTTGGAGATACATCTAACAATAATACACTAATACAACTTATTCCAAAACATTACACGAGGATTGATTGGAAGCATGTGTTGCAGTTGCCTTTTTTTTGGCACTCACCCCATTAGATGCCAGCACATCCTCTGTCTCTTCTTCTTTTTGCTCAATGTGCATCTCAAAGGGGTTACCTTCCTGAAGGTACTGCTGAAACAGAGACAGTTCCTCCTGGGGCGTGCTAGTTGAGGACACGACCTGTCTGCTTGGGGAAACTGACGGAGAGCGACACTGACCCATGAATTTGAACTCCTGGATTGGACAAGGTAGGATAGAAGGAGGACAACATGTGGTAGTTGTTGTTCAGTGTTTGGTTTAATAATTGTAATTAAAACCTGACCTGCTCTATAAACTATATCTCACATAGTTTGCAAAAACGTCTACAATAGAAAGCATAAAATATGTAATCCTGTAATCCATCCTGTAACAGGATGTTGTAAATTCCAAAAAAACACCAACTTAAGTCATATTGTAATGATAAAAATTATTTTGGGTGCGTGCTTGTTAATGCGCTCGAGCAAGATGGACATGAAGGGAAAAGTAACAGCGAAATTTAAAACTGAAACTGAATTAATTCCACTGATCTTTCTGACATCTCTTTCTTACCAGTAAGATGAACATATAGTGAGCAAAATAACCTTTTTGAGTTGGTTGGAGTGTGTTTAGTACATGTTGAAGATACCTACCGAACAGTACATTTTGGTGGTGATGATCCTCATTAGTGTTTGATATTCAATATTTTATAAAATCAAGAAATCAGATCTACTAACATGTATGCCACAAGGGACAACAGTAGTTTCATCCTCACCTGTGTTATACTGTATGTGTAGTGAATTATACTCCTCGTGCTGATACGCAGGTTGAATCACTTGCATGCACCCACCCACCCAAACCAACCCACCCCCCACACCCACACACACAAATCACTGAGCAGGAGCCCCCCATGTTTCATATTCTTATGTAAACTTCCCAGTGGTGGGGGTGTGCAACGCATGACATTGTGGAATAAATGAATGCTACCATTTGTACTCACATGGAGCTGGGAGATGTTAAAGTTGGACTTGACCGGACACAGTTCCCATGTCTCATTTTCCAGAAACATCCTCAGCTCTTCTAGTCGTGCTCTGAATGGTTGAGAAGCAAGACAAAGGAGTGTAGACAGAGCAGAGAGGAATAAGAAGTAAACATCTGTCTATTATTATGGATTTGTGTCATTTTGTAAATTCAACCAGCTCCGACGGTTTGATTGTCCAGAATCAGTGTGCTGACAAACCTGCAAAGGTCACTGATACACAGGCCCACTGAAAAGCAGTGTGGTTCTTAGTGTGTGTGTATGTAACGTTTTGGTGGTAACTGTGATCACAGCTCAAGGCAGCCACACTGATGCTCACCCGCTAGGTCAATATCAGCAGGTGAAATGTCAAACCAGTGTGGACATCAAACACTAGGTGTTTGAAGTATGAGATGTGAAAGAATGTGGAACACAAGTAAGATACAGTGAAGACTGGTGGGTTAACAAGTTTAACAAACTGCATATCAATACGTTTCACCCTGCCAAGGAAAAAGCTGACTCCTTGTGCCTACAGCTATATTTCTCTAATATAATGCATTTAGAATTAAATGACATTAAAACACTGAAAACATTTCAATCACCCAGTGAAAATGACTTAGAAAAAATTACCAGTAGCAAAGCACTCAGATATTTATCATGTCTGAACCCTGGCAATGTCATTCTGTCCTTTGCATCCGCAGGCTAACAATACACCCGCCCTAATGACAGAATGTGTTACTGCAGGCAGCTGACAGACAAATACAGGCATCAACCAGTCAAAGTTCACTGATGGGTTATCGCTTTGCCAAAAACACCCAGCTGGAAAATGAATCGAACCTAATGTAAAGATGATGTGCACTGAAAGCCCCTGGCCGGCGGTGCCCGCGTGTAATGTGCATTTGTAATAGTGTTGGGTGTCCACCTCCTCTTCTTCCTCACTCTCAGTTTCGATTACAATTCACACTTCCATGTCATCATAGTCCCGTCCTGCCTCTGTGTCTTCCTCTTTTTTGTTTAATGTCATAAGCATAAACGTCATTACTATTATTATGATACTTAAACATCTTATCAATGATTCTTGACAGGAAACGTTTTACTGTGAAAGCATATATATTCATGTGGTTAGCAGGGGACTATGTAATCAAGATGTAAATGTGCTTCTAGCTCAGTGAGTGTTACAATGGAATTAGAGCTGGGAATAGAGCATGTTAGAGTCAAGGGTTGTGATTGTGTGTTAACCTGTTTTTTAAGGATCTGTTCCAGCCTTCAAAAAGACGACACGACTATCAGCTTATTATTACTCCTTTGATTGGTTGGTAACAGTCCCTAAGCGTGGTTGTTACATTATCTGTTGTGTTTTGGAGACAAACTCAATGGAAAATTCCTTTTCTAATCAATATGCAAGTTGTAATCAGTTTGTTTATGCGCATATGGGCATATATGATCAAACAAATCTGATTCCCATAAATGTTGCACAGTATGTCAACGTAAGAGACTTTTGGTGGATTAAAAAAATACATTTGACAATCCAACAAGCCGAGTCTATAATATCCATGTCTAATTGTTCACACACAATCAATCTGATCGGCACACTGAATAGAAATAAAATAGAACAAAAACAGATATTACGTCTAATCTTCAAATGATGCAGGTCATGATCTAGAAGGACTGCAAGCAATATACCTGTGATAATTTTTAAAGTAGTTGATACTTTGGCGCTTGATAGACTCCTGCAGGACCTCTGACTTGCTGCCACAAAACTCCTCACCCACCTGCATTAACCTGAAAGAGAAGGTTGAAGGGTAAGGGGACAAGTGTTAGCAGAATCACTTATCAAGATAAATGAGAAGAGTGAACAAATAAAGAGACTCTAATAAATGTAACCAATGAATCCACACTGTAAAATAGTCCACTGATGAAAGATGCTGTCCTAATGTCACATGCCCTGCTGCCGAAAGCCCTTTGTCACTGACAGCAGGAAAAAGATGTCTCACTATTACTACAGCAGTTATCTGATGGAGCATGTTCTGTCTGATGTAAGGAGAATAAATGGACTCCTAAATGGGTGTCTGTTGCTAAATGCTGGCAGTTTAAGCTTAAAAGCTTTATTTAAAGGTGTACAAGTACACAGCACACAAACAAAAATTATTTTAGTTGTTTATATTATTTTATTACAGAAATATTTTTGGGGCATATATCAAAAATAGCCCTGTAGCCTTAAAGCCTTTGGGGAAAGACCATTTTGTGTGTCTGACAGCTGAGCCAGTAGGGCCAAAGAGACACAGTGTAAACAGACTTGCCAGCCAAGGCACAGACTGTACTGTACTGTTCGCAGCGGCGTTGAAGGAAAAGGACTGTACAATCCTGTATCTAACGTAATCCATCTAAAATAACCTTTGTGTGAGTTGCAGTGTTTATGATTTCTAACCTGCTACAGCTGACTAGATGCCCAACTGTTTCAATGTATGGAAATATTATATATAGAGTTTATCTACCTACACGGATAAATGACAGACAAGGCAGCATTATTAGATGAACACTAAATAGAATTTCTCCTTTTTGGGTACTGATTTGAGTCATAGGGTCAAAACTTTACATATTTATATGAGATCACAAATAAATACATATAATATTTAGTGGAAAACTCAGACTTCCTACTCACTCTGTCTAGTTGAACACAGACTATACCCCCCATACACCATATTAAAATGAGCTGAGCTTGTATGCCTAGTCCTTGGTGTACATTAATGCTAATTAAACTGGAGTGTAAGCTTATTATAACCAGAGATGATGTTTAAATGGATCACACTAGTATAATATCAGTTTTGTTATACATGTAAACAAAGCCAATGTGAACTTTTTCACTGGGCATAAGACACTGTTTGCATAATTCAAGTCAATTAGTGAGTAAGTGGCTTAACTAATGAGTACTACAAGAAAGCAACTGCATGTAAAAGTAGATCAGCTGTGGAAAAAAGACAAAAGGATGACAGAGATACTGAAAGAATGACGATATTTATAGGAAACAAGGAAAGAGCCGGCTCCTCTGTACCTGCTGATGACATCCAGTACCACTATGAAATCATCATATTTGAAGTTAGACATGTCTGTACCCAAGATGTAGGCCTTCACTTTCAACTGGACATCCTGAAGAAAGATATAAGTGTGACATGGTGGTTTGTGGAGAGAATAAAAAAAACAAAAAAAAACATTTTCTTTTTTTAAACAGAAACAGAAACAAAGACATAGACTTTTCTCTACAAACCTGCCAGATCCGTGTCAGTCCATGCTCAAGCTTCTTCTGCACATAGCTGTGGTCGACCACCAACTCATCCGACCCTGCTGCAGCGTCATCTGTGGGCACAAAGACAGCTTAAAAAAATAATACTGATAAACTGCTTTTATTATTATCCATTTCAGACACTTTCAGAAATGTGTTAACTTATTCCATGTGCATGTGAAAAATGATTCAAGACCGGACCGCATCATACAAACGTCCATTCAAAAAGTTATGTTACAGTTGATGAAGAAAGCTTATGTTTGTCTACTGAATGTTAGCTGAAAACTATGAGACTTTCTGTACTGAAGTGGTTTTGGTTGTCAGTCTGCATCTGAAAAGAGCGTATAGGTCGTAGTCCCCTGGGATGAGGAAGACAGACAGCAACCCAGACCCCAGCAGAACAATAGCAGGTGACAGTTAAATAAGGTGTTGGAGTCCTGTTCACTGTCAGGCAGTCAGACAATGACACCAGCATCTTCAGCGAACACAGTTCCTCCTCTATCATCGGCTCACCATCCTTTTATTTTTGTTCCCTTTTTTTCTCTGACCAATCAAAAAGAATAGCATATGGTGCAGACACAGCAGTGGTGGCTACAATGACTGAAATACTTCCCTTGAGCTGAAAATTGCCTCAATCAATCTCAAGCTGCTTGCCCTGTTTGAAGAGGATCTCTAGGAAAGGCAGCAGCAGTGAGTCTGTAAGACGACAAGCATGTGGCTGTCAATCCCGCATTAAATAATATTTAATGTGCCAGAAAGACAGAGAAATCCTGTGGTTAATATTTAAATTTCTCTGTATGGCTTCTCTATCTTTTGTTATTGATCAACAGATTTAAGTATCACAATTTGTATATACTTTATATGTACTTCAACCTACTGAATATTATTTTAAGTGTTTTAAGTATTTTAAATCTTCCCTTGTTCATTATCCTACTGGATATTGCAAATATATCAAATGAGAAAAACAAGTAAACTGAAAAACCTTCGTCTGCAGGCTCTTGCACGTTGAAATAATTACTTTCTTGGTCCTGTTCAATAAATTCTACTTGTTTGGTCTTACCACTCTACAGTAAACTATCTGCTATCTGGGTCAGACGCAAGTTTCTCCTGCTCAGGATTTAGTGTCTCAAAGATGCTTCGACAGCAAAGGTACTTAGAAATACTGGAGGTTCAATCCCAGGTCCCTCTGCTGTCCCTCTGTCTGCAGATAAATAACATTCAGGGCTGTAAAGTAAAAATACACAATACAACAACGTCTAAGAGAGAATCAAATAACTTGTCCAATGGAAAAACTAAGTAAAAACAATGCTAAAGTTCTGCTGCTGCATGGACAAGTATGTGTATTTACAGAGAAACCAAACTATTTGGTGAATCCATTTCCATGTGTGCTAATCACTGTATGGGGTGCACAGATTGATGAGAAAGACATTCAGGAGGAAAGAATTTCCAAGAATTTAGATTTCAGTCCACAATGTAAGAGCAGTGAGGACAGACGTAAATGTGTCAATAACATAAAATGTGTGGTTCTCAGTGCATTTTAGATCACACGCAGTGCCCTTCATTAACCATTAAACCAGATGATGGTTAGACGCATTAGTGAGAGAAAACAAGGCAGACAGGCATAAATCAAGGGCAGTGTTTTTCTTATTCTGAAGCAGTGAGACGGTTGAAAGACAGAAAGCTTTAACCATACAAACACATAACTTAACTCAACCTGACTCAAATGTCTCCAAGCTGTAGTCAAAACAGAGCCACTACACACAGGACCTGCTGGGCGAGGCATTTGTCTGCTGGGCAAGAGGATAAACATCTCCTGCCATTTTGCATGATTTTAAAACAAGTAAATTATGCATGCGTAACATTTAACTTCACCATCAGCAGCACTGACGGTGTTTTCACAATGACGTATTGGAGCGGAAAAATACAAACATAAATTTTATTTCGCCTACTTAAAGATATCTAATTATAATAAAATACAATGGACGGACAGTATTGAAGAAAGAGAGCGAGGATGGCTGAAGATACAGAGAGTGCTGTATTAGTTGATTAATCTGAAAAAATAAAGTAGTTCTGTGCTCAGCAGGGATCAGTAGACCTGGTGTAATCTAAGATCCTCAGAAATCTTTGAGTATGTGCGGGTATTCCTTTAGAGAGACACAGACAAGAAACATGCAAAAGGCATAAACTATAACCACTCCTGTGAGACCTGTTTCATCCAACTACTTGATGCTTTTTGAACTGAGGATCTTACCTGTGAAAGTCAGCCGAGTGTTAAGATGTGATGCAAATATTTGCAAAGGTGATATTGGGAGTTACTCAGTGAAATATGTTACCTCATAATTCTAAAAACAAAACATCTGTTGCCTTTTGATTAGATTCAGAGACAGAACTCCAAATACAATAAAGGATAAGAGTTTTAAAACTAAGCAGTCAACAGTGTTGTGAGTCCTTATGAAACAAATTCAGCACCGACACAGTGAGTACAAAAGACGAGCGCATTGACATAACATATTCGCTATCCTGGTGTTCTTGACATATGAGAAACCATACACGCCATACGCGCATCACTGACTGCAGTTACTGTGACTTATTGTACACTTTCACACTGAAATTCACTTTATGCCACTCAGATGACACATTCAACCAACATCCATGCTTAAGGAATAAAGGGGAGCTGTGAACTGGGAACTGTGTCCTATGAAGCCTAGTTTACTTTAAACAAGACTTTCTTCCTCCACTCTTTTTATCAGCCTGCATGTAGACCAGCACTTTACCAACAGGGCCTGTGTTAATCGTTCTCTAAGGCATACAATTACTGCAGCAGCACAAAGGATCTACTCAGCCTTACTATAGATTCTGACAGAAAGCACAATATAACAAAGAAACGAGAAAGTCCTCAAGAGGAAATCCTGTCAAGTTTGATCTGTGGCAATACCTTGGAACAATGAGTTTCCCTTACACATTCTTAATGGGCATGTCATGATTCAATATTCTTATTAAGAAGTTTAGTCTAGCTTTATGTCAGATATGTTATATTAAAATGAGTGTGGGGTGTGATTGCCTATCATTAGATTAAACACAAAATACATCTGATACAAGTCAGCTGGTAGATATTTCCTACAGCAATCTTCATTATCTGCAGCTGTTACTTTGTTTATGTCTGCATCAAGCTATGAACCTTCATGAGTCAAGCTAATTATTTTTAACAACGCTGATTCATATATTAACTTCATCCCTAGTGAGATAAAAAGCCTCTGCTGTTACCAAGAATGGTTAATGGACATTTTGATCACCTCCACCACCAATAATCTTTGGCTGACAAGGGCATACCGTACTCAGTAGATAAAATTTAGAGTCACCTAGCTATCATGGATTATCATGGTTTATCTTCTTCTCCCACCAACTGATTGCAATCATCACACTCAAGAATGCACATGACAGTGAGTCACATACAATGCTTTTTCTCAGTGTCTGAATTTATATGCAAAATGTGAGCTCTTTCATCTCAGATCACTTCCTTCACTGGGACTCACGATGAATTTTAAATTCAGCCACACCCCATGCTTTCATATTACTTCCACAGCCGCTAATGTCATTTTACAGCCCTACAGTAGCTGGTCATGACTTCTAATAATGTCATTATGACCACATTTAATAATATGAATTTCAATGAATACCCAAAACTGTTGGTTACAAAACCTGGTTGTAATTTGAGTCATTATTAGGGACAGAATTGCATCATTCACAAAAAGACAAAAGGGTTTGGGAAACAACGTGACATGGCAACTTGACATATCTGGGTTTCAGTTAATGAGCACAATGACAGTAGTGGGAGAAAGATGGTGTGATAAAGACAGAAAACAAATGGAGAAGACAAAGTAAAACTGAGGCTGTGAAATCGGAGAGCCCTGGCAAAGGTGAGAGAGCAGAGACTGTGACCGATTAACTGATGATACAAAACTGAGAACTATGGTCAGATATAACAAAGCTGTGTCAATGGAAAAAGCAACAAACACAGACATTAGATGCTGCAAGGACACTGGACATAATGAGATCTCAGGAAAATATAAGTAACAATGAATTGTAAAAAAATGTCTGACTCAGAAAAAAATCATTATATAAAATTTACTCAGTTGGTTTGTTTAATGAAAGTACACAAAGCATATGGTTAGGTTCAACTGGCTAAAACCTAAATGTTACAGTGACAACTTAATAAATAATAAATAATATAAATAATGTCCTGTAAGTAATAGTATGCTTAGCCACTTGGAACGGTGGCACAGTAGGTAGAGGAGTTGGCAATTCTTAACTGTCTAAGAGCCCCAGCATTGTTGGTTCGCATCCCGGTCCTTCCCTAGTGCCAGTCTCAAGTCCGGATAAACGAGGAGGATTGCATCAGGAAAGGCATTTAGTGTACAATCCTGGCCAAATCAAATATGCGGAGGCAGATAATGCACTGTGGCAGCTGAAAGAAACTTACTTGATTAATATTATGTTCACAAGAGATACCTTAATCCATAATATTTTTTTGGAATTCTCCTTTAGGCCATACCTTTTAACCAATTTGACAAACAATTAATTCTGCAAACTGTGCAGTTGATGTCATTGCATCTTGTGTCACTGCAATCTCAATATTGACCTGTGTAGACAGCCTCACAAGGTTAACTACTTGGAAAGCTTTAACAATGGTTATTAATAGTATTAAATTGGAGAGGGAGCAACCATTTGCCAGTATGTGGTTGCTAACCAATGTTTGACTTTTGTTGGCATTGTGGGTAACAGAGTTCTTGGTGACTCACAGGACAAACACCTACAGGGGACTTAACTCGCTACTGGTGTATGACTCATACAGCATCAGCCTGTGTATCACTAAAAGTTTATCAAGAAAAAAGTCAAAACACAACTCACGATTCCTGAATATTATTAAAAATTAAAACTAAATGGAAGCACTGGGGCATCAGCACACAATCCCACTTAAATTCTTTCAAAGGGTATGTATTAAAAAGGCTTGCAAATAAAAACATGTTGTGTCATAGATTTATAACAGCAATGTATACTCACTATATCACATGGTATACATTATAGGAAATGCTGAATGACTATTTGGCAGCACTTACAGCTTCAAGTATTCTTGGTTAAGTCTCTACAATTTCTGTACATGTGGGTAGTTTATTTCACCATTCCTGGCAGATCCACTCAAGATCTGTCAGACTGGATGGGAAGCATCTGTGATCTGCCGTTATAAGGTCTCTTCACAGATGTTTAATGGGGTTTAAATCTGGGACACTTTGGTTGGGTCACTTAAGGACAGTCAAAGGTTTTCCCTGAAATCACTCCAGCATTGTCTTGCCTGCGTGCTCCCACTGAAAGGAGAACCACTGCCACTAAAGTTGTGCACACTCTCAAGCAGGTTCTTCAAAGGCTGTATTCAACCTTCCCTGTCCCTGCTGCCAATGAGCCCCCAACCCAAAGCACCATAATGCTTCACCACAGGGGTAGTATTAACTAGATGATGATGAGCAGTTTCTACTGTTCACCAGACATACTGCTTGGGGGCTCTGCCCAGAGAGTTCAATTTTTATGGAAATCTTTGTAAACTCTGTTACTCAGTTACCTTGTCATCTTAGATTGTAAAGGACAAAGGAAAAACAAGTCTAACCATAAAAAAAGTAGCGGCAGATAGCAAGTGACAAAGATAGAGTTAGTGAGTGAAAATGTAAAAAAAGGAATGAGAATTTGAGGTGTTATGTATACGCTTGTGCAAAGACAGAAGGTGTGACCAATGTGAAAGTCATGTGTTCCCTCTATGGGATGTGGCACATGTGAGAGGTTCTGTCTTTTATTTTTGAATCTGTGATTGCACTGTGAAACGTAAGACGCTTCTACAGGGAGCTGCACATCTTTGTGGCATCTTGGCAATTCAGAAAAAATAGACAAATGTTGCTGAAATAAATTACCTGGAGTGGGTGTGTTCTCCTGTTTGTCATGCTCCTCATGCCACTGCATGGTGCGGTAGTAGCTCAGCATCACCTCCCACAATGCCTTGCAAAGATCTGTCAGGCAAGGAATGTAGCTGTCCAAAGTGATGTGCTGCCAACAGAGAGTTTAAAAAACAAGGTTACGGGTACTGTTTACATCTATAAGATGCTGTTTTTTTTCTGTATCATATTGTTTCATGTGCTTCTACCTGAATTGTATTTAAGTATTCATGATGCTGCTGATGGTGAATGTTTAAACATCTGTAACAAACCCAGTAACGCAGCTTTTTAACATGCATATGCACATGGATAATCTATCACTGTGTTTCCATAACAAACTAATACATCTTGTTCATATGGCCAAGGACTAAAGAGAGTTACTGCTTTGATAAAATGGCTCCTTTCTTATTTCTACGCATTATAAGTAGGCATTTACAAATAATAATTAATTTACAAATATAAAGAATATAATGAAAATTATACCAGTAAAACTGTCTTCTGTAACAATGTGTTTTAGGAGAATTAATGTCTTCATCATGATAAATAATTGTCTAACTACCTACATATCTGACAATATTACTTCTTCCCTTGACCACCGTCACCGAGCTTTGTGAAAAATCACAGCACTCAAAATACTCAACAGATAACGCAAGCTGCTGTTATTCATACACATATCAGATGAACACATCTGCTGCTGAGCTCTTAGGAGGTCAGACAGCCTGGAAAAAAATGCTTGTGTATGTTAAATTAAAATTTGGCCCACCTAAGAAATGTGCAGCTGGCACAATAGTAGCTACTGACATCAGTTCAAAGCTAAACAGAACAACTTGCCAATAGAGTCCTGTCAGCATGTTCAGGGACAAATTAATCACTGCCAGATGAAACACTGCTGTCAACAGCACTCGCACTTTACTTTGTTTAAACCACAATAATGAATAAGTGTTTGTAGACCCCTGCTATCTTGCAGAAAAGCTTTGCAAATTACACAGCATAAGCCGCACACAGTGCTGGCTGCTGAGAGAGAAAACAGCGGATTGCAATAAAGACCCCAACTGTGCAATGACTAACATGAGTGAAGTTCCACACTTTCTTCTGGCTCCTTCCTCTGGCATGGTCATGACAGCCTGAGTGACAAAGCACTACTTGCCAGGGGACTCTACCAGCAGAATATCTCTTAGTGTATCATCAAGAGTAGATTCATGACTGTAAGCAATCAGCAAGAACGTTTCATGTTATAACCGCCATCTGAAAAGATGTTGTTAATGCAGGGCTGGTGCCCAATGCAGCTAAAGTGCGCAACAGGCATGGAGCAGAATGGTCAAAATTGACTGGTGTCGCAAGAGTGATTCTATTAATCAAAAGCATCTTAGATGTAACATCACTATACTGAACAGTGAAGTGAACTGTAGTTTAAGAAAAATTAAGGTCAGAAAAATCATGTCAATTATGCAGTATATTGTGCTGCATTAAATTGGGGGTAATGTGATGCATTCATGCATTTTTTTTCCAAAACACAGACTTTTAGTTATCTAGTCTGAATAGCACAATAATTCATCACGGCCTGCATAGTCTCTAGTGACAATGGTGAATTATGCTCTTATTGCTATTTTCTTACTATGGATGTTCTTTAACCATAAACAGTGATAACTCATCTGCAAATTAACACTTCAACACAAAAATAACAAACCTGTACAACTTTACAACTAATTACAGTAGGAAGCAATTACAGTATTCAATTTCCAGGGTTTTTAATTAAGGTAAATTTGTTTTTTGACTCTAATGGGAATTGTCTGGATGTGCAGCCTGGTGTGTACAAAGTAGAACTCTAAATACTAGAGTTCACATGAGCTGTGGTGATGAAAGCCAGCATAGGTTTGAACAACGTACTGTATCTAAAAATTAAATAAACTTATTAAAAGTACTTGATAGGTAGCAATAGTTTATCAAATGAATGTGTTTTTCTAAAAGGTTATGTTTATGTTAGGTATATTGCCATACATCATCATAGTTGCTTGTTATTGGCATTATAGCGCTATAGTCATCATATGACAGGACTGTGGTAGAAAAACAGTTACTATTATTTTCAGGTCTTTTACTATCGTAAAAAATCACAGATTGTGCATTGGGGCTTCCAAATCAAATGTGAGATAAATAAATAGATAAACCTACCTGCAGTCACATATACACTACACAGGCAATGTAATGAACTAGAGCTGACTGAACCATGCTTACATATGACACCCCCTGTTTTCTCCAGCTAACCACATCATAGCAGCATGTTGCCAAGCAACTGGGGTGAGTAGAGATGATGTGACGTAAGGGGTGGGAGTGTGTGCTGGTTAAAATCTTCAATGGTGATGAGGAGAACTAACCACATGTACACCACATTAATGTATAAGTCTGACAGTAGATGTACGTCACCTGTGCAATAAAAAAAACAAAACATAACTTTTGCTGGAACTTGAAACTAACCATCGACTGTACTACACTTACAACTTATCCTCAACAGCAATGAAAAGTACAGTGATGAAAGCTGAGAAGAGGCAAGTCTCATCTCTTTTAGGAAGCATTTTTTAAAGACAGTTCCCATCCCCATCTCCATCGTTCAGTACACAGCATATTCAGAGCGGTAACAGAGAAAACACTGTATGTTTTTGTGTGTTTGTGTGTTGAGGAGTACACATAAAAGAATGCTATACAAAGCAATGTGCAAGAGAGCCCAGGTGCCCTTAATTTGGCTGATTGACTTTGTTTCAGAAAAGACAATCATACCCCCCTCGATTCAAAACCGAATAAATAAACAGATTAACCTGCAAGAGATCAATAACATAGTCAGATATTTAAAGACCTGCTGTGCAAGCAGTACAGTAGACTCTCAGTTTCCTCTTTAGCACATACACTGATACACAACATGATGCACTAGTCTGCAAAGTGAGCACAGGAATAGGACACATTTTTCAGTACTGTGTAGATGTTTCTTATATTCTCTATTTATGTTCTAATAAAGATACTAATAATATACATACATAAACATATATACAGTATAGTACCGTCATAGTAGCTTGGTGGACTAAGACTTTTGTACTGTATGCCCACCAGAGTTAGTAGTTAGAGAGTTAATTAAAGTGAGAGCAGTGAACAATATAAAATTAAGTTAATTACATAAATGAAGTGCCCACTCTCAATTGTATTATGAAAATGATCATTTATAAAATGATACCATCATCTTAAAGCTACAATACACAACTTGAGGTAGCACTAGCATGACACTCAAAAACAATTCACCCTGTTCCTCCCAACCCTCGTTCTACCTCCTCTGCTGTGTTCTTCTACCATCTGCTACATTCCACCATGCTCTCCAAAGCCCTTCAGGTATTACTCATGATCAAATTACAATAAAGAATCAAAAAGAAAAGAGTAGGCAAGCCTGACTCAAAAACTTTTAGAAGCAAATATCTGGAATCAAAGTTCTGGAACATACATTTTATTTTCTACAAAGAAAATAAAAATAAATAAGTTGCATACTGTAGCTTTAAATGTGAAGAGAAGCAGTGTTCTTGGAGTTGTATAAAGAGCAAAGGACCCAATATGAAATCCTGAGACACACCCACACAAATAATGATTAATAAATATGTATTTTGCCATGATTGTTTCTTTTCTGTTACTCAGGTCAGTTTTAAACCACTTACTGGCTCTGTCAAACACTTAATTTATTTTTAAAACAAAAACAGACAAAAAAATTTTTTTTTTTTTGCATTTCAGCCTTCATTTGACAGCCCAACAGTAGAGAGGCGAGACAGCAGGAAGAGACAGCGCAGTATACAACAAAGGTCTCCAGCCATAGACGAACTGTGGATGCTGAGGCCACGTGACATGCTCACTTGCAAAAAAATGCTGTCTCATCATTATCATTACAGTTCACTAAACACAAAAAGCCAACCTAAGATCATGGCACTATCTAAAATAAAAAAGCAACAGTGTCTGCATCCACTCTACAGCCTTGCAAAATGGTCTATACTTCAAATATACAACAGCACTAAAGGTCGGACTATATCAAAATAATGGGGCGCTGCACAGTGGAGAGTAGGATGGAACACTATGGGTTACTGATGAGCTTCTGTGTGATATCACAGTGGGGTGATTTCTCTATCATCAGTATAGCTAATGGCTCACAGCTAAAAAGTATTTGAAAAAGCCAAAGCTCCACTAGTAGCTTCTACAGGCCACAAGGGTCATCACACACACTACAATATGACGGTACGTGTTAGAGGGAACAAACAACAACCTGACCTCAGAAAAAACATCAGAAAATAATTATTACCATGTGCTGCTACTTTTACTTTAGCAAGTTGGTTTGATGGATATGATTACTAAAACTATTGTGACACATACAATATAAACATATGCGAAATGAACACTGGGATTCCTATTCCACAACGTTACTTTGGTAATGTCTGTAGAGAAATTCTACAGCATTTAGAGTCATTTCCGTTTCTGTGATTCAGGCTGTATAGAGCCCTGTTTCTACCAGGAGCAAAGTCAGACAGGCCAGGGGATCGATAAAGAGTGAGTCTAGCCAATAATAATGAGATGTTGATGTAAAATTCATAAGACCCTTTCACAATCAGAACCGACCTTTCTGGGAGTTCCCCTTTTCCTTGAATTTTAACTAGCATGACTAAGAAGCAAGTCTAATGTGACTAACATTCCCTTAACTTGTATTTATTAGGGGAACAGAAAGTGAATGGGTTTCCTGTTCTCAAAAACACTGGCTTTCCTTTTGTTGCAGGTCCACAACATTAACACATTATCTACCAAGAAACTCTAGTGGAGCGGATGGCTGTTCGATGCCAAAAGCAAAACAATAGTAATTGACAGAAAAAGCGGAGAGCATTTGCTGAGCTGATTTCCTCAGTGGGTTTATTGATTTGGACCAGGCTTTGTCACAGGAATAGTTTCTGTATGAGCCAGAGAGAACCTGGAAACAAGTCATCAGTGCCTGTGCTGCAAAATCTCAAACAACCTCAGAAGGACACAGAAGGGCACAGAAGAAGTTATCAAACCTTTTTTCAGATTTTCACCCAACCATGGGAAATTCTGCATTTGACATTTTAAAGTACTCAAAACATTTCATACTATATGCCAATAAAAAAATTTATGCACAAAGTGTGAAACTGCTGTGACATAAATGAAGTGTGCGGGTGTTCACATACCTCTTCATTGCACTTATGTGCCTGCATGTGTAGGTGCTACCATATCAATCATGCTCATACAGTCTAGAGCGTGACAACACATCTCATCAATCTTGAATTGGTTAGTGTTTGTACAGCATATGTGTCTGCGTTTTATATCACTGGGATTATCTAGGCAATGTATTGTGCTGACATCTATCAGACACAAGTAAATATTAAGATGCCTTGTACAGTAACACGGATTTTAGTCTGATGACAGGTCCAAAAAATAGATTAAAAAAAGACAAAAGCAGAAAGGCAAGGACAGTTTTGTATGTCACATCAGCTTAAGGAAAAAATATTTTCTTCTACTGGGTATAGAATCCTATCCACAAAGCATCAAAAAAGTCTGTAGCCTTAAATACAAAAAAAATTTATGTTTCTACTAAAAACCTACGAAAGACTAAAGTTATATAAAACTGAAACTTTTTTCTGAAAAAAATACCCTTAAAGCAAAGTGTTTGTGAAATGTTGAATTTCTTGAACATTGTTTCTTACGATAACAGATTAAAAACAACCCTGATTTCTATATGGAGAAAGCATCTTTAAGAAATCTTAAGTAAATTATTCCCATATGATATAGCACTTGAACTTTATCTTGTCAGGTGAAGGCTACATCGAAGCGTCAGAGGGTACATTTGAGGGTAACATTTAAGTATCTCTAAAAACCCAATATTAAGAGAACATGGATTGGGATCCAGATAACCCAACTGAGACTGCAACTGGCAAAAACATAACAATTAAACATGTTGCAATCCACTCAAAACCAATCTTAAGTGGCAAAAAGATATTTTTATTATTTACTAAACACTTTAAGTGTCAGTCACCTTGCATGCAAGCTACAACAGATCCCCCTGGATTTATAACCCGGATCTAATTGAAAAAAGCCTGGCTCTGGAACCTCCCAGGCCACCTATGAAGTGGGTTAGGAAAACTTTCATAAACAGAGAGGAAAAAGAAACAAGAATAATGGGAACAAGCAATAGGGATTCATGAAGAGGAGAGGTAGTGTAGAAGTAAGAGTTAAAAGGTGGGGCATCATAAATATGAGCACAGCAGGCAGCGCTCCTGTAAAAAGCTGTACATTAAAACATCAAGGCCAAAGATGAAGCAAGAGGTTCAGGTAGTAAAAAAAACTGTGACAGCTGACATATGAAAAGAGACTGCAATGTAAAAAACTGTACCCTCAGATCTAGGAAGAATAACCTTTATCTAAAATCAATATACCCCTCTACCCTATAGCTCAGACTTCAACACAGCCCTTGGGAGAGGGAAACTCAATCACTCCCTCCATGTTCATGATGAATTGACCAAGTTATGGCTTACTGGGCATGCAAATGTGACTTATTGTGATCTAGAGGGGGACAGAGAAAGAGCTCAGGCGTGTGGGCCAGTATGGAGAACCCAGTCAAAAAGTGCTGCCTTTGCAGTACTGTATTGTGAGCAAGATTAATTATCTATGTCTATCTATAAAAATATGGTTCTCATTAGAATAAGAACTTTTTCTCCTTTCTCTCGATTACTTTTTCTCCTTTCCTTATTACGAAACAACTTGACATTTTTTGCTTGGGTAAAAGGCAATGAGGAAGCTAAAGGAGAGTAAAAGCTCATGTGTGCGTACCCAGTGATCAACATTTGTAATTTCGTAACAGCACTAAGCATATTTTGGTTTTTTTTGGGAGATTTTTCCCTTAACTGACTAAGAAGTTTCTAGATTTCACGGTAGGCATCTGGTGGAAGAAACTGACCACCCACACACATAAATACAGGCTTATCTCCTTACCGTGCACAGGTCCTTGTACTGCATCTTCTGGAACTTGGTATCAGCATTGCCAGCACAAAGCTCAACATATCCCAGAACCACTTGGAACACTGTGTTGTGGATGGCCTGTGTGAAGTGCATATGCAGCTGGTCCATAGCAGTCTGCGGAGAGAGCCAAGCACACTGTTAGGAAAACCATTTTGTCGAGATGTCACTGTCATTTGCCAGTGAGCAAAGACACACAGTGGGGAAAAAGTATTGGAGACACATACTGTATACTTGATATTTTGTGATATTTTGAATTATTTACAGACATAAAATGTTAAGTAAACAACATGACATAAAGGAAAACGAGCATAGCTATTTACCCTAGGAAATTCAGTGTTGTGAAAATGGGCAATTTTGTCTCCAGTTTCCATGGTAATTAAACAATATGGGTAAGGAAAAAAAGTACATATCTCATTTTACAGCTGCTAAATGCTGCAGAATATTCACTAGATGCCTGTTTTGTCTGTTTGCCATTAAGTGCTGAGCAGGTAGCATAAATTAGATTTATTAAGGGAAAACATCTTCCAAATGCAGCTGGAAAAAAAGCAGCTGGGAGCAGTGAAAAAAACTAAATTAAGCTGAAACCCGCTATAGTATTGTATGGAACTGATCAAAACTAGTCATTTGATTCAGTGTCACTTCAGAAATCTTGTTTAGAACAGCTCTAAAATATTCCAATAATTAATTTTATTTTTACATATTATATAATACTATAAGTTTTATTTATTTGTCTTCAGTCATTTACAATGAAGGATTTCACTTTGAAAGCAAAGTTCAAATTTACTTTTAACAATAATAATGAAAAACAAAAAAACACCTGCAGCAAGAACCTTGCTCCACCACATAGTGAGCTGTTTGTTCCTTCCCAGTTTGAGCCTCGGAAGGAACAAACACAGTCTCGATATGGGACACTAGTCAGTTGAGCACACCAGAGTCACAGAGGACGTGGGCACAGTATTGAGCAAAGCTCTCTATAGGTTAGGGCACATGCAGCACAATTAAATTTCCTTATTGCAAGCTCATCATCAAAAAAGTTCTGACTGCCTGCTGCCACAAAAGTAATTTAAACATGCGCTCCCTCCTTTGTGAGAAAGGTTCACTTCATCTATCCTATAAACACCATGAAAGTAGATGTACAAAGCACAAATTGTGTAGACTGTAGTAAAAAAAGTACACAAATGTGGCAAACACAAAATAACCAGAATATCAAGCCACCAATCTTTACACATAATTAATAATCAACTGCACAAGCAAACAGAGTCATTCCTCTGTAGTTATTTAACCTAAAACAAACTGGGTGTCAAGCTCATTAGGCTATCACAGACCAGAGTATCTGAGCAAGGTAATGACCAGTGTAAGAAGAAAGAAAACACTAATGGTCTGAGGTGATATGATCCTTGTGATACTAAATCTCTTGAATCACACAATTCATTAATGCATACACACACGTGTGGTGCTGAAAACAAGAAATCAAGTAAAAGCCAAAATTCAGACAAAGAACATATTTAACTGTGGGGAAAACGTAGAGAGAACGAGACAAACTCTTTCAGAAGGACCAAAGACGAGAAGAAAAAAGGGAAAACAACAAGATATACACTGGGGGCAACTGTAAGAGGCCATCAACAACAAGTCCTTAGCTGGCTTTTGAGTGTGAAAATGCTCCTTATCACAGTAATAAGAAAAATGTTATTCATTCTCAATAAGCTTTGATGACGCAGTCTCCACCTCAAGGATGGCTGTTAATGTCAAGAGGCATACAGCATATTTATTAAAATCAACGTTGGCTCAAATTTTGAATAACAATGATGTTCAATGTTGCGTGAGTGCCAGTATAGGAATAAGGCTCTTTTTCTTTTGGTGGGAGAGTAAATTCAACAAGGTAACAGCCCCATTTTGATTACCAATTTTTACTGTAATTCGCCAAATGCCCCTCACATAAGTGTAAAGTGGAGGTGACATAATTTGCTTCTGTCTATCCCATTAATTCACTGAAATTACACAGCCTATATAACAAGTTAAAGCTGCACAGTAAAACAAGAGTAAAATAAACACCAAATATCAGTCAAGCCTTGACTGATATAAGTTACCCATAGCAGAGTAAACAGGTACAGAAGAGTAAGGAATCAAAAAATGTTTACACTTAGGCAGCAAAGATAAGCTCTAAGGCTATGAGAAAGAGAAGATGGAATGTAAGTCACAACACATGAAAGAGAAACAGGGCAGAGTGCTGGAGATGATGATGGAGTACATGGGTTGTGTCGATCATAGACTACTTTATTTCTCCCCAAGCCATTTTAGCAGAAATGAAGGTACTTATTTTGTGAACATTAAGACTTCACAGCTTCAAATTAACTGTGGCACTCCAAAACATATTTTATAAATTATGTTGTTACACAATCATCTCTGTTATTTTGATGTTTTGGCTATTTTATATTATCCAAGGATTGTTTTAGAAAATTATGCAAAAGAGAAACTTGACTAAACCAAATTACATTCATGTGTTTTCTGTGATGATCTTTTTAAAATGGTTATTCCAATTTGTTCTAATCTAAATGGTGACAAAAAAGATTATTAAAAAAGGGGAGCAATTTTTCAGATTGACTAGAAACAAAAAATAATGATAAGAAAAGCCAAGATAAAACAAAATATAAACACTATCTGCCGCCTCTCTCAGAAAAAGTCTCCAAACAAAATAAAAGTCATATGTAGTACGTGAGGACAACAAGCAGATTATCACATCCAGTGATGCTTAGCCATTTCCCGTTACCTTACAGACAAGTTGAATCACTGACCTGTGTCTTGCCAAGGAGTGTGTAGGCCAGTTGGACCTTGGTGTAGTGCGAAACATCAAAGTGCTTACAAGTCTTTGACAGGGCGACGTCAAGCTGCTCCTGCAGCCAGAAATAGATAGATGACAAAGGGAAAAAAGGAACAAAGTGAGGGGAAGAGCAAAGACAGGGATTATCAGCGTTAAGACCAGGGATTTAGACATAAATGTGCAGATGTATACCTACCCCACAAGGCCAGGGGGCAGGTAATTGGTAGAGTGAGTGTGAGTGCGTGTGTTAGACTTTGACAAAGAGATAAAAAAAAGATTGATAAAAAAAGTGAGACAAGGTTACAAGGAAGTTGGGGCCTGCAAGGATGTCTAACAACCCTGACACAACCAGCCAACCTCAAGTGATCAAATGTCTCACGTCAACCCAACCCAGGCTGAACACCAACCAGAGATAACCTGTAGAGTGTAATGCATACTTTGCTTATTAACAAAGTAATGCTGACAGGTAAACAAACAGGCACCTTGGTTATGTAGGTGCACGTACATGCACGTCTGTTTCTTCTATACAGACCCAACTGTAAGTAATTAATCTACTCAAGCGCAGCCTTGCTGAGAAAATTACCTTGCATACCATTTATCACATACAAGTACCACAACACTGCTAGAGATGAAAAAGATATAATTTACTGTGCATGCGCACTCACAATAAGGATTTTATGAATGTGTCAATATTTGGCAGACTGAAAGTGTAACATTTAGGTATAAATTGGTTCTTTCAGATGATGGCTTGAATATTATTCACTGTTAAAAGTCGCTTTACTGATAATGTATTCAAAAATGGAATTAGAGATAAAGCAGAGAAACCCATACCTCTATTTGCTCCAGAGTGTCTTGCAGTTTGGAATTCAATTCACTGTGGAAGAAAATAACATTATTCCTCAACTCGAGAGCAGAATACAAAATCAGAATCAGACCTTTTAAAAAAAAAACAGTATAACTAACACTTTCGCTTAAGGTACAGTATTTATTGTTATGTAATAAGAAATCAGAGTAGTGGCAAAGAAATTATAGTAGATGCCCATCACATATCATTCATTTGTTTGACTAACTAATATGAAACAAATCTTTAACTTCACAATTTCTTGATAAATTGCCAATTATAATGACTCAATTATAAAAACACAATCAAGTAGTTTCCTGTGACTCAATTAAATTTCTTTATAACAAGCACAATATACAAACAGCTAATTATGTTCCTTCAAGGAATTGGATGTATCTCTAGAAATACTTGTGAAACAATTTCTACAGTGGGATCCACTGTATCCAAGACACAAAACACCTATGCATCCTTGGAGCACACTGAGATTTTGCCTCATCCTGGGAAATGCTTTTAACTCAGAAGCTGTTTAGCCAATCCCAAGACACCAGTTCAGTTCCCTTGTGACTCTCCCTGCACTGCACCCATTCATAATCACCCTCTGTTCCACCATTTCCCTGCATCTGTCCCTGCATCGCTTGGGGTCTTATTCAGGTCAACCCGCTCTTATGTTGTGCCTTGTGAGAGCACAGTAGCCCAAGGGATAGAGTGTCCTTAACAAAATGTTAATTAAGGATCTTAGCTTAGCTCAAGCTGGGGATAGAGAGTGAAGATGAGAGAGAAACTAAGAGGAGACTGCAGATTGTGATCCACAAGTGATTTGCATAACAGGTAACACAAACAAGCATGTCATTTCAAAACTCATTCCCCTGTATCATTTTGTCTGTATTTGCCTGTGAGTGTCAGGAATATTATGAATAAGTAATAGACAAGAATCGATAACAAGTGAAAAAGACACAGTTAAGAGGTTGTTATTACAACTGGACCCATACAAAATGGAGGACATGTCACTATAAGAACTGTATTATAAAGATCCTTACTGCAAAGTGACCAAAGAAGGCTAGAACTCAAGAAAGTCAGAAAGAACAGTGCTGAGCTCAAACCAATGATAAATGTGAAATGAGACTAAACGAATGCCACACTTGCTATGTGGCAAACATGCTGTCATTGAAGTAAAGCGTAAGGGGAAGATACTCACATACCATTAGTCTCTGAAATTAATTGCCAAGGCTGAGTGAGAATTTGCATTCCAACATTGTGATATAGCAGATGCCAGTGGAGTACTACTCACAGTCTCCATTACTACCATAGTATAACATAAGCTGTATTTTTTACAGCAGTGATATCACCATACATTCACCTTAACCAACCGCAGCTAAAGCTGGGGATAGGTACATATCATGAATGCAAGTCATAGCCATTAGTGGAAATTACAGTTTCCAATACAGAAGCCAATGAAATAGAACATAAAAATAAGGTAATATGCTGGCTCAACTACCTAGGGGTGAACTGAACATTGTCAGATAGCGGATACTAGATAATAAAGAAATACATTTGAATGCCCATAAACAATGCCCGTGAGAGTGGTTAACAAAGGCTTACAATATCTGATCTTAATTTGAAATGCCTTGCTTTTCAATCAATTTGCTTTTATTTTGTTAGTGAAGCATCTTGAATTATGCTTATGAGTGCTAAAAGTGCTATACAAAATACTATAAAAGCTCATAAGAAATAGTTTGTCTATTTGGGAAATACTGTATGCTTAGACAAAAAGTGGTCTGGCTTTATCTAAATTCATCTGAATTACACCTATTGTCAATTCTAAAACTCACTAATAAACATATTATCACCTTGTATGTATTTTATATATATGGTAATATAAGGTTGCATAATCAGGATAAAGTCATGCCAAGTTCCTCATTTGCGTTGCTAATGTACAGCATGTAACTTCACATAAAACTATAAATAACAAACAGAGTGGCATCCTTCCATCAACAGAAAGAATGTGAGAAGAAAAACATAATTAGTAGTCTGTTTCCTTAAAGAATCAAGAGGATTTAAATATTGTTACATAGGAATCAGGAAGTTTTTCTCCCCCCATTTTCAATTATCCCTGACAATAGATGTCCACAGAGCCTTAAAGCAAGTCCCTCCACAGTGACTTGCTGACGCACTCAACAGGCAATGTGTGCTGTGCTTCAAGGGTTGGCATGGATTCTCAGATTTTGTGAGACTGTCATTTTTGCCGCAGTCATGATAGTCTCCAAGTTATAAGGCAGACAGGGTGGTAAAAAAGACAGGAAAGGTTTTTAACAGTAAAATACAGCAACAATGGACAAGATGGGAAAATCACACAAGGCAGAAGGCAGAGGAGGTTAGGTGAATATTAAAAGAGGAAAGCGTAATAAGAAAAAGATTCAACAAAGAAGCTAGTTTGGAGAAAGTACTCTGGGAAAATAGTACTGGCAATATGTGCATTGATTGTGTTCTTTTTTTCCCTCTAGGTGCAAAATCTTGTCTAGAAGTCAAATGGGATTCACATGATGATAGGGGCCTGGTGTCTGCTTGATGTCATCAAAGACATTTACAGAACAATTAGACCAGCATTCAAGAATTTGCATATTTCAGCTGACTTCTTATTATGATATCGACTGAATATATTACAGTGCTTTAATTTTTGTACCGAATCAGTCAAGTGGATTCCAGTCAACTGGAATAAACTGTGATTAGTCTGTCTGGTCAACATTTCAGTAGCTTATGTGATCATCCAGTTAAACACATTGGGGGTGAAAAGACATAGAACATATCTGACTATCTATACTGTACAGTTATAGCACCTCAACCTGCATATAAACAGAAATGAAAACATAATCTTTCTTCACTGCATACAAGCATAACTGAAAAGATGATGTTGGTGACAAAAAAGGGAGCAGACAAATGCTGAAGTTGTACATGCAAATATGCCAGAGTAAGGAAAAAAACGCTCCCTAAATAGTAACATTCAGACCAAAGTAACCAACCCACATGTCAGAAGATCCTGTTATTGCTGTGAGTGCAGGTTTAAATTATAATTGTCTTTAAAGCACTACAAATACACACAAAGACAACTGGCACATTACAGCAGCAGATAGTTATGGAGCACTGCTAAAAATCTCTACAGGCAAAGTATCTAAAACAATTTAAATCACAACCACAAAGTGGAGTAGGACGGCACTGTGGCTTTGAATAAACTGGTGAATTGCTGCAGTGCTTGAGGTGTTGGGCAGCCTACAGAAAACTAAGATCTGTGACACAGACATTAAAGCAGGAGGCCTCTATTCTTGCACGTTGGGAAAAAGGACAAAGCAAGTAGATACACAGAACAAAATCCCCTCGAACAGCATACCCTCTATATTCTCTATATACCCTATATATTCTAGAAGGTTATACTGCCATTTCCAAGTGTTTTGCAGTGTCTACAACAGCTGCAGGTTGTATAATTGCAAAAGCACAAGGAGACAACGCAAGTGCAAGATTTCAAAACCTCGGAGAGGAAAACAGTCAGAGATGTCAACAAGAAATCCCAAATCTCTGCCAAGATTACTGTTACTCTTCTGAACTTGATGTTGTGAGGGCTCTTGAACGTGGTGGGCTTCAAGGTCATTGGCCAAGAAAAACACCATTGCTAACACAGCGGCACATCAAAGTTTGACTGAAGTTTGCCCATGAACACGTTTTGTTCGCCCTGTTAGTCTCGCCTTTGGTCTGATAAGTCCTAACTCGAGCTGTTTGGGGCATGGTTGCTACATTTGTTGGCAAAGGAAGGGAGATGCCTTGAATCCTTTCCACAGTTAAACATGACATAGCATTAATGCTGTAGGGCTGTTTTGTTGCTTCAGGCAAAGGGAACCTTGTTCAGGTGTATGAGATCATGAAGAAAAAAAAATATTTTGTTGACATTGTGAATAATAATGTAAACAAGTCTGCTGTCAGTCAAGCGTTAGGTCTTCCAGCAAGACAATGACCCAAAGCATACATACAAGTTTGTTCGAAACTTGAAGAACAACAAAATGAAGGTTGTAGAGGGGCCCTCTCAGAGATCAGACTTCAGTACTATTGAGAATCTCTTATGGCATTGTTAGGAACCTTTAGAGGTCGTTGTTAGTTGTGTGTCAGGAAAGTTACACTATTGACTATTAAGTGAGTATTTTTCAAGCACACCTCGACATGTATCCTGTCAGGACTGGGAATCTAAACACTCACCTTCAGCTTTGAAGAAGACTGCTCTACCCATTGAGCTATCATGCCACCCTCAATAGACACAGGGTCTTAATCACGCTTAGTGGAGATTTTGTCTATGTTCATTTACTCATTTACTTGACTTCACAAAAGAGGTTAATAATTTGGGGATAACTGTAGTTTCCTACACACCTCTGCACACAATATGCTGTACTGAATTTCTTTATATAATGTAAAGAGAAGAGGAAAGAAGCGAGCGATGACATGCATCCCTGATCAATCCTTGATCAAAAGCAGCACTGAGGCTCCTTACTTACAGTCACAAAGTGAACACAATTACAAGGAACATCAGAGGGACAGAGGCAATTGCCTGTCTGGTACATGCATCTTTCCTCGTGTGCTCAGGATATACAGATGCTTATATCCTACTTCTTTTAAATCTGGCTATTACTCTGTAAGAGAAAGAGAACAGTAGTAGTACTGCTACTAACAAATAGTATGCGGCATAAAAACATAATTATATTACTCAAATGGTTTAAAGTTGTTCCTTGTGTGTTCTCACATCTGTTCTAACATCTGTATAGCATGACCAGCCAGCTGATTACCCGCATCTCTTTATGTTCAATCCAACAAGTATTTATAGAACGCTTCCACAAAAGGAGAAAACCAGTAATATGCTTAAAGCTGGCACCTTTGTTCAAACATATTCCAAACATGCCAGCATCAAACTTGAAGATAAATTTAGATGAACATCATATGTTATTCTGCAAAATTCAGAAAATTTTCCATCCATTAATAGCACATTAAGTCCATGCCTATTTCCACTGATACAACTAAATAGCATAGTGTACCTGATGCAGCTGTAGTGTTTGAAGGTGCTGGCAGCCTTCTGACATTCCAGACAGAGCTGGATAGCACCTGGATAGTCTTCCTCCTACAGAAACAGAGCAATGTTATTTAATGTATTTTTCAATTTGAAAACAATTTCACTAGGATTTATGTACCATATGAAAAACAAACTTTATAATTTTTGGCTTATTTTGGATTATGACAGTTATGTGTGAGTTCCTCCTGCACATCAGTTTTTCTCTCATCCAATTTGAAAGAACAATATTTCTAATAAAAGCTGTTACCGCGGATATTACCTAAATAACCAAGTTTAATGTACAAGGGGTATAATGGTACTCCTTATACATCAAACTATCTAAATAGCCTCATGTTATTTATCTTATTTACATTACAGCATCATTTCTGTCTCTACATGGTCACGTTTACAGTTCTCCTCTGATCTCTGTATCGCAGAGTGAGAACTTCTGTGTGCATTTCTGTAGCTGTCCACAGCGCTAACTTGATTAATTATTTATGATTATTAATTTTCCCTGATACAGATTCAGGATCGTTCAGAGTGTGACAGTAAATTATTGTTACTGTCAACTGATTCTATATGCTACAGCTGATCTTAACAACAGACAGGTGTTTATTTGATCATATAAAGTTTGGGTTTGACTTTCAATACAGAATCTCTTCTCACGTTTGACCTTTCAATGTCAATATCATAATAAACATATCTGATGTGTATTTGTAGAGGGGATGACAGTACCTCAAGCATCTCGCTGAGTCTTACATCTGTTCGTTGCTGCAAGGGGAAGAATGATAAGAGAAAGGCATGAAAACAGCATACATTCAATATCAGGCCACAATACTAAGTCATAACAATTTCAATGCTTTTCTGCTGCATCCATGCTGGTATAAAATCTTGTGATTATGATTAAAAGCAAGTGTCAATGCAAATGATTAAAACAGAGTATGTTTCCTTCCATCTATTATCCAAACCCCTTGTCCTTTCGAGGGCCGCGGAAGTGTTGGAGCCTATCGCCCTGTCATTGAGCAAGAGGCGAGGTACACCCTGGACAGGTTGCCAGTCTAATACAGGGCTGACATATAGAGACAGACTCACATTCACATCTATGGCATAGTATGTTTGATTAACCTTAATCTTAATTTCAAATCATGTGTCGGGCAACAGTCTCGATGATTATTGCAGATTGCATCGATTAATTTCACATCAATGGCATATCACACGGTGTTTTCGACTCTGTAGAGTGAGGCAGTAGGGAAGGAAATTAAACTCATGATTAATTAAGTCTCATTACTATAGCGTGTATTAATTATGTTGCAAGTCATAATTTTACATTAATCAACTCTAACAACACAAATTAACCACAAAGTGTTAGTACAGAAAGGTGTGTTAACTGCTTTGAAAAACCTACATGTAGCTAATAAAATCACATAACAGCTTCTAAGCTAGTTTTCTTTTTCACATGATTAAACAATACTAAATGCTGGTGTAACAAAAAGCTAGTCTCCCCTCACATTACACACAGTTTAGTAAAAAATATGTTCTATGTAAACACTTTGGGTAAGCTTTACCAGTGTCTTGATGGTCCTTAGAGACTTGAGAAGGCCTGTTAACAGTTGTCGTCGTCTCTGATTGGCCAACAGACCCAGACTGGCCTCTGTGAATCCCTCCTTTGACACACTCAGTTGCCTTCATACAAGACACCACAGGTCGTGAAGAATACAGTATGGCATTATGGCCATATATTTAAAACCCCAGTACATTGAAATGAGCTGTACACCATGAAAGATTATCACCAGTCGCAACTTAAGAAGGGATTGGTCTACGACAAATGGAACTTTGTAGACCTTTTATATGTATTAACAAAAACACCAAAAACTATGGTGGTTTAATTACAGTTATTGCAATGCAAAAGTGGTAGCACTACAAACAGAAGTTAAAAATACATTTTGTACGTAGAGGTGCACCCAAGTGTACACTAAAAACATGGCACTGTCCTAAAGTTGTAAATGTAACAGGGCTGAAGAAACTACTATATATAATATTGCAACTACTATATAGCAGTTCCAAGCAAACATTCAGCAACACTAACATAATTTTTTTTGTCTAATCACCTAATATGTAAATAATAATAATAACAAGCCTAATAAACAAGTAACATACAGTATATGCTATGATGCAATATGATATGTACTTTACTTCAAGGGTAAACAAGATAATATCATGTGTCATTGGTGACTACATTAACAAAAACACTTTGAATGGGTGATCTGATGACGCACAAAAAGATAACATGTAATACAATGTTATTACCTCCTTGCATTAGTGCAAATGACTGCCGCCAGCTGCAGGTTTGTCTGTAATGCTGTCACTCTCTCAAGCTCCTATAAACAAAAAACATGATGCAGTAAAATTACAGTACATCTAACAATCAGCACACTACATCTATGGACATATTTCAAAGTCATTTCAAAGTTAATGTATGATATTCCAATAATTTTTTGTTTGTTTGAATCAATTCAGTACTAAGAACCAGACTTAAAACTATATTTGATTCTGCCAAAATCTCTAGTACAAAAAAAATGCTTTATGTGTGCTGTCAGTGAGAAATGTCTGTAATACTGCACACACATGCATCAGAGCAGTCTTGTGTCAAATGCTTCCTGTTGTGAGCACTGTATGAAGACAGATAATATAGATTATGCTATTATGGTGAGACGTGTATCATCAGTGGCATAGTGTAAAACACCCAGAATATCAGAGGAGACTGTCCTTTCTTCAGAGCTTTGACATATAAAATAGGATCAATGAGCACTTTGCTCTGAGAGCTCACTTATTATGCCGTTTCATTGACCTCTGCAGAGAACAAACGCACCTGCAGACAAAGTAGGACTGAGGTACAAATTGCAACGCTGTTACATTCTATTTTTTCTCTGTAGTTTTATTTTCTTGATCTGCCAGATGTCATGCCTGAGGTTGGAGATGCTTGTTTTTTCATCTTATTCAAAACAAAGAAGGCCACAAAAATGTCCTCATAACACTGTCAGGGATAAAACAACCTTTTACCAACAGAATATAGTCTAGGGAAAATTAATTTTCAATGGTAATAAAAAAAACAACATCATCAAAGCAGCACTTCAGCTGCGGGTACACGATCAATGATCCCATTCAAACCAATCTGCCCTCATGATCTTGAGTGTTGACGAAGACCTTGACAAGTCCTCAGAACAGTTTGCAAAGACTGATTCAATAGCCAGGGTTTTCTCTGAGGGGACATGCACCCTATGACTCAAGCTATTCAGATATTTCGATGGAATTGGAAATGTTAAAGAACATTATTTTATGCCAGAGCTAACAGTTTACAGTATTAAGACAGAAAGAAAAATAAAAAGCTTGTGTTTTTTTTTTACTTATTGAGCTACTAAAACATTTTTCTAAATGTTCAGTTTCCATTAAAGTAAATTTAGAGCGCAGTAAAATTTCTGTTCCAGTAACTTTGACTCATTAAACTCCTTTTACACTTCATACATGTTGGAGAGCTATACAATCATATACTTTTTAGTAGAGCAGTAATCCATGGACCCCAAGATTGGTTAATCGAATTTGAATCCTTCTTCCTCCCGGCCAAGTGTCGAACTGTCCTGGGACAAGTCGATGAACACAAAACCCTTAGCACCTTAGCCTGTACATTAAAATTTTATTAAAACTGGTAGTCATCAGTATAAAAGTGCAATAATTGAGAAGGCCTCAGCACTTACTAATCATGCATAAATATTGAAATTATCTTATTGTTTACACTGATGACTCTCACTCCAAAACTTTTAGAAACTAATACCTTATTTTGAAAGTTTTTTTTACTGTGTCTGCGTCTGAAGCATTGTATATGTAACCAGCAGGCAAGAAGGGAGCTAAAACTAGCCATTTCAGACTGTGGGTCAGAAGAGGCACTGCATAAAAGCCCATTAAAAGAAAAATAAGCAGTTTGTTTGAACTGTAAATGGTATTTCAGTAGAGCCCCAAGAAAAAAATTTTAACCTGAAATTATGTATAATATGGCCTCTTTAAGTGGATCATGCCATGAACTGATAATCTTACATTTGTCAACTTAAAAACTCCAAGGCAGGATCCGAGGCAGAAAAGTGAAAAACAGACAAATTAAAGAAAAGGGCAGCCGTGAATGAATGGATGAATAGTTGTAATGGCTTTGGCCTTCATGTAACCTTTCATATTAGAAAGATAGATCACACTTTTGCACCCTTTCTGAGCGTAAGTGGAGGCTTCGTGTCCCTAGAGGGCAGCAACCGGGATAAGAACAGAAAAAAGGTCAGTCACTACATAGCTATGTATGAGTCCCATCACATACCAGCCTAGCAGGTTGTCATTTCAAAAGCCAGGGCATGAGTGTATGTGTCGGCACAATTTGTGTTTCCACTGATGTGTTATACACAGCATGTGAGAACTGGGGAGAAGTGGCATTGTGCCCTGTGGCTGTGTGTCTCTGTGTTCATTGATTAAGTATCACTCTGAGGAGATAGGATGACTTGGAAGAGAAACGTGTGAAGCAGGCACACTGTAGGTGAACAGTGAGCATAAACACTAGAAAAATCATGAGATGGAGATGGATACCAAGTGCAGTAGATCATTTGTCTTGGCTTTGTTTGCTCTCCATTCTAAAAGCTAGGAAATGACGTAGTGAAACTATGTCTTCCTTCTTATTGCAACATTAATGCTGTGGCTGAATAAACTCAAGCGTCCCTATAAATTTCAAGGGGCATTTGTGAGCTGACTGAATGTGGGCTAGAATGGTTCAACGAAAATGCCCCTGAAATCCCTGGCAACATCCACTAATAAGCCCTGTTGTCTTTTTAGCTGTGCATTGTCAAAGTGTGCATCACAGAAATAATGATCAGTTTACTGTTCATAGGCCTACTTTCTAATGGCATAACAATTACTGTAATTACACATACATAGTTTGGAAAAGCTGTCAGTCATCTGGTGTCTTGGCAGATTTAAAGCCTTATCGCATAAAATATATAAACATATAAGCAGGTTCCTGAAATTAACACCGACAATGACCAAATGCAGGTAGATTTTCTGTTTCATAGGTTTGGTATGTTTGCAGCAAAATATAAAATAGAACACAATCCTGAGAGTGTCTACTGCACTGAGTTTGACACGCACGCACGTGCTGGCAAAATGACCTGTCAATCAATAATCAGTGTTTGGACAAACCTGTGTGTGAACGGTGTGTGAAGAATGATCATCACCAAGCTAATCAAACTGATTTTTACTGACTGGATATTTCCCCTCTTCTTGTTGCAAGTGGAACTATACTACATATGGATAACATACAGAGTGTATGTTCAACAACCACAGTGTAGGTCATCTCTGTTTGAGGAAACACTAAGTGTAGAATTTTGAGACCAAGACTCCTTGAGTGGCAGGCTTATAAATTTTTAATTAAATACGAATTTAATCAATCTTAGTTATCTAACTAGAGAACTGATGCTGGCTCCAGCAGCTGCACCAGCTTTCGTATACAAACACTTAATATAATCAATAGTCCAAAAAGGTAACAGACCAAAAGATCCTTTCTATATAGCAGTGGGTTCATCAAACTACTCTTAGCTCATCTTTTTAAGGTCTAAAATGTCAAGAATGTTGTTCCTGCAGCAAAGTGACTTTCTAAACAGGACAAGATGATGAGATAACATCAGATCATTAGTGTCAAATTAATCGTTTGAATAAAGTAAGGTAAAAGAATGACTCATCGCATCAGCAAATGTAGTCTCTTGTAATCTCTAGTGGATCTGAGAAAAATAGACTGGATAACAGCTTACTTTATATAAAGACATCATTGCACGCACTGGTTCATTGCACTTCATTGCAACATCACTAAATGATCAAAGAAAGGATTTTCTGAACTTAGTTGCAATTCACAATCTGACTGTGTTCTGAATAGAAACAAGATTAATGCCCCTGTTCCTTATCAATGGATGGACAAGGAAATTTCTTATTACCATGGTTACAAAACGTCTATCTTATCTGGTTGGTGGTCAGCAGCCAGAACATGAGCACATCCAGTGAAACTCAATATAGCATCAGAATAACCTGATGTCCAGTAATAGCATGTTATACATTTAGAAAAGATGACACGAATATGAATTAATATGAATATATCAGATGGGTTTTGGAATTAAATTTCAGCAGTTGAAAAACTTTTTTTAAAAAGTGGGGGGGCAAAATCTGTAGGTTAATGTGGTTGTGGGTTGACTGCAGAAACTTACCTTGACATAAGCAGGCTGTTTCTCTAGAATCAGATCGGCGACCTTTTTAGAAACCTATAGAGAAAGCGAGAGAGATATTAAAATGGAATACAAAAGAAGGAAGAGACACTTTCTTCCCCAGAAGTTCTTCCCCAAATGTCATCCCACAAAAACAGTTTGGGCAGTGTAATCTTGCTGTTGAGGATGGGGCAAGAATAAGAATTACAGTTCTATTGTCTGTATCTAAAGCACATATAGTCAAAGCCTTTTAAGAGGCAGTGTTCCTTTGTCAGTTTCATTTCATTTAATGTTTTTCTCAATAACATCTGTTCTCTTGGTTCCTGTTGTGTTTTTTAATATTCTTTCCTTTTTTATCTGCCTTTTACCAATTTCACTCACTGCTCAGGTGAAATTGTAATTATTTCAAAAAGCATGTGCCCTGCTTATGACATTAAAGCACAGTTTTAAGCATGGTCATGAGATCAGTGTGACCCTTCCTCATTATTAGTGTTGCCCTCTGCTGCTTTTAGAAAAAGAAAAGAAAAATGTGGATAACAGTGATGGTCGAATGGAAATTTAAACTGTAGCGTCACATTCCCGGAAGGACCATGCAATGTTAGTCAGAATGGAGGATAAGCTATGGTTTATTCCTAATTAAAATCAAAGTAGTTATACAATAGCTAACTTAAAGCCCCTTTCTTGCAATCACCCTAATGCAGCTCTAAAACAGCATCTTCAATTAGCAAAGAAGTAAATAAAATTGATTATCAAGAGTCCACGGTGACCCCTGTCTGCTGCTGAAAGTGCCTACAATGGGCACATGAGCATCAAAACTGGAGCAATATTGACTAATAGAAGAACACTGTCTGCTCTGATGAATCACATTCCATCATGTGGATGGTTATACAGTATACAACACTATGTTATATCCCAATAAAGAAAAGATCAACTAGAGGTAAAGTGCTGTAACTATTTAATGAAAAACTAATTATTCTTGAATCAAAGTCAAAAATAAACTTTTAAGATGAAAGTTTCTTTTTTATATTTCACTACATGTACATAAGAAAATCATCTTCTGGTCTTCTTAATGCCAAGAAAAAAACTCATCCAGCACTACAGATGAAATTATAATCATCTGTCTCCAAAAATCACCCTTTTAGTGTATACATGTCTAACAAAAACACCAACATACAGCAAGTGTATGTTTACAGCAAGCATGACTTTATTCAAAGTAGTGAGGAGGTGTTCATAGCTGATTGAATGTCGTAGAGGATGCTAGAGGTGAATGTTTTCATTCACACACACACACACACACACACACACACACACACACACACACACACACACACACACACACACACACACACA
>JAUYWH010000003.1:11980917-12027637 GCA_034779795.1 Ctenopoma multispine | reverse complement strand
ACACACACACACACACACACACACACACACACACACACACACACACACACACACACACACACACACACACAGGCTTAAACTCCCTCTGTACTTCATGTACTTTAAAACTACATCGTTTTAGCTTGATTTAAACATATAGTAGAATTTGGCAACCAAGCAGGGTTTAGAAAAAGGTTGCATAAGCATTACTAACTCTTAAAAACTGAGCAGAGGGAGAGAATTCATTATTGCTGCAGGAGGGATAGTCATCTCTAGCTTTCAAGTTTCATTAAAAATTGAATATGTTCATCGCTGTTATTAACATTGCCTTCTCCAACATCTCTGCAGCCCACATTCATGCAAAGGAAGTTGCTTTCAGGTGGGAGGGGAGGGGTGTTACATACAAACCACAATTTTGTGGTTCTGCTGTAAAGTCGTCCCTAAAATATATTAGCACAATTTTTATAAGTACTTTATTCACGTGTAGGTGCTTCATGGTCTTTAGATTTTAAAAATTCTAAGGTCTTCCGGACTAGCGCTATTTTACAATTAAGGTATTGAGGTTAGATAGATCTGAAGTTACACTAAGGAAATAGGAGTTCAAATTTTGCATCACAAAATTAATAAAACTATCAAAAGCCCTGTAAAGTATGCCTACAAATATGGGAGTCCACATCAGTTAGGGCTTTCTATCATTTGTGTATTTACTTTAAATTATGGCAGCACCACACAACCAAGCAGTGTCTCTGGACCCTGACATTTCTCCTTTGGGCCGAAGCCTCACAGCACGAAAAGGCAATTAGCCCTGAGACGAGCTTCTGCTAGTCGTGTGTCAGAGATGCCAATTAAGCTTGGATAGTGTAGGACAGTTTTTCTCTTCTTCAGTACCATAGAAACTCTGTTCTACCCAACAGCAGACAAAAAAAAAAGCAGAAAGGATTTTTAATGTTAATAAAACTCAACACACAAAAAACAAGAATAAGCAGCAGCTGCTTTACAGCTTAACTTATGGAGTCATATATGGAGTGTGTGGAGACCCTCCACGAAAAACCTTCCAGGAAGAAAGGTGTCACATGATGAGAATGTGAAAGCTATCATCAGTTTTTCAAAGGGCTATGCTCCATTTCACAAGCTGATGGCTATGTGCCTCTGTAGGTGTGTATGTGTTTCTTACTGTCCGGGGACATTTGCCAGTATCTGGTGCCACTGTTTGCCGATATTGACAACGCAAATGGGCTCTGACCACACTTGCGGTGGATTTGCCCGGGGGACTACATGCTGGAAGCTGCAACTCATGACGAATGCCTGCTTACAAATAGAGTGAGGCCAACAGATGATGGAACTACCGCAGAGCTTGAGTTACTTCCACTGGATGCTGCAGGCACAGAGAAGTGTGGGACTGAACCTGTAGCTAATATCAGATGTAATGAAAAATGTCTTGGCAGTAGTGTGAAAGATTCTGATGTACTGTCTCGTTTCCTGGCGCTGTGGTGGACATTGGATCATATGGGGACAGTTTCAGCAGATGTATGTTAATGCTGCACTTTCATACACTAGTTGTAGTTTCTAAATCCAGCTATAAATATGCAACAATGACTAAAAACCATTACTCACACCAGGGTTTTGTGAGATCCAATTGCTCACCCAAAGCGATTACTTGGTGGTCACTTTAATATGTGTATGATGAAAAAAAACATCTCATCACCTTAACTATTCCTAGATTCCAACTTAGATTTTCTCTGTTTATCTGAAACATGGCTAAACATAAAACTAACCATCAGCAGTGCGAGAGGGAGTTGGAAAGTGTCTTTGGAAGCTCAAATGTCTTCTGTGATTATTGGAATATGTCAATCACTATTGACAAATGTAGCATTTTATGATGTATAAAAGGTTTAAGGGATTTGATGATAAGTTATCTACTTAGGTGCTTTTAATTTAAACTAGATAAGGAGACCAGGAACGCACACATAGCAAACAGTCTTAGAATGACAAAAATTATTGAAGGTCAAACTAGAATCACTAAATCAATTGCAGACTGACCACATTTTTAGCAATAAGCCTTATCATATTTCTAAGTAATTTAACACTGTCACACAGTTTATCAAACCGCAATTTAACAGTTCTAGCCAGAAGAATGACTAAAAATGGGTTCACATCTTTATTAAAATAGGTATTTTAACCATTTTTAAATACCAACGACGAAGGAATAATGCTCTAAAATGATACCTCAAATCTAAACTAGACCATGACAAGTGTCATTCTCATTTTGTCTACATTTCAAACTAAAATAAAACTTCAGGTAAGGATCATTAATGCCATGTAAACCTCTAAAGTTAGGGATAACTGTATTGTGTTTTTAAAAACTTAATAAAATCCACTAACATAGCCTTTAACTAAAATTATAAACCTGTCCATTTTTCTAGTGTGTGGAAGAAGGCAAATAACTACTCCAGTCCAGTGTTCAGCAATCTGATAGTAACACTGACATTAACAACCATATATCAATAAGTATCCTGCCTATTGTATCTAAGGTGGGAAATAAATGTGTACAGAGCAACTTCTCTAACACCTACACAAATGTTCAGACTCTCTACCTTGTCTGCAGTTTAGATTTAAGAAAAAATTCTTTGATGAAACTGCAAATTGGATCTTCATAGAGTGTGAAATCGTTGACAGACTGGGGTAACACAGTTGGTGCTGTATTTCTTTATGTAACTAACACTCTTGACACACTGGATCATAACATCTTGTCATCAAAATTATCCAATTTTCAGTCTGTCAGGAAAAAAATGTATCTAGAAAACAGAATTCAGTGTTGGGGGTATTGCAGGGTATTAGAGTTTATATGTAAAGGCAAAATTATAATTTTGACACAATGAAATACCACACAATTCTAAAAACAAATAATATGAGGTTTATACTGAAGATATATTATATTGCCTCAAGGAACTGAGGCCGAAAAACAGAGGGTATGCTCATATAGGCTCAGGATCACAGGTTTGCACTGATAAGCTGCATGCAAGTTTGCAGCCAGGGTGTGAGAGGAAGAGAGAGACAGAGAGGGGGGTACATCTGTGTACTCTTAGGCTTTACTAACTTGCAGGACTCACCATGCCACAGGCCCCAGAGTCTGGAGCATCCTCTTAACTAAAAAGACAGCTCTGTGGGCAACTGCCAAAAATGTCAGAAGAAGGGATGTGGAGGGAGAGGAGCATGTGTGAAAAAGTGGGACAAGAAAATCTGTGGTGGGAATAGATGTGGCAAGTCAGAGCAGAGGGTAGAGCTGAGGTAGGGTAGTAGAGCTGATGTAGAGAAACAGGTGTGCGAAAATTGTGTGTCTTCACTGGACTGTATGGACTGACGGAGCTGAGAGGGAAAATGTTGTTTTCTCTCCCACATGTTTCTACAAATAGAATCTGTTGACACGCCAAGCTCCAGTTTGAAACTAGAGTCTGCCATCAGAATTCAGTCACAAAGAACAATTTCTGGCTATTGGGCACAGGTTATAGAAACTGAACCAGAAAATTGCCAATCAATACAGAAAAATCATGCTGTTAATGTTCCTCCCTAGCCTCAAATACACTCGCCATAGTGCTATTGACTTGGAATGGGATGCAAGAAGTTGTCAGACAGAATCTTTGAGCTCCTTAGGAAATGGTCTGTGATAAATTGCTATTGCTAGATAATGGAGCAGCCACAGATATCCAAAGCATTTATCCAAATGAAAGCAGGGTTTTCTGGTATTATTTTTGGGGTATATCAGAGTTTTATAATGTGTGTGTCGTCAGTGTAAAGCAGGGTTTAAGCATTTTTCATTATTTTCATTTTTCAGAAATGCTAGACAATGGACCTTAAGCTGTAACACTCTTGGACTTCTCTGGACTTCTATTTTTGTATCAAACCTGTAGGAAAAAGTATTTGGGAGTAGTAAATCATACTGTCAAACTAACATGGGTAAGTCTAGCTGGCAGTAAAGAAAGCTTATAGGATACAAATACATTGGTGATTCCATCATTAACAAAATGTTGCACCTTAAGAAAGACTACAACAACATAACCTTTCACACTGTATTCGTACAGGATACATAGTGTACTGACAAAATGCAGAAATAAAAAAAAAAAGCTTTTACAGGACCATTCCATGATATTCATAATGGTACTGTATGGTTAAATACATTAACTCAGTGAACAGTCACATCAACAAAAAAATGCTATAGATCGGAACTAACTCCATATATGGTATAAAAGCCATCTATCCATTATATAAACATCTTCACCTTGTAATTGCCTGGGTGTTACATGATCCCAACTATCATTGGGCAAACGGAATGGTACACCCTGTATAGGTGTTAAATCATCCAGGAAAAACTAGTAAATGTAGTCTGATTTTACTTAACATATACATTAAAGGTCACAAAAATTTAATTATTATATATAATAATTTATTATATAAATATTTTCAAATAAAGATTACACTCTGTGATTTTAGTACATGCCAACAAGAAATGCACAAAATATACAGGTATACAGGTAGCAACACCACTGTGTGTGTGTGTGTGTGTGTGTGTGTGTGTGTGTGTGTGTGTGTGTGTGTGTGTGTGTGTGTGTGTGTGTGTGAGAGAGATACATACTGCTGCTTGTTGTCTCTTTAGCTTATCTCTGTACTCCTCCAGCTCCTGCAGGTTCAGTTCAGGCGGGAGTTTCTATAATCACACACAGAAACAAACAGATAACCTTATTGCTTGTGTACAGTGTACACTCCCTCACAGGTGAAAGCACCCAAGACACACTCATACTTACACTGTTAGTTCTATATAGATTTATGCTGCTTGTATACTGCATCAGCTTCATTCATAGACCATACATACAGCATTCTACAGTATAGCAGTATGCAGAAGAAATGCTGGAACTCAGGGTCATAACAGGAACATCATTTACCTTAAGAGATCTGATCTTCACTCCTGAATATCTAATTTTTTTTTTAAATACAGTGCTGTGAAAAAGTATTTGTCCCCATTCTGTGTTTTTATTTTTTGCATATTTCATTTTTATCAAACTAATTTTAATATTACACAAAGATGACCTGAGTAAATACAAAATTCTGTTTTTAAATGATAAAAAAATATGTCCAAAACTGCCTGGCCCTATGTGAAAATGTAATTAACATTCACATTCTTCTCAGTGTTCATGATTCAACAGTAAGAAAGAGACAAAAACAGCATCCATGGGCGAGTTCAAAGGCGAAAGCCACTGCTGACCAAAAATAACATAAAGGCTCGTCCCAAAAAACATCTTGATTATCCACAAGACTTTTGGGCAAATATTCTGTGGACTGATGGGACAATAGTTGATTTTTTAAGGTGTATGTCCCACTACATCTGGCATAAAGCTAACACAGCATTTCATAAAACGATCATCATACTAACAGTCAATCATGGTGGTGGAAGTGTGATGGTTTGGGGCTGCTTTGCAGCTTTAGAACCTGGATGACTTGCTATAATTGATGAAAACCTGAATTCTGTTCTATACCAGAAAATCTTTAAGGAAAATGTCAGGCCAGCAGTTTGTGACCTCAAGCGTACTTTGGTTATGCAGAAGAACAATGATCTGAAATACACTAGCCAATCCAACTTAAAATCGATTGAGATGCTGTAGCATGAACCTAAACAGGCTGTTCATGCTTGAAAATCATCCAAAGTGGCTTAATTAAACCAATTCTGCAAAGAAGAGTTCCCCCACAGTGTTGTGAAAGACTCATTCCCAGTTATCCCAAATGCTTGATTGCAGTTGTTGCTGCCACTGGCGCAACCAGTTATTAGGTTTAGGGGGCAATTACATTTTCACAAAGGACCCGGCTTTTTTCTCTTAATAAATGAAATCAATCATCAACAGCATTTTGGATTTACTCTGTTTATCTTGTGTAATATTAAAATTAATTTAATCTGAATCATTAAATAAATGAATGGCAAATACTTTTTCACGGCACTGCATCTCAGGCATTTTAGAGAAATCTTAAGCTAGTTTGAGTGGTGTGGCTGAGGATACTGTAGCTGTATCTTCCATCCAAAAAAACAAAAAGAACTTGCTCTATAAAAACACTTTACCTGATCATAAGTCAGATTAGTAAAGAAGGCAGAGGATGTTATTTAGTAAACAGCAAACAAACTCTGCTAGGAAAAGAAGATATCCATGGCCCAAAGGATGATAAGTAATTACTTTCCCCTTGACTGAAAGTCTCATTTCAGATGGTGTAGCAATACCTAGATAAATCTAATGAGATTTCACACCCTTCTTATGTTGAATGGATGCAATCCATCAATCTGGACGTCAATGGTATGCATGCAGCTCTGTTTAAATTTTAGAGACAGCAGCTCAGGTGAGAAGCTTTAACTCTGCCAGTCAGGTGGGGTTCAAGCACAGAAAACCATAATTATTCACATTATAAATGCAATATTGCCGTTATCAGAATTACTGAAATGTGATGGTTTTTGATGGAATTACTATTTCCTGAGGGGGCGTGGGAAGTTGAGAGGGAGTTTGCTGTCATAATTTTCCAGGTCAGTGGTGCTCATTCAGTCAATAACACAAATGCTTGCTCATTCGTACAATGTCTGACCTCCAGTTCATGCTGCACCATGTCGAAGGAGTCGTTAGAGAAGTAGACCTCCTCTATGCTGTCGATGATCTCCTGCTCTGCCTGGGGGTCGATGGGCTGCTCCCTCAGCTCCCGCAACTCCTCCTGAAGGAGGCAGGGACAGAGAGCGACAGAAAGAGAGGGAGAATTAAAATATGTGGTTGAAGTAAGTAATACCAGACCAAGTGGGGCAAAACAGAGAATTTCATCATTTCACAGCTAATGAAAACAACAAACAAACACATCAAAACAGAGAAAGAAACACACAAAGCACAAAAAGTAAGCAATGCCAGGAGAAAGAACTATAAGGGAGGAGGATGGGATTAGAGAATGAAGAGGTACAGAAGAGATTGAGAGAAAGTGAAATGGTGAAGGACAAAGCTGGGAGAAGCCAAAATAAATGGGTCAGTGAACAAGGGGCAAGGAGAAGGGAAAAAAAGGTGTGTAGTAAGAAAAAAAAGGAGGAGGAGGAGAAAACACTAATCACAGGGTTTGGGAGAAGATTGCAGCTTGTTTCATCGGACAGCTATCATGGGAGATGGCAGCTGAATGCTGCCATCTCCTTGCCTTCAGAGGGAAGATGAGAAGAAATGAATCACCAAAAAAGATTCCCCTTCACTGCATTGCTGAAAAACATCAGAGCCTTATTGATTAACATGCTGTGCTTCCGTCGAGACTGTGCTGCATAAGGACTTTCAGATGAAGGGTTTCAAACCCCCTGCCCCTCCTGACTGCCTTAATGAGCCAAGCTATAGTCACACGTCAATAACACAGTGGTGAAACAATTATGTTAGTTGTATTCACCAAGAAAACATTGCTCAACGCTAAATTAAAGTATAACAAGACCATGTTCAAAATCACTCCCTCTTTAATATATATAGTAAACTATAGTTATATAGTGTCTGTGGCATGTTCACTACTTTCTGCTCACGCAATTCACTGCATCACATTTTGTAAATGCAAAAGGATTTTTATTTTATTATTTTAATTTACTGTCCATTATGTAGATCATATCCATGCTAGCAGGTCCTCAAAGTTGCAAAAGTTGCACACTGGTGCTTTTAGCTAAATGCTTACATGCTCCCAATGACAACACTAACATGCTGATATTAAGCAAGTATGTTTACCATGTTCACCATCTCAGTATAGCCAGTTAGCACTAAACACAATGTACGGTCCCAGCCACACAGGATTGCTGCTCCCAGTCAAAAGCCTTCAACCAGCTGGCATTTTAGACTTTGACAAAAATTATTATCACCCTCTGCTTCTGCATACTAAAACTACTAGTTACTTCACCTGGCAGGTAAAAACAGATTGTCACATGCTTCCACAGAGGGGGCTTAGAAGCATGGATGGCTGGATGTGGCATTATGGGACAAAAGCAACCTATATGCTCCTTTATACTATCATACTCTATTAAATAAACAGAGATCTCCACACATCATTTCATGCAGACGTCATGAGATAGCAGACACTGATCAAGAAAGGCATGTTAGACACCTGACTAGACACAAATATTTCCGCAGTTACCATCAGCAAGAAGCATGCAGCAAAGCGACAAAGTGTGCCAACCATGTAATCAGCTTCTGTGGGTGAGAGTGTGTCTTGCAGAGTGACATTTATAGGAAGCAATGTTGCTGTGAGTAACTTTGATGTTTGCAGTAAAATATAGCCTAATTTAATTCAATTATACAAAGAGATTCCCTTTTACACCATGTATAAACTAATATAAGGTAATTGGGAGGATGGAAATAAAACATTAATGTTTTTAAATGTGTGCATTTGTGCATGTGCAACTGCATTACACAGACCTTCAGGGAAGTGTGTGTGTTGTATGAGTTCCCGTATTTGAATCAGGTAAAGGAGGGAGCAGGAGCCTGGGGGAAATGTGTGGGTGCATGCGTGACTTGGGAAAGGAGGGGTAGGGTGAGGCTCTGTCATCAAAAAGGGTGGGTGGGAAATCAGTTCAAATGAGAGGAAAAGCAAAAAGGGGAGGGTTGGATGACTCACTGGCACAGAAAGTTGGAGCAGAGAGAAAAAGATGGTGTGTCCCTCTTGTGAAGTCGCTCCAGTATGATAAGAGCAATTCACCTCTCTGTGTCACTGTCTTTCTCCCCCCCCCCCCCGTCTCTGCTTCAGTCTCCCACCTGCAGTGATGTGCAAAACTCTAAACATATTTTAAGTGACTGATTCATTGAAAGGCTACCTCAGGTTAAATGATTCCCTTCCCTTCCTGCCGCTGTGCAGGCACAAAACAAAACAGAAGCTGCTGTGTCCCAAACATGAAACCCAACGTGAGCCGCTGTGAGGCTTTGATCAGATTTCATTTTGAAGGATGAGGGACAAACAAAACACCCTTCATCTCCCTCTGCAAATTAATGAAATTCTCATCTTGTTGCGGAAATTAGAAATCTATTTGCACCCAAAGTGCGGGACATTTAAAAAAGCTTTATCAAAGAATTGCAGAGCTGATTGAATGTGGATAATCAAGCACGGTGCAAGAAAAGTGCTTAACAACAGGGGACACTGGTAAAAAAAAAAAAAAAAGAATCATAGGAGATTTGTGTCCTGGGAGACACAGGGATAGAAAGACGGTGAAATGAAGATACTGAGATGAGGGCCAATTACATCCACAATAGAATCGTTCGTTAGGTGAACAAATGAAAACCTCCTTATTGTAATCACTGCTGAATATGTATGCAAGTCTAACTGGGCACATATCCCCATCTGCTCCTAAACAAGGGTTTAACACTGTTGTCTTGTGGGACATTAGGACAAAATGACAGCCAACAGCAACATCCAGGCTTCCACACTGCAGTCAGCTGCCAAAGTAACAGATGATACTATTGACTTTTCACTTCACTACATAATTATAATACGTTTCACTCAGCACTGCCTTTACAGAGCCAAAAGCAATGGCACTACATACTGATGATGCTACACAGTTATTCAAAAAAATGAGAGCATAGTGAGGCTCATCTCATATTAGCTCATCTCAGAAATATACCTGACTGAGTCACCTAAGGCATTTATGTGAACTGAGAGCTGTGCTCTCCCAGAAATGACATGCTATCAAACATGTTCTCTTCACAGCTTTAGCCCCAGTCTTCATCTACAGGAAATACACATTTTGCTATAGGCTCTCAGGCAGTCATATTAGTCCTAAGACCTTAAAAAAATGCAATGTTGAGCGTGTGAAGCACTCAGTCTGTAATTCTAAGATACAAAAATGAGGAAAGAGTGAACCAAGGCTGACCCCTGCTGGTGAGATGTGCTACCTGCATGGCTCTGCAGCACTAACGAGAAGCATAAGACAGCTTCCGTTAACCTCAGCAAAACCAAAGACTCAGGGTAAAACCTACAGTTCTCAAGTACTCACATCTCCTGAGCATCACACATTTAGGTAGTAATTACTAATAATTACTTTGATTATCAATTATTTCAATCGCTTAGAAAACAAGTATCAAGTGCACAGCATGAACATCATTGTAGGTTCTGATAATAGAAGCCATCAAAACTTCTGATAAAGGTTGAAGAGGTTAAAGAGAGAATACACCACAACACCACAGCTATAAAGAAAATCCTGACTTGAAGGGGTAAATCACCTTTGAGCAGCAGGGATTGGAAAACATTTTTCTTTGTTTTTAATGTGAACCCACAGAGCAGCTTACAGCATTTGAAAAACCCAGAGGAACAAAAGGAATAAACACATCAAAAGGGTAAAAAAACCAGCTTTGAGACATTTGTAGTTTTCAATTAAAAATAATGGAATAAAGTTCTGATTTTTAAAGGTTTTGGTGCAAATTAGCTCTTTTTTGACACATGAAATGGTAAAAAAAAATTATTAGCTCAGGTTTAAATGTCAAGGACCTCATTTTTAATCATTCTCTTTGAGATGATATCACATTGACATCCTGAATGAGGTAAAACGTTTATTAAATTTCGGTCCCAGGCACAAGGAGGAGATTTCAGTGTTTGGGCATTAGGCACACAGCAGCAGGTGAACAAGAGCGATCACATTTTCTTTGAGAGTACGAGAGTTTCCCTTGACGGTAAAGCGCCGCTGTAGCCAAGAGTCTCACTTATTTCTGCGCACATAACCAGTCTGACATGTGTGAAAGGAACCAAATCAAATGTTCCACCTCAGCAGTTCCACAGAGTAGCTCTACATTATAGCACAAGCCAAATTGCAAATGTTGCATCGGTTATCTATAGTTCATTCACTTCTGTAATAATCCACCCAGGGCATGTAGATTTGGCAAAGTTGTTTTTACAACCAGTTCAGTCTTAAATTAAACAAATACTTGATATATGTTAAAAATACAAAGCAAGAGTTTCCAAAAACTAAATTTAATACATTTTAAATTATATAAAACAGCAGCAGTTCCAGTGTCTAATGAACAGTTAACGTCAATGGTGAATAAATCCCAGCTCGCAAAGATCGTCTTAGCTACTATATCCCAGAATAATATTTTCAAAATATCTTGTTAGAAATATTAGCATTTCCCTGATTATTACTCATATATTATCAAGTCCTCAAGTCAAGCCCCCAAATAATTACACAACAGCATCATTTGTCAATCATTCCCCACTCAGTCCTTCCCCCCTGCAGTCAGCCAGATGTTGCTGTCAGCTTCTGGGGGATGATAAATGATGGGTATCATAGCTAAAATGGTTGGAAACCCATGAATAGCTCCAAGAAGAAAGGGCATGTTGCATTAAAACAGTAGCAACGCTGTCAAGGGCCTTGGTACCACAAAGAGCAGTGCGTGTGTAAGTACTGCAGTGTTCACCACAGAGGTACTGGTCATGACATACTGAAGATTATTCACCTTTAATCAACAGGGACTGTAGATTTCAGTGCATTTAAAACCTGGCCTTTGTGAGTCCTATTTCATTTTCCTGAAAGCTGAAAGTTCCAGAGGCAAAGTCAATAAAGTCAAAGCGTAATATCATCAAATAATGTTGAGGCTGAACACATATTAGGCAGGTGTTTGCAGTACACAAAGAAGAATGAATTCATGGGTGCCATGGAGCAGTAGGTGTGTGTGCATAACACTCACATTAAAACTAGCCCTTGCAAAACGATGCCTCAAATCGCAGACATTCAGACAGAGCAAGTGTGAAAGGATTTACAGTCATTCTGGGCCCACGTTTCTAGCACGAACAAAGGGGAATATTTCCAGCCTAAAACCAAACCAGTGTCTGATTACTGCATATCCAGTTTGGACACAGCCTCACCTGATACCAGTCTCAAAGCTGCAGGAACCAGGAATCCTTTGAAAGAAAGAAATCTTTCTCCAGACACTCCCATCTCCTTTCATAGAAGCTTTAATTCCACGTACACAGGATAAAGTGCCATGTATCTTATCTGTGCTTGATCTGAGTGGCTTTCTCCAATAACAAGAGTAGCAACAGCACAATATCGTCTACAAAAAGCATTCCACTGATATGAGCTGATGACCTGGAATTATTAGGATTATACAATATTGTTATTCATCACGAGAAAATACCGTATGTGGTGTTTATTTGTTATGAGCCTTTCAAAAGAGATTTCCAGTGTTATTCAAACATTTTTTTTTCTTTTCTATTAAAAACAGCAGATTAAAAGATCTGGTTGTGCACTTTTTTTTTCACAGCTCTCACAGATGAATGGCCAGAAAGATACTTCCTTTTCCATCTTATCTTTTGCAGCATGTGATCAGCTCACATTCTTACTGATTATCACAAACACAACTCAACTCACGTAATGTTCAGACCAGGTTGAGAGTCATAATAATGACACGCTAGCAAAAACAGGGAGCCATTTGAAAGGAGACAAATGAAATGTCTGGTTGAATGGGCCTGGCTCATGTCACCCTGCACTATGAATAGAGTTGGTCACCTTCCAATTTCTACTCAGCCAAATTAATAAAAGGTTATCACGACAAGGCAAAGTCACAACAAGCCAGAAACTAGCAGCGCATTGAGGTGTAAGTAAGTAACTGACTATACATTATGTAGCTGCACTGCTACTTCGCCTGCTCTGTCTGCTCTTGACAAATTGAATTTGCACAAGTGTATAATGATAAATGCTTCCTGTGACTAAGCAGGACGGATTGCTTTTTCACACGCTGCCATGCCGAAATGCCGAAAAGTCATGGCAGACTGCATTTCACATGCTCGGTGTTAGGATTGATGTGTCCTTAAGTGATATAAATGGGTGTCTCTAGTCTCTTTATACTACTGTCTTTGAAAACCTGCAAGTGTGATGTAGTTTAAAGCAACAGATGCCATTTACAAGATGTAATACAACATATAAAGCACTGATGCTTGAATTATCTAGAATTTACTAGGTTAATTGTCAAGATCATCTGACATATACAACCTTGCTACTTCAATTTATCTACTTTAAATACTACACACACGTCATCCGGTAAAGATAACAGCTCAAAAGCACATTCATAGCTTTGCAGACTTTTATTTTGTAGTGAAGCAAATAGCTGCATTTTTAACTTCTCAACAAACCTTTTAACAGAAATTATCAGACTATACTACAAAATGGCATCAGATACGGCAGATAAGACACATGTACAGATGCGATGCTGATCCAGTTAAGTGTTATGATGATGAAAGAACATGAGCATCACAAATACAACAAACATCACAGTGCAAATGACAACTACAGTTTCAGCTATGAAAGTGAAGCTTACCTTGCTCGGGATCCTCAGATTCTCCACAGGACTCAGGTCTGCCATACTCTCTTGGGGGCTTTTCAGGCCCTGTCAACAAAAGAGCCACTATAAAGCTTCAGGAGACCAAAAACGTCAGGTAACATTAATATTTCTTCCAGTTATAACCTGTTTCCGTTGTGGCATAGCTTGCTGTTCATCAGCACACTACTACATGCTGCAAAAAGTGGAACTGACGTCCAGATCTCTGACAGCGATATGCTCTGTTTAGTCCAACAGTGAATCAGTAAGTCTAGCATTACTGGTGTTCAAACTGAGAACTTCCCTAACCGCCCAGTTTGCACTGTTGTGCTTGTACAATGATAAACTGCAACAACTAGGTCGTGAATATAAGTGCCTACACACATGGGTTTTTTTTTCTTAATATCAGGTCAAAAGGTCGGAACTGTTAAAAAAAAAAGCCGCTTTTACCGCAGCTGAATGTGCGCTTCAAAGAGCAACACGATGAGCTGTCAAATAGCTAGCCAGTTAGCTTAGCTAGCTGTTATGCTAGCTACCTGCATATGTGAGAGACAAGCGGCCAGCAGCTTTGCTTCTGTCCACCTGCTACGCTCACCTGCCGGGCCATTAGAGACTTGATCTTCTGCATCGGAAATCCAACTTGTGTGACTAGACAAATAAACGAATTAAGATACAGTTTTGTTTTGTTGTCAACGATGCTCCTCCATCACTACGAAAGGGAAGCCATAGTTAAACGTCACGTGGTTAGTATGGCAGGAACCGAAACTTCGCCAAGTATCATGGGAAATGTTGTTTTTATGAAGAGGCATTATTCTGACCTGACTGTAAGAGAAATCAATGCAGGTAAAAATTGAAAATAACCCAAGTCAATTAAAATATATATATGTTGTTATAAATAATAATAATTATTATTATTTAGCTTAAAAGGGGCATAAGTATTAAATATGGGATACATGTATTTCTGTCATACACCACTTGATGGTAGTAATTTAACGCCTAAGAAACAATACAGAAAAATGTAGAATACAAGTAGTAGTTGTAAAGAATGTTATTCTACCTTTCTGTTCAAATGTCTCAGCTCTAGGTGTCAGGTGAGACATTTTACATGTTTAAATAATGTTTAATTAATTTAATACATTTGACTATTTCAGAAGAAAATATTGTTTACTCCTCTAAATTTATCTGGCAGTTATAGAATAAATCTAGACATAAATGTGTCAGTATGAAAATGAAAACTCACTGAAGACATTTTTCTGCATACTTTTACTTTCGATTCTTTAGGTAAATTAGACTTTGTTTTACTGTTTATTGTGCTGCCATGTTTATTAAGGAAAATAACATTTCCTTTCAATTGAGCTCATCATGCCAGCCATGACTTAGTGCCATGTAGCTCCATTTTTGCCAAGAAACTAGACCTGGCTCTGAATTCAGTCTGTTTTGTAATTGCTCCCTTAGGCGTTATTTCGAGCAGCACTTGGTTAAAAGCAGGCAGCACGCAGCAGTCAGCAGGCAGTATGAGCTCTATTTCCTGGTTAATGATGCCTCAGGCTATTTCCCAGTCAAATGAAGGTGAGATCACTCTTGTTAGGTGAATTTACTCCACTGTTGTTTGTTAGGCAGTCATCCACAGTGCGGAGCCACCCTTAAAGCACACACTGAGACGGAACAGATGGCAAGCCCTACCCGGAGATGCCACCACAGTGACACTGAACACTCACTTGGTCGGTCCATAAGCTTGTTATTTTTAAACAGTGAGTTAATATGGTACCTAAATAATAATAATAATGTTGTAAAATAGCTATCAAAACATAAAATAATTTATTTGTGAAAAACTACAAACCACCTAAATGACTAATCATTTCAAATATTTAATTTAAACAAAATATAACTAGCATTGGATTCAGACATTTTTAGTGTAGACATCATCTGTCGTGAATTTGTATAGAAGCGCTTAGCTTGGGGTTGACACAGTGAGGACAACACAACACAAAGTTTTGGTAATAAACCGAATTATAACAGAAAGAAGACTTGATGCCATTGAGTTGTCAATCTCAAAAACAAGTATCAGGCAACTAACTGCGGACGTCTTTCATTTTGTAAATTGCAAATAAATCTTGCCCTCAATTTTCTTAACAGAACATCTTTGTCTCTGGTTCTTTAGTTGTCGGATTTTTCTCCTCCTCCTTCTACCTCTTCCCACTATCACACACGTGCACAAATACACTCATGCACACACACACACACACACACACACACACACAAGCGAATAAATGTGTGTTTTTATCTGCTCGTGACAAGCTGTCAGCAGGAGCAGGTGGAGGGCACTCTGCCACATGCTGAACTATCCATCTGTTGCTGCCTGTCTCCATATCATGCATGGTACACAGCAAACCAACACAGCCAGGCCAAGAGCAACAAACACTCAACAACAATTCCGAGACAAAAAGTAACTCATACACTTGTGATAAGAGATATCACAGCCAGGCCATCAGACAAAGACTGACTGTGAACCAGTAGAACAACTGACATTTTTCCTGGCTTTAGCTAATATTTCCATCTGGCATGGAGAAAATGTTCATTTGAAGCCTGTGACTGTGATTGTTATTCCATGAAAAAGACATGTATAAAGAATTCTAGAAATTATGAAATGAAGTATATAGTCTTTGTCTTTGTATGGAGTCAAAAATCACATAAATAGTAAACAGTTAAATCTTTAATCAAGTACAAAACAAATATGAATGCAAACTGTACAATAAATTAAGAATTGTTAATCATTTTCCTTGTTTGAGCATTTTATTATGACCATGTTGAGCAGAACAAATGCTACATTTGAGGAAACAGGGTAAAGAATTCCTATAGGAATAAATAGATTTGAGCAAAACATAGATATAGAACCATATGTATAAAGAATCTGCAGTATAGTTCATGTACAATATTTACACTTAATCTAAATATATTTCATACAAGAAAATCAATTTGTTTTAACACTTGTCTTTGTACAAAACAGACTCTCTTTGGGGAGAATGTTAAATGAGAAAGATAATGTTGAAATAACAAACAAAACTTTTGAATTTTAAATTAAATACATGCTTGAAACACTAACCTTGTAGGAACTGTTTAAGGTATAGCCTAATGTAAAAATCAGACACATCTACAAGTGTGCTCGGTTTAATATGACCTCAGTGACCTTTATTTCTGAATAGAAAAAAGCTAAAATTTCAAAGTCAGTTATACTTTCACATTTAAAAAAAAATTCAAGCCATACACATACATTTTCATCTCACTATAAAAGACATTTGTCCCAAACTTTGGACAAAAACAGTGCACAATCAGGTTGTGTACTCACTCAAGTCTCCATCATCCCTTGTGCAAAAAAATGGGGCACCAAAACCTCTGTTCCAGGCTTTGATAACAGAGGCTTCAGAGAGGAAAGCTACATAGGAGTCTTAAAGTGAAAGTTACATCTCAGTTACTTCAGCAAACTCTGGCTAGGGGTTTCAGGAACATGTCTGATCACATCGTAAATGGTGGTGTGCATATCCTGTACTGACTCGAGGCGAGCCAGAGATCTGCATGAAGCCTGCAGGGCAGCAACGTGGCAAAATGAGTTCAGCATTTAGATTAAATGGATACTGACGTTTTGTCATCTATGTACAACATGAAAATTACCTGAGCAGATTCCATTTTACCAGGTATGGAGACAAACTCATAGATGCCAAAATCTTCCGTTGCATCCTCATGACCTGTGGATACACAGGTTTTAATATCTGACCACCACTTTTTCAGTAAGGGGATTAGTATCTTCTCTCAGTACGGACTAATGCCATGACTCAATAAAGCCATGACCTGCTTTACAGATGGAATAATTGAGAAATCCTCATCTTGTTTACCTTTCTGCCCTACACTCAAACCTGTTTTTCTTTTTTTAGGAATGACTTTCAGTTTACCGGAAAACCAAAGCCCTCATTCATGAACCTCATTCATTATTCCTTTTAATTTTGCCTCACAACATATGGTGTAAGGTATGTGTATGTGTAAATACTGTGCAACAACACTCTATAATGTGGGTTTCCTGAACATCAGTGTCTGGCTGTATAAGTAACTAAAAACAGCTGAGGAAGAAGCAGTTTACCTGAACGGTGAGGTCTTTTCTGCTCCGAAAGTGGTCTGCAAAGGCAAGTAAGTCAGTTCATTAAAGTGCTCGTGTGAATTGAAGGTACGATGAATACTGTCTGTCTTCATTTCATATTCAAGGCTCTTACCTGTTGTAAATGCTCATAAGCACTGTTGGTAATGGAGAGACAGTGAAATAGTTATTCACAAACAGACTTACGTGCTATTTAATTACATTTATGATTAACTTCAACACGATCCTCAGCGCAGCAAGTCGTTGGTGTTATCTCACACCAGGAAATAATAACATTTAACAGCCGTATTCAAATCGCAGACATTCAGATTTCAAGAATGGGACATGTAAAACAGAGAGCTGAGCTGGCAGGGATTAACAAGTGCAGAGTGTGTTACCTCTCTTAGGATGGCAGGATCTCCTCAGGAAGAACAACAGCATAGAACCGATGATGAACAAACAGCAGACAGTAATGGCTGCCAGCGGAGGCATAGAGCTTCCTTCCGCTGTGTGCTTCTCTTTCCCTGCAAACAAGACAGACACTCATTTTAGCCATGTTTTCTGCAAGGATTGATACTGATATGCTATATATATTTAACGTCTTTACAAGTATAAATTCTAATTAATCTGCTGCTCCTTGAATATTCATAGTGATCTCATCCATCATTCTTTTTTTTTCACTATGTTTTATGGCCACAACTCACACAAACTTGAAGAAATGCCCATCAAACCATGTAGCGTTGGGGCTAATTAGAAAATGTTACCATTTTAACTAATTCAGGATCTAGTAAATATTTCCTGCTAAACATTAGCATGTTAGCATTTAATTAAACAGCCATAGAATCTGTGGCCTAACAGAGAAGCTAACACGGCTGTAGACTCGTGTGAAAAGCTTCTTTGGTAAGCTTCATAAGACATTTCGATGTCAACAAAAAATGACTTCTGTTGACTCAATAAATGCCATTTTAAATCATAGCCAGTTACCATCATTAAGCTTTTCTCCATATCACCTAGACAACATATCAATGTCATGTTCGCATACAGAAACTCTGCATGCTATAAAACCTCGTCAATAAACACAACAGCTGTTATCCTCTGTTTGCTTTCCCAGCCACTGAACTTTAATACAGTCTGCAGGCGTTAGATCCTAGCAACCGAGATAAAACCGGAGTTTCATAGTAGGCATGTATATTTCATGGTACATCCATAACCTGGTTTCACTTCTCACCTGTTGTGCACACACTGCTGCCACTACAGTATTTCTACCCAACTGTTCCCTGTGTTTGTCATCACCAAGCTATATTTCTCCTAGCTCATCAAACTTTTCTGCTTTTGGCATGACGCATTGTTTACAGAGTGGTTATTATAGAAGATTCCCGAAAACCTACCCACGCTCTGCTTGTTCTTGCCATATTTCACCCTCTACACACCTGTTCCTAAGCTGGCCACCACCAGAGTAAACTGGGCCTCATCCTGCTTTTTTGTCACATTGTTGAAAGCGCGGCACATATACTCTTCAGCCTGGGCCAGTCTGTAGGAGAGAACCTTCAATCGAGGGCCCTCAGTGATGACCTGGGTGGAATTGCTGCTCTTGGAGATCCAGACGTAGCTGTTTGGTGGGTTGGAGTCAGCCTGGCATTCAAAGTAGACCAGCTCACCGGGGTTGATGGTGAACACTCCCCCTGTTCGAAGACCCTGGTCGGAGTTCACCTCCAGGTTGTAGGGGCCATCTGCAGGGGCCAACAGTGGGTCAGGGAAACATGACAGATTTCTGCTATAAAGAGTGCTTTTTTTACACAATGATTATTTTACTATAAATAGTTTTATTTAAACACATGATGGGCTTGGAAGTTAGCTTTTGACCATAGGTTCCCAGAATCTAGAGCAACACATGACCCCCTCCATTTGAGTGTGTGTGGCCTTGAATAAGACACTTAACCTACTCAACAACTCGAGTGCAGGTGTGCAGCCATTAGAAGATCACATAGTACTGAGCAAATATAAGGAATCTATGTGTGCAACTTTGAGTGTGGAGCAGGCGTTGCTAAATGTGTTATGTTCAGCACAGCTTAATGACACTGCTCATCATTAAAGTCAACTGTTCATTTTTTCCATCACAGTAATTATAAAAAAAATAAGGTGTAAATATTACACTTAGAAATACTACATGGGTGATTTCATGTCTTGTGTGCAAGACATAACTGTTTGTGGTCATACAGTATATTTTCTACTTTTACTATCATTCGACATCTTATTACTATATAAACTAATATTTGTACATGGAAAATGTTTTGTGTTGAAACTATTTGACTGCAAAAATGCAATACCTACAATGTCTCACCATAGCATCTCTAAGCAATAAAGTCTCTATGTTACCTCTGTTATAACACCATGATCACTGTTACTTCTTTGAGTGACATCAATAATTTTTAGTAGGTGCAAGATAGTGTTCCTAATTGTGGTAGAACTGATGATATATTTTAACTGTTAGTAGCTGATCATTGGTTGCTGAAGAATATTACTGAATGCTACACAAATTTATTTTGTCTATGTAAACAGAAATGACATGGACAAAACATACCAGTGGCGCAGTTCTCAGTCACTATATTAACACACCCACACTTTGAACATATTGACTATAGAGACAGGGTGGAGCATGGATTAAGAAAATTACAGATAAATGCACGCCACCTGGCAGAAATGTGAGAAAATAAAACATTCAAACGAATTCATGGAAAGATTACATGTAGGCTCTCAGAATCAGAACCTCAACCTAGTGAAACCAGGAGTTTATCAGCTAATCTACACCCTCCAGTCGAGAACAGAGGAGCTCTGTGAGATAAGCAATATGCAAATATCACCCAGTAGCAGCCACATGTTTTCAGCAAGCAGCCATTTCCATATGACCTAACACAGTACTACTGAAGAGCAATACAAAAGAGAAAATACAATGTAGATATGTCTATTGCTTTGAGTTTCTGAACTTTGTGACAAATTTCTGTTTAGAAAAATATGTATCTCTGCAAAATGTTATTAGTTGTTGGTTTTTTTACCAGAGCTGGTCCTGTTGTGTACCAAATTAAAAAGCACACAGTTATGTAAAAGCAATTACCAAAAGTCAGTTAAAAGTATCTACTCACAGTACACATTTAGTTCCATGGCCCTGCTGAGTTGTCCCGAGCTGACAGTGTTACTGGCCACACAGTGATAAGTTCCTTTGTCTTCTTTCCTGACAGGACTGATTAACAGAGTGGACTTGTCTTGGGAGTAGTAATATCTGTCACTGGGATCCAGTGTGACATTGTCCCTAAACCACTGGAACACAACTCTTGTTCCTTTTTCAACAGAACAAGTCCAGGTTATGTTTGCCTTGTCTTCGACAACTGCATTGAGTGGGTTCTTGTCAATGACTGGAGTGGAAACAGGGACTAAGGAAAGAACAAAAAGAATCTGTAAATGTAGGACTGCGTCCACCTGCTGTCAAACAGGTCATCATGACATGATGCATGATAGAAAAACACTCACCATCCACAGTTACATGCACAGTTCTTTCCTCCTTGATAACCAGTCCTGTCTTGTTATAAAACTCTATGTTGAGGCTCAGATGATATTCCCCCTCATCATCTTGTTTTAATTTCTGGATCAGTAAAGAAACATTTGGTTCTTTGAAGAGGAGGTGGCTGCGGTACATCATATCAGTTATTGCGTTATCTTTGGTAAACGTCACCAACGTGGTCCTGGTACCGCTCAGCCTGGTGTGGGACCAAGTTCCCTGGATGTCAACCTCGTCCAATGGAAAGTGAGTCTCTACAGACAGGAGCAGTGATTTCCCTTCAATACCATGATGAAGGGACATTGGGACATGGATGAATTCAGAGTTGACACCTGTGTTGGTAGAGATTATATGATAGAAGTGTGAGAAGGAGGAAAAGTATGGTATGTTCAGTATAAATACTGAATCATAGCATTTATTATCATTTATAAGTGAGTTTTCTTTTAAACTGATGCTGCACATGTTTTCATGAACTGCACCATATTGATGTTAGACAAACATTGTACATATTGATTAGAGGAGTGAAAGTGACAATACAAAAGCAGAACATGCTTATTTTCACTTACAACGTTAACCCAGCTCTTTTTTTTTTTAACTCTCTCATCTTATGTTCTACGTCCTAGTCCTGAAGGTTCAGGTAATATTGACCCAGCTCATTACACAGTGTTGCTAGACAAGGATGAGGCCCGTCTCTTTGATTCAGAACCTGTCGCAAAACAAACACTTGAGCTGTCTGCAGTAACTAGATAACTGCTGATCTATTGCACCTTGAGGTTTGTTTAGGCTGTGGCTGGTTGCCAGGGCCGTTTATTCACTGGTAGCTGGCTGAAAACAGACCTAGGTATTAAAACACCAGGGAGCTGTGCAGACATGGTCATTTTAACTGTATGTTTAAACAATATTTTCACTCATCATGTTGTAGGATCTTTCTCCCTTTTATACATTTTACATATCGTTTTGTTGAGTTCAGCACTCAAAGTTAAACTGAGCTATGATCTGGCATCATTCAGAAGGGATTTTTGACAATATTATATATTATTTTCTAGGAAACTTTTGACAGTTTGAAGTTGAAATGTGAAGAGAATTAATGGACCGTGTTTCAATGCCAGGTTGAGTAAAGCAGCAGCATGTGAGTAGGCAGTGCTACTGTGAGACAACCTAGAACGTAAAACCTCTCACTTTTTGTTCACAGTAATTTCTTTTGTTTTTCCCATTTTTCTTATTTGTTTGTCTTCTGTGTTCTGCATGCTCTATTCTATGTTTCTCTTTTTTAACTCTTACACTCTGAGAGCAAATGTGAATTTGCCATATATTTTCAAATAATTACATTTTTAGATGGTGCAAATAAATGAAATGGTCTTCATATGAAAATCACATTTCCACACTTCCTGTTCCTTTGGGATGTTGAGCAGGTGTCAGCAAGGTCACTGGTGACTGCTGACCACGTTGCTCATCACAATAGATTCACTGTGCGTCTGCTGTTATGTCCTAAATAATACATGCAGCACTAACACCCCCATGATGCTGCACTACTCTTACAGGCCCGTGGGCCAGTTTCTCTGAATGTGTGTGTCTGTGTGTGTGTGTGTGTTTGTGTGGGTGGGTGTGTCAGGAGCAGGAGCGTGCCTGTGTATGCAGCAGCTGAGATGTGGCAGGTTAAAGAGAGTGTGCCATGCCCGCTCCTTCATTGTTGTCCCCAAACAACTCAGGTATTGTTGTGGTGATACAGAGGAGGTTGCAGTGACAATGGGCTTTAAAGATCTTCATTTAGTGATCATACACACACACACACGTTCAAAAAACTGCGTCTTGAGACCAACGTGCACCTGCCTCTTAAAACCCTCAAACACAGACAAGATGTTTGGACACTAAATAAAGTCACCTGGCACCCCAATCTTTGTTCTTCATTCATCTATAGGTTAAGAGAACCAGTGCCTGTTAATGAAGGTTAATGTTTAAAATTTGAAAGCAGGGGACAGTCCACTTCTAAGGGACTTTTCTGTGTGATTTATCTCATCATGTGAGAGATACTGGTATGTTTCTGTTACCACTGACTCAAAGAGCTGTGACCTGCAGGTCACTTCTTCTTTCCACACACCCAGATGTCTTTACTTACACCCAACAATACTAGAAAAATAATTCTGACATGGTGAGGACTATGGAAAGGACATGCAAAACAAACCCAGACACACTCTAAGATTGAAACCTACACTGAAGAAGGCTGAGGACAGGTTGTAGTACTTAAATGTAAAGACTTTTTGGACTATTTTTTGTCCAAATCCTTTCTGAAGCATACATTTTTAAATGTCCTTGAACTGAAAAATTTATTTTTGTGTTATCAAATTTTACATCACAGATCTTCTCTAATCTAAACTTTTTAAAAGACACATTTCAGACAGGTTTCAGTAAACATTTTGTTACATAATAACTTCCTCTACTCTCCCCTGAGCTTTACCCTGCCAACCAGGGAAACTGCTCTAAACACAGCAACCACAGTAGCTGCTATAGTTGCACCAACACAAACACTCAAGCCCAACATCCCATCACAACAGCATAACACACAATGCTCACCTGTTAGGATTACCAGAACAGAGCAGACGTAGAGCACTGTTCTTCCTGTGGCCTCCATGGCATTTTATCCGCTAGGGATATGTGGGACTTCTGACAGGCAGGCAGGGAGTGAGGGATGCAGGAAGGAGGAGAGGAATGGAAGAGAAAGAGGTGGCGGAGGAGGAGGAGAAAAATGTGACTGGTTGTGGTGACAACATTTGCCAGGGAAATAAGAGGAGCTAGCCTTAGCCTGCGTCCACCTAGGCTCCTCCCATGTGATACCAGGAGGAAGAAGAGGTTCACCTGGCAGAGAGGCAGCACAATATGGTCCCCACACATGAGCACAGAATGAGTGAGACAGAGAGACACAGAAAGAGCTGCCCCAAAGGCTGAGGATTTCACTTTGTTAATGAGAAACCAGGACATAAAACTGTAAAAGGACAGAGAGCAGAACTGAAGCTGTTTCTTTTCTTTACATAATAAGACACCAGCTGTCCGCTGTTCCAGTCCCTCAGGCTGTAAAACTAAGAAAAAACAGAGAGTGAGACAGGTTTAAATGCCCCAGAGTTGCAATAAGTTACCGACCTCTCAGTTGGCGAAAAATGGTTAGAAATCAGTTATTCTGTCTCTAAAGATTTTGTGAGCAAGACATAAGAGCACAAAGAGACAAAGTGTTAAAGTGAGTAATGTCCTGACATTATCACATTTATCAGTGACTTTTCAGATTCCTTCAGGATCAGAGAAAAATACGTGGACGACATTTTCATATTGTTTTCAGACCTCAGGGAGTTTTTGTGAGAGTTACATTTTGTTTTGCGCTTTGTTTGCTTTGCATCCCAGAATTATTTACATTTGTGTCACAACCATAAATGAGTTTCACATGCATAGGTCTATCAGGAAGATGTTTTTTCATTTCCTATGAAAAGGGAAGTGAGTCCCAACAGTCCTTAAACTTACATTATATTTAAAGCTGAGGGTATATGTTGTTTAGAGAAATTGTACTCACTCAAAGAAAAAAAAAGTTGTTGCAAAAGAGTCTTTTTTCTGCATGGTCATGCTCTGAAAAGATGTGGTTATACTTAGGGCTGAACTGAAGAGTGAATGAAGTAGGCCATTGTAGGCTGTTTAAATGAGTGCCTAGTTTGGTGATGGCACCATTAAAGAAACTGATTATTTTCTCTGCTGTCAAGCCCTCCATCATGGGATGCCCTTTTACTGAGAAAGCTAAGGACAAAGATAAGTTGTATGACGTTGTTTTTGTCTCATCAATATAGTGTTTGTTGATCAGAACACGTGATTTGGACAATTTGACAAAGAATCATTTATTCATTTCTCACAAATTGTGCTACATTAACTGTAAAATTAATGTAAAAATCTTATATATTCCTAACAATCTGAAGCTCTTAGAGAAATAAAAAAACAAACTTGCTATTCCATTTGTTCTTTGATTTATTAGACCAGTTTTCCTTCTAAGCCTGCATATTTCCTCATTACCTTTAGATGGAGCCAGTGTATCATCTATTAGACTGGTTTCTAGTTCTACTTGTTCATAATGACTAATTATTTGTATTGACATGCTCTGACACTGTGTGGCTCTGAAGCAATGGTCTGCAGCCTATTTTGCCTGGGATTTGCCTTAATACATGGTGCATATGTCATATGTATTCTGGTAGAAGCACAACTTTTGACATGTTTTATTTATTTTGCAGTCCCCTTGGAGGTGTCCAGGCTGGAATTCACTCATTCTATGGTCATGGTAAACTTTATTAGCTTCCTTATGGACACTTATAGGAAGTATAAACTATATAATTGGTGTCTAATGAAAAAAAACGACAGCATTGTAGTACACTATCCAAAATGCGGTGTATTTTCATTCAAAACAAAACAATATGCTACCTTAAGTAGGGGAATATTGAGAACTGAACAGAAATCATCTAATGACATTTTGCCTTGACACACTCTGACAAATGAGTAATGAGTTAAAAAAAATAGATCTAGCTTTGAATTAGTGTCAAGATAAAATAAAAACAAACAGATTTCCTTGACAGCAGAGTGCATGTTCAGCCATGACAGAAAGTTATTATATGTCTGCTCTACGAGGTTTTGGTCTGCAAAATTTTGCAATCTCTGAACCCTGTTCCTGTCTCCGTGCTCTTCCTCTTACATTATTATGAATGAACCAACTGTAGGAGCTGCCTGAAATGAGCTCCCACCGAAATGTATTAGTCTGGCCTGGTGGTACTTCTTAGATGAAACCACATCCAAGAAGGAATGGTACAGTATGGTATGGCCTATGTACGGCCCTTCCAAAACCAGGATACAGCAGCTGAGTGACTCACCCACACACACATGTAACCTCAAATGGGGGCCCTCTTGCTGTGCTAAAACATATCACATTTTCCATTTTCAGTCTCCCAGCCTATGTCTGTGAATGTTGCCACATTTTGCTACAACTCTAACCCTCTAGACTCTTCGCCTCCTGCTGCCCCCTGCTCTTCTACCTCATTCTGATCACATTTTATTTTGTCTTCCTTATTTTTGTGGCACTAAACCAATTTGATTCCATTTGTTAAATTACACCCGACTTAAACTCCACGCTCTCCTTCAGCTCGTTTTAGCTCAACTCCATTTGATCATTTAGTCTATTTTCCATCCCTTATATCTGTATGTTCTACATCTCTGTATGATTCTTCCTTTTCTTTTCATTCCTTCTCTTCCCTAGCAGCCTTGGGGTTCAGCTGCTGACACTAAAAGCAGAAACAGCACACCAGCCCACATCAAGGCTACACTATTGGCACACGTGTGCATGTGCGTGTGTCTGGAGCACTCGTTACATTGGGGCCACATTAGGTGCAATTGGACTACTGCAATATACTGTAGACTCCAATGCATGTTCCCTTCTCAGTCTACTTAACTATGACGATTGTCAGTGTGTTGAAGAACCTCCTGATTGAAGTGAAATGCAGGTTGAATGCATGTATGTCATCACAAGCATTCATATAAAAAAAATCATTCACACTAAAAGCTAGCACTCACGCTCTCACGTTACTGTGCAACCAAAACGAGAAGCGGGCGTGTATTGTTGTTGATAAGAGGATGTTGTGCGCTGAATGACAACTTAAAAGTATTTTATAGCTTTATATGTTAAAATGTTGGATAGAAAACAAGACACACACACAGAGAGAGTGGGGTAAGTGGAGCAGTGGGGGAGCAAAGCAAAGGGGTGGGGATGTCTGCATGGCCTGTGAGTAATTTGATTGGATGACAGTTTCATTCGCACACACAAGATTTACAACAGTGGGAAATATATATGTGTATGTGTGTGCGATCATGCGTGTGGGTGTACGCATGCGCATGTCTTTTCCTTACGCTTGCATGTGAATGACTGAACTCTCCTATCTCGTTCTGCATCTGACTATTGTCGTCTAAGTAGCACCTTGACTTCATGAACCGAGGGTTTGACCCAGAACGTGTGGGTTGACTTAATGTCTCAGCATTCTCTACTGCCAAAGTCAGTCAGCATGAGAGTCTGAAACATTGTGTGTGTGTGTGTGTGTGTGTGTGTGTGTGTGTGTGTGCTTCCTCTGCATTATTTACAAGTGCACTCCATAAATGTGTGTGTGTGTGTGTGTAGGGGGGAAACTTCACATGTAAACTACATGTTGATTAGGGTAAGGGCTGGACTTAGGCATTTCGCTGTGATGATTGAGATTAGAGTAAGGGACTAGGGCATGCATCATGCCAATAAAGATAGAAGCACAAATGTGTGTGTATGTCTGGTGGTAAGAGCCTCACCCGTTTAACGCATTCCACTATCTTACGCCCACGCACTCACTCGCCATGTGACCCGAAGTCAATGACAGGAAACAAGTTGATGTCAAATCCTGCTGCCTGCAACCCAGATCCTCTTCTGCTTCCAGTCAAAGACTCAGCTTTGTGTGCACAAATCTAACACACCCACAGCACAGAGCCCAGTGTGAATGTATAGGAACGCAACTGCATCTTTATCCAGTCTGTTTGCATTTTTCCCCTACTTTCATTGCTCTACCTTGCTTTGAGTGATTGATTCAAAAGACATACTGTAAATATGAATGAGAGCATATATTATTTAAATGACATATAAAGTGTACATTGACTGCAGCGCATGTGACGTGGTATCTGCCAATGGCAGGTGTAGAGCTGATAAAAACGGTTGTGTTTACATAGTTGACACCCATATACACACAGAGACTTATTATCTTGTTTCCTGTTCTCCAGTTTTGAGTCCCCTAGAAAGATAAAAAAAAATCAAAGATTCTTACTCTGAGCTTACACCTTTTTCAGACATGCAATTCTGGGACGTCAAAGAAAAATAGATAGTAGACTTTTAGTCTGGAAAGTGGCTACTCCAGACAGGATTAAGTGAAATGTCTCTGCAGTGCAAAGTGTATATTTATTAAATTGCGCAGTTATTCCACTGCAGAATTCACTCTTTATTTGATTCCCTGCACACACATCAATGAAAAAAAAGGTGTTTACGTTGCACTTGCCACAAGTCATATTGGTTGTGTGTGTGTCTGTGTTTTTTATGTGGGTAGGTGCATGTGCACGCGTGCAGAGCCGAATGGACACAAGCACTTCTATGTTCTGTCCAGCAGTAAACTGTTGGCTGTTAAGACACACCATGAATCCAGCCTGAAAATCAGTTCTCCCTTTGCTCAGCTCTAAGCTTGTTCTATTTGCTTCACACGATCGTAAAAGCAGCATAAGGGGAAAAAACATGTTGCGAGGTAACAGGGTGTACATTAACCTTATTTGACCAGCTTCACGGGCGTCAGTAACAGCCTCAGGTAACCTACGAGAGAAAGGTGACATTCTGCGACATAATGTCAGACACAAGCCTCCAGTATATGTTAGAATCACCATGGGAAACACAAATTAAAACACCCACATCACATGCATACACTGACACACTTTCACTGATACAATGCATTCAATAGCCCCTCACAACCAAATGCCTAACTCTAACCCTTATCCTGGCTTAAACCTAATTCTAACCTTAGCTCTAAAACCAAGTCTTAACCATTAAAGAGCCCTTTGAAAGAGTGCAAGAAACTGAGGACCATTGTTGATAACTCCAAACCGGTCCACATTTAGCTTAAACTGGTTCTCACTGTTTGGCCATTCAAGACCAGACACACACACACACACACACACATTTGGCCTCCTACATAGACCACATCATTTCCCCTCTTTCCTGTAATGGAAGGTGCTAATGTTTACCATCAATCAACACAAACTAGCTGGTGGCTGCTCCTGTTTATTAGTGTATAGGTCCCCACCATTTATCCAAATATTCAAATACTCAACTTAAAGTTCTGCAGCCCATATCCCCTGCCCTACACCCCTGCTGTGATGCCCAACATCTGGTGGTCGCTTCCTTCCTCACCCGGAGTGTCAGGGTGAAATGTGCTTGAGGTGCTAGATTACATCGTTCCTGTTGAAAAAGAGAGATGTATAGATAGGCCTAGTTGAATAGTTGAATGGGACCTATCACACTTCAACTATCTTATATAGAGGCATTCCTTTGTTTAAATGCTTTTAGATGTAGTACCCATGACCACCCACAGTAGTGATGCAACCAAAGCAAGAGGTGTGAAGTAAAACAAGCCATGGCGACCTGTGTTTGTTTGAGTGCCTGTTGGCTGGTTTTCTAGAGGAAAGTGGAGAGTAAGATGTTTTGAATCCCTAAGTTTTACAAGTGTCTGTGTTCATAAGAAGGTATAAGAGAGCTTTCATTGTATGGATATACAATCATCACAACTTTACATACACAACAAACTTTTTTCCAATGTTTTTTCATTTTATCTTTAGGGAAAATAAAAGAGCTCAGGGTGGTTTTAAACCACATGTCAGTAACTCTCCAGAATTATGTCAGAGAAATCTAATTCTGAAGTTTCTCACTTAACTACTGCTTATTATTTTATTTTTCACATTGTATTTTTATACTAAACAAGTGTCTTAAAAATTGTCTTAATTTGGCGTTCAGTTCAAAAACATTTTGCCAAATGCAAAGTTCATTCATGAGTCAAATTTGAATTTATTTTTGGATAACTGGGTCTTATTTAGGTTTTAGGTTGATATTGCCTCATTTACATTGTCTTAAAAGAATGTTTTAACATATTCAACTTCTTGAAGTTCAGATGAGATAAAAGACACGCCTCTGTATGCTAACAGGTAAATTATGGTCAGCTGCTGCTTCCGCAAGGAAATGTCTTTCACATAATCATCCACAAACCTACAGTATCATATTTAGTATTTTCTACCTATTTAATGTTTGTTGTTGTTTAATGCATTGATTCAAGACAGCGAAAAGGGTTGATTAGTCATTTCTGAGGCAGCCGTTTGTCCTAAATCTCCAGCGATGTGTTGACTGTGTTGACTAATGTCTAGATATGAGAACTTTTTTCTCATTGTTACTGCAGGCTGGCCACATTACATAAAACTGATGCACCACTAAGTCATGCCGCGACTACTGCAGATCACACTTTAAAGTCATACCATGGTTAACCAATGAGCAGTGTGTGTCGGCTTCAAGACAGGTCTGACATTCACCCCATAGCATTTTCGCAAAATGCTATCTGAAGTCACATGTGGTATATGAATCATAAAACACTCTGAATGTGTGTAATGTGGCAACAGGAAAAATTGCGTCAGCGTACGGCAACTAACAGTTTGAACAGAGGCTAATTGTTGTAACCCTCGCTGCAGTGGTAGATTATTTTGTATTTTAAGATTTCTTCTGTTTTGCCCAACCTTGTGTATATGCAAGGAAACACAGGCTGGAATGCAAAGTATGTGTTTACTTGCGCAAAAACTATAAACAAAGACTGAAAGAGGTCTGTGAAACCCTCTAATTGAAACTGATGTGGAAAACAACCATCATGTTACCATAGTAATTAGTGCCCACCTGTCTCCAAAGAGTGTTGCAAATACAAGGAAACAGAACAGTAAGACGATATAGCTTCAGTAACGGAGCCTTTTACTCCCACGGCAGATTCATACAGTGTCCATGACCACTGAGCTGATTACAGACAAGATGGGATAATTGTTCCCAGGTGAAACAATAACAAATCTTTGCAATATAAGTGCCAGAGATGTCAGTAAAACACCAGCGGCGCATTTGAAAGTCTAATTTAAGTCCTCTCCCTAGAAAGATAAAACGACTTTGATTTCTTTACTGCAGTAGTAAAACAATGCAACTCCCATTCCAGATTGCTGATATTGTCCTTTGATGGTCAAATATCTGACTGCAAAGAGAGGTTTCAGCGACAGGTTTCTCTAAACAACTTGCTTGTTCTCTTTTTATGACAATAGCAAATGTATGTGTAAATAAATAAAAATGAATTCTTATTTTTTTGCACTAGCGGTACCTTTAAAGGGTCAGTCAAAGTCCTTTTCCATTTCTTGATTACAGTCATATACAATAAATTAATATTACTCTCTTCAGGTATGATAACAAAGGTGACATGATTACATCCTGAGAACAATAGGCGAAAAAAATTGACCTTGCTGCTGCTTATTACTGTAAACTGACTACATTTTTTACTTATGCCACCTTTAATCGATTGCATACTGCATAATAAAACTGTCTGAGAACTTTCATTTCTACAGTATCAGTTGCTGAGTTCATTTGACCAAGCACAACCACAGCAAACTATCTGTACCCCTACCTTCCGCTTCTTTAACTATAATGACACAGGCTCGAAATAATCTTGCCACTCTTTAATCAACAATCCATCGCTTTCAAGACCAGACTAAAGAAATCTGTCAAATTGTATTTATTTGCACCCAGCTTGTTTTTCCAGTGCCTGTAGTTAATTTTCTGTGGAATGTGAGGAGCAGCTGTCACTTTAGCACATGAATGGAGCCAGTTTAGTGGCCCAGAGGCATCAGACTGGATCAACGGCAGAGGAGGGACAGCTGGGCCCAAGGGGACAATAGCACTCTCAGTTAATCATTAATACTCTTAATGAACAGCAGCCGGGCACCAGAGGTTCACTCGTCAGACTCTCCGAAATATTCTGCCTGCAACAGGAGGACTGTGAGAGAATAGATTATATTAGGTCATAGAGGTTAGTATCAGGGGGTTATTGAAGAAGTTCCATGACAGGACGCAGGCAGCCTCGGTTTGCTGACTGACCCCAAACTGACACTTGTTGATTGGAGCCTTTAAAAGGGCTGCAGGGGGTTGAAACTGTTGAAACTTCACCCATGAGTTTGATTTATTATACAGTGAAGACAAAGAATCTGGGCTAAAATGTTACTCCAATCCAACTTCCATTTCTTTGGACACGTGCTTGTTATGATAAAAGCGCATTTCGTGCACAAAAACAGGTAGCAGAAATGTAAGAATGACATGAACAATGAACACCTTGGATATAGAAACTGAAATTCTAACAGAGAATTGAAAATCAGTTTGTGTTCGAACTCACAGTCAATAACTACACACCTCAAACTAAAATAGCTGATAAATGTGTAGAGTTAAATCATCACAATGAATATTTACCAGAGCATATGCACAGTATTTTGTGTATTTGGCAAGATTAAAATATTATTATTATTATACTGTAAGTATGATTTGAAAAGGAATCTCATTAGGTAGAGTTGATTGCCAGTAGAACACAGTTACAGTATACCAGAAATTAATAAATACTGATGGATGTCGCATTGTTTTGCAAACTAAAACATTATGGACTAAATATGTAATATAAAACTCCGGGTGGTTACCACACCCATCCAAGGAATAGTTACAACATGTTATTCCAAGTGAATCCATAACTTGACCTTTTTTTATTCCTGATTGTGTACACATTGAACAAGCAAGTCACAACGCGTTACACATGGGTGCTTTGAGCAGAGCAAAGTTAGCTGTATACCGCTGTTTCAAGTCTATATTGTAATTTTTAATAACACTTTATTATTGTTAGGTAGGCAGGTTGTGCATTCTTTCTGAGTTAGACGCAAAGGTTGTTAGCTTAGCTAAGAGCAGAGGCAGAAAAGAACGGAAAGCAGCTAACAACATTTGCGTACCTCAGGAGCGTGCAAATTGACACATTATATCATATTTATTTAATCTTTAAATAACTTATACAGTTTATATAAAAAATACAATTTGTTAATAAGTGAGACGTGTTGAGAAACTCACATGTAGTTTCACCTGATTCTAGGTAATTAATACTATTCAACAGTTAACGAGCAAAACGTTATGGGTGTATTTAATATTGCCTGAAAAAGGTGGATGGTGGGTGCATTTTGCTCCATTAAGAATTAGTATAACTAGTGTGTTAAAGTGTTAAATGCTTAAATATTAAAAGAAAGTTTTACCCTGAAACACAAGACAAGAAAGCACAAAACCTACGATGTTATTTGAATAGAAATTAGCTTCTGAAAGGGAGCAGATGTTACCTAAAGGTCTCATTTCAATCTCTGTTTATATTTGTGTGGACACGTGTGGATGTGTGCGCCGACATTTGTGACCACATGAATTTGTATGTGGTGTGTGTCCACACGTGGCTGTGCGTCCAGGCCAACCCTCCCCATCGGCGAAGGTGGCAGGTGTTCCTGTGTCCCCTAAAAGAGCAGGATTTTATGTCGCCTCCTCAAGTTAGTTGCTTGGTTGCCATAGAGATGCCCCAACAGAAAGAGGCTTGTGTCTAGGGGCCGGTGCCAGGGAGAAGAGCAAGACAAGGAAAGAGGGGAGAAGGGGCTTTACTTGCACCACACACTCTGGACTTCAGGCTGGCTCAACAAGAAAGAGGACGAGAGGAAATCAAACCTAAGCTACAGATTGTCGTCCCGCATTATGTGCGCCTCTTTCAAAAAGGACTCACCTATGAGCCGACTCTACACTTAAAATGTCACGTAAATATGAAGCTGCTGAAGGGGGATACGATCTGACTCCAATGAAACACTGCAGACTAAGTGATGCTAGTAAATCCTGACAATGGGAAAAAGGAATCTAATATCACACATCCTATCAGATTCCTCCCCAGGCGTGACAGCTGTCTGCCTAAAGACTCCTGCTTATTATCACAGCACCTTATGCCCGGTGACATGGACATGCCCCTGTACTGAGTTAATCGCTACCTCTCTCTCTCTCTCTCTCTCTCTCTCTCTCTCTGTGCGTGTAGATCTTCTGCTGTGTGTATTTGCGTGTGTGTGTGGTGTAAGGAGAGACTGGGAGTCACCTGTCCCTTGTTGGCCTCTCTTGTCCCCCTCGGGAGGGCCCTAATTCTCTTTTGGCTGGACTGATCAGCAGCTGCCACGTGCACACGCGCACACAGGCACAATAGGAAACACATACAGACACACAACCTTTTTTTCCAAACCTGCATTTCCTTTCACGGGTCAGAGTCAAAGTGAAAGACAGAGCTGGACTTTTTGGGCTGTTCAAAAGCAGCAGCACATTATGACTTCAGCAGTCTACTTCGTCATGTCTGACATTGTTGACCTCAAACTAATGAACACTGTGAGTCACGGTGAGTTCACCTGATTCCATTTTGTATCTGGTTCCGGTTTGAAAATTTTTAAATATCTGTTAAACTTTACAAATTCATTGATCTTGAACAAAATCTAAAGGCAGGGTAGTCATTTAATTAAATACAGTCCTCTGTAAATGTGGTGTAACAGGTACAACACTTCATTTGTTTTTTTGTACAATGAAGGCATTTGAATTTAAAATCAAAAGATGAACAGAAGTGAGACAAAAGTTTAGAGTTACACCTTAATATGTTAAAAAAAAAGCATACAACAAAACACCTTTTGTATGAGATAACATAAATATTAATTTGCCAGTAAACATGTCACTGACAGGTGTTTATTGTTACCCAGGTGTGTCCTGTGAGATGGTTTGTTCAAACAATCAACAGCTACACCAGTGAAGACTGCATTTGTTGATTAAAAGGATAAATCAACATGTAAAACCAGCTGTCTATGGGGGAAAATCAAGCTGTTGTGGAATATTATAAAAGACGGAACATTATAAGAGACATTACAACAGTGTGTACTGTCCTAAAAAAAGAAAGAAACCACTGGTGCACTGAGCGACATACATGGAGCAGAAGCGGGTCAAACCCCTCAGTGGACTGAAATTAATAATCAGAAACATGACCAAGCAACTGATAAGTCTGTCATAATGTCTTTATATTTAGCTCAATGCATTATGTTTTTGTTGTTTTTGTTAGGGAAATACATTTAAAAGTCTGGTCTCAATGTGATCAAATGATAACAACAGACCAATTATGAGTGATATAAGTGCTAGCAAGAAAGAAGCCCATGTAACGAGGCAGCACTGTCCTCACAATTACAATGTTTGCTTTCTTCTCTTTATTTCCGTGCTATTTGATTCCCTATCTGATTTCACGTAATCCTCGAGAATGAGCAGTTCCACAGCAACACACCTTGCACTGTCTTGTGATAACAGCATTCAAGCATGGAGAAATGCTGCCAGTTCACCGTCTGACCTGTCCTCATCCGAGAAACTGTGTGGACAATCTTAAAAAAAAAAAAAAGAGCCAAAACAACTTTATTTAGTATCACATCTTAATAACATTTCAAGGAGTGGTTCAGTCGAGCAGCATTCCTCCACGCTTTGGATGCCAGGAGACGATTCTCAAGAATACTGAGCTGAAATGCCAGTTGGGGTGTTTTGCAGCAACTTGTACAGTGTTTCCACACTGTTAGAAGTTTTAATAAGGAGTGACCACGACAAATGCTTTAATCTTAACTTGGGAGCTGTGTTTAGTACGACTGCAAACATCTGCAATCAACAGGTGTTGAAGCAACTAAGCGAAAGTAACTAAGTACATTTATTTAGGTACTGTCCTAGAATGTGGTTTTGAGGTACTTGTAAATTATTAGAGTATTTTCAGTAGTCGGCTTTTTACTTAATTTGAGATGCAAATATTGTACTTTTTTACATCTGTAAATTTTTCTGATGATACTTTCTGAAATTTCAGATTTTTCATTTAAAAGTTAAAAGGTCTGCAACCACAGCACATTATTAGAGAAGATTCAACTATGGCTAAATAAAAACTGTAACTAATATTATTATTATTATTATTATTTTTTTTTTTTATGAATTAGTCATTTCACAATTTTCTCCCCCAGATTTATCTTGTCACTTTATTTTTTTTTATCAGGACATGTGCCTGTAATGAAGGATTTGACCATTTTTGTATCACTGTATTTAGTGAAAGATCTGAGTAAATGACATGCCATACATACCTGTATGTACTTCACAAATTATAGAATGCCACTAAAATAAGACAATCACAACAAGTGTATTGTTTTTGGGTTTTTTTGGTTTCATCTTAGACATTAAACATTAATTTCTGTTGTGACCATGTGGTTCCCAGAACATGATGTTAACTGGATCATCCTGTTCCTGTCTTTTCTAAAAATGATTCACCTATCACTCCTATCAATGTAATGGCTGAAGAGATTTAAAAAAAAAAGAAGTTATGTGTCAGATACTGACTTCTCAATGACTGTTACAGGAGATGATATAAAACAGTTTCAGAATGTGTGTGTGTGAATGTTCAAAGTGTGTATCTCTCTCATCTTTATACCACACACAACAAGTCTAATTGGTTTGTTCTCTAACTAAATATCAAGTACACAGACTAATGTATTCAATCTGGGCAATGGCTCTCAGAACTGATTTCACATGAACAATGATGATGCAAAACATAAATGCCCACATTTACAGTAATTGGTCTGCACTGGCCCACATTTACTGCACATTGTCTGCATTGTGTGCTTTGTGATGCAAATGGTTTGAATTTGGGGTTGCCTATAAAGTTGAGCAGGGGAGAGTTGCCGTATAAGCATCCATGTGATTATTTCCCTTAGTTTCACATTCACAATGTAAATAAGTGGATTCTACAAGCAGCATGCAAGAAAGGTTTGCATGTAAATCATATCACCAGGTGAATGTCCTCCCTCTGATCTTTGTCTCTAATACCCGCCTTGCAATGAAGATATGATAATAGAGTTTGGTTGCACGCCTGTAATTGGCTATTCACTGGGATAATCTGACATCAAGTCTTGTCACGTCTAAACCGTGTGCGGTATGAAAGAAAAAAAAACTGCAATACAAACTTTATGAGAGAGTTTGAAGAACTTTTCATACATAACATGTAAATAGACACAGAATTAACTCCAATAAATTAAAATTAAATTAAATAATGTTAATAAAACCCAAGAATTAATATAAGCAAATTATTTTTTCTATTTATAAGATTTTTAAATGTAAAATTTCAGGTTTTAATAGTGGATATTTAAATGTATTATCGCAGTTACAGATTTTTTTGTAGTTGTAAATTAAATTTAATTAGAAACAGTAATTGTATTATATTATTATAGCCAGGTTTATAATTGTTATTGACATATTTATTATATTTATTTGTTATTTTATTATATTATTTTTATCATATATATTAATACTGTTTTGTTTACATGTTATGAGCTGACTTACAGAAATTTTGGTTTTATTTTATTTTTTGCAGTGAAATCTAATCAGTCTATACATTGACATGATGCTGCTCTGCATAATCTTTACATTTTTAGTATTGCCCTCACAATAAAAAAAAAGTGCCATCTCGTAACACCCATGGACATAAAGCCTGCTGTGGGTCTCGGAGAACAGTGAGTGTCCCAGCCACAGATCAGACCACTGGGCCTTGAACCTGACCCATCAGGACCATCTAGGGCGAGATGGTCAAACTGCATCCCCGCAGGCGCTTTGTTTGCGCAGGAGTTCCTCAGTAGTTTGAAGGAGATAGATAGTGTGTCCGTCCATGCAATAGACCTCCTCTCTCCCCTCCCCGAACCCTGCGGTGCTCCTGGTTTTGACACAGGAGACAAAACCCGCGGAGAGTACTATGAATGGTAAAAGCACCGAGGAGGCCGAGGCAGAGCAAAAAGGAGGCGGTGTGCCTTTGTAGTCGGGGAGGAATGCGGAAATGTCCCCGCTCCGTGTCAAACCTCTCTGAAGGGGGTCAGGCCACATTCAGCCGGCGTGGGAAAGCCAGGCAGAGACGGAGCTCACACAGGCGAGCGGGTCTGCAGTTGCATAGTCCAATCCTGGGATATATGGAGGAAAAAAAGAAGAAATGAGAAAATCCAAAGAAGAGCGTGGTTTTGGAGGGCTATATCACGCGTTTGCCTTTGTCCTATGACCCCCCCAACTCCTCCTCAATCCCCTCCACCACCACCCCCCCCCCCCCCACACACACACACACACACACACACACACATACACAACGTTGCAGTGAGAGTGTGTGTGCGCGAGTTTTCGTACAACCCTCCTCCTCCTCCTCCTCCCTCGTTTGAGTGCTTCTGCTTGGGTTGGTGCAGTCTGAAGGATGGGGGGTTAGAGCCTGCACCGTCCAACTACCTGTGTGGCCCCCGCATGGAGGACAGCGGACAGGGATGCGTTTGATGCAGGACACTTTTATCCGAGACACGAATGCCTCCTCAGCATTTTTCTGGACATGCCGACGTTACGACATTTTATTGACAACATAAAACAAGGTAAACAGTAAACGTGGAGTATTATATTTTTTTATTTTACAGAATTTGTTACCAGGTGTCTTTATAAACACGGGAATGTTCCTTTACAACTCAACACTATTTCAAAAACGAAAAAGAAGCAATAACGTGACTTACTAGAATTTAAGTTGTTATAATTGGACTATTTTGAGTCCATGCACAATTAAATTAGAAAAAATTCGAGGAAGCCATCGACGCTGATGAAAACGTATGTAAAACTCCGCTTGTGCGTTGTTCTACACATTTAAAACGACAGCGAGCTCGAAAGACGCGTTTTACAGCGTTTTAAATGGACTGTTGCTGAAGGAAGTTCAGACAATGCAATCAGTAGACAGCCACGTGCTCGCCAAAGTTTGTGTCGCCTCAAACAGAAACTCTTAACAAAACCAGGACAGGGAAAGCAGCTGGCTAGTTAATTTGTTAACTTAACATAAACTGTTGTGTAAGGTCTGTGCTCTCTCTTTCTGCGCGTGTTCTCTTTAAAATGTCATGTTTTTATTCCCTTTAACAGAGTTAAGAGCCCACATGAAACACAGCACGTCCAACAACGTTGTGCTGTGGAGTGAACAATTGGACGCGCAAGACAGTTTATTTAGTGCAAAGTTTGAGCTTAACAAGGCTTTAATTTCGGTTAATTTGAATTGTTTTACATTAGTTTGTGCTAGAAGGTAGGAGGACATGAGCTGCCGTGCGTAATAGGAGGAGGAGTGGACGTTGGGACGCACCGCTGCTCTTGTGTTGATAGTCGGAATAAAACATGATGACAGTCCTGTTATTGCCTGCCTGGAGCAAAGTTTGACCAAATCTGACAAAGATGGTGTCTTCCTCCATCTGTGTCTCCCTGTCGTCTAGGCATTGCATGTGCCAACCTTTCTCTGTGAATATGCCTTTGTGAGGAACTCTCTGGCTCGCCGCCCTCGCCGGGATTCCCCTAAATATTTTCAACAAGAGAGGAGAAAGAAAATCTGCAAAAAAAAAAAAAAAAAGATGGACAAAGAAAGTGTTGGTACTCAATATGAGCCCGTGGCCGAGATTGGAGAAGGCGCTTATGGGAAAGTGTACAAGGCGAGAGATTTGAAGAACGGGGGACGCTTCGTAGCCCTAAAAAGAGTTCGTGTCCAGACGGAGGAGGAGGGAATGCCTCTCTCCACCATCCGGGAGGTGGCGGTACTGAGGCAGCTTGAAGCCTTTGAGCACCCCAATGTTGTCAGGTAAGTGAAGGGGGGCAGGTGGACAGCCCCGTGTGTGTATGTGTATATATATATATGTGTGTGTGTGTGTGTGTGTGTGTGTGTGTGTGTGAAGGAGAGACGGAGACTCTGAGTGAGAAACCTTGTGCATGAGACAGAAACGCACACTACTTCCTTTTAATGGTCTCTGGTGGCAAACACGCTGCCTCATATGACCTTTAGGGTAGGCCTGCACTGTTTTTGCAGCACGAGTCACTCTCTTTAACTGTTTTCTGCTGACAATATGAGAAACGCGAAACTGCATAACGACTAACTTGTTGCTGCCGCTGTCAGTTGGCCGTAGGTGCACACCTGTAGGATTATAATTCTCCATTTTCATTATAGTCTATGTTGGTGGTTTCCTGTACTGTGAAACCCCACCTCCGGTACATGATTATTGTTCAGCTCCAATCACATTGATCCACCTCATGCACATATGAAAATTGTCGAACCCCACACCCACAAGTTTTATAAATGATGCAGTGCTGGTCCATATGTGCGGTTTTGTGTCTCCCTCCCTTACAGTGGTGGCCTTGTGCAGGGTACATTGGAACATTAGGTGCAACTTTTAAAAGCATGACAGAGATCAGTGTCAGTGAGAGTGATCTGTTTGGATCAAAGCAGTGTTTTAGGTACTTCCTCAGTGTGACTACCTTGCTTACAAAAGCATGTTGACAGGGAAGATGACTTGTAGAACACATGACGCATCAGCTTTTGAGAGCATTAAACATGTAAAGTTTTCATTTTTCTAATAGGTATGACATTACTTTACCTCAAAATCATTTTTATTAGATTATTGTATGACTGGTCATATATTACAGATATTTGTAATGAAATATTATAAACTCAATTTAACCTGTTGACTAAACAACCAACTAAGACACACGTCACATACTTTATGCATTTTAGATACTCAGTATTGTTGACCATCAGTTCCGATCTAGGCTGTCATGGTGCTCTTGAGTAGCACTCTGCTAGCTTTGTACTTTTAATTCAGACTTACTTTACAGAAACAAGCCATATGCATGACAGGGTACCTTTTTTTTAAGGCCTCTCCCGTCTTTCTGTGAACAGAGGCCATTTTCTTTCACTTTTGTTATCATTGTTCATTCGGAGGTCAGTTAGAAACTGCGTCACATGTTTGCACTAGCCAAGGTCTGTCCTTGGTACTTGTTTTATTATGGAATATTGAGTGCTTTGGGATTGAATGGGAAGTTCAAAATGGACGTTTCAGAAACATGGCCAGTGGCCTCTAACAATAATTCCTCAGTGCATCAATGAATAATGGAGGATAATAGTAATGGTTTTCTCATTATGGAATCACAATAGGTTTTGTTCTCACTGCTCTCACAAATACGTCATACCTCAGTTTTATTTGGTAGTTGTGTGCCGTTTGTGCTCTAAACCGTGAGTTTAGAGAATGTCCAGTAGCATTTGCTGCAGTAAATCTCAGGGCAAACCATTAAGCTCACTGAATCATCATCTCACTGTCTTACAATTAGACCCCCTTGGGCATTATCAAGCAGCTGGAGCCAGGAAGAGAGCATTGTGGGCCTTCTGTGTGACTCCAGGCAACCCCTGGATGTTTGGAATGAGACCCATTATTCATTCCATATGTTGAGTGTCTGCTGAGAGCCCCCATTGTAGCCTAACAATCAAGCTGTGAGGAGCGTTTAACCCCAGCGCTTCAAGAGGAGGGCACCATCTATTCTGTGACATCATGCACAGTACTAATACCTTGAACAAATCGCTTCTCACTCACTACTCTAGCTCCAGCAAGTCCACTGATGATACATGACTGTTGGTACGGACACATAATATCTTACTGAGTAGGAGTGAATGAGTTTCTTAGGTTAATTTAGTCATCTCTGTTTTTTTTTGAAAGGTTTATGCACATCTGAAGCAGACTCTCATCCTCGAAGTGACATTGAGTAGGATCAATATAAATTCATATTTGAGATATAATCTTATACACTCAATGGTACACTCAATCAGTCAAGACGTGTATTGTAGGCTTAGTAACAAAAACCCATAATGGGTTTATCCTCACATAAGGATGATAATGACGTACTTTACTACACACTACAGTATACATGACTTTGTAACACATACTACTGTACTGGCACAACATGTGTCTGATGGAGATCCGTCAAGACTTCCATCTCTCTTTGTCATGATGAAAGATGCTGCCTGTGCAGCAGCTCCATTCGACTTGCCGTAGAGCACCGGGAGTTGTCATAGTGCTGGTTAAGGAATGTTGCCTGTGGTCCCCAGCTCTTTGAAGAGGACATACTGGATAGCTTTTTTTTTTTCAGCTTTCTACCAAAGCATGGCAGGTCTGCCGGCATAATCTAGATTCTTGGCCTTTGTTAGCTGCCTAGTGAAACACAACTCTAAAATGCTTTATATGTAACTAGTAGACTTTTTCAGATTAACCTGGGAAAGCGACTTCAGTATAAGTATAGTAGTAGTATTAGTATCAGTGTGTCTACTTTCTGATTTAGGTTTGTGTAAGACAAAAATATACAGGAGCAAAGAGCACAGGTTCAGGTTCATGATTTAATGTCCTAAAATGGATTATGTTTTCCTGGCCATCAACAAAGCAGGCATGCCCTGCCTGTCAGCAGTTGAGATTTTATTGTAGTTTACCTTTCCAATACTAAATTTTGATCTTTTGTATTGTGTCGTGTGTTCTGTTCTTTGCTGCCTTAATAGACATGTTTAGAGGCAGAAACACACAGGTGTAACCAGAGAACAGACTTCAATACATGTACAGTAGCTCTTCTAGTTCAAGTCTTGCCAGTCATTATTAAACTTATGTTATCAGTGTTTGACACATCTATTGCTCTGCCTTTAAAGCATTACACAGTGAAACAGAAACTCTGTAGTACATACCCGACTCACTAAAAGTCCTAGAGATACAGATTAACATGATGTGCCATTGCACCTGTTGTTGATTGTGCAAAATAGTGATAATTAATAGAGTAAATGTCTCAACTTTATTCTCTGAAGGGAATTTTAAATGGGCGAACAAAGGAGTGACATCAAATTCAGTTAATCTCCATGTCACATAGTGGCAACACAATAAAGGAGGCAGGAGGTATAGTCATGTCTCTTAGCTGTAGTCAGAGGCTTTGCTGCAACATGCTGAGCCCAGCGGAGCCCATTAATCAATGTATTGATCTCCTCCACCTGTTCCTCTTGTTCCAGGTTGTTTGACGTGTGTACAGTTTCTCGGACTGACCGAGAAACCAAACTCACTCTGGTCTTTGAGCATGTGGATCAGGACCTGACCACCTATCTGGAGAAGGCCCCCGACCCTGGAGTACCACCAGAGACCATCAAGGTAACCATTCTCCATGTGATCAAAAGACATAAATAATATCACAATGTACACGTTCTAAAACATGTGAGAGTTCAAGTTGTAATTTTATTTTCTGTTTCTATTTGAAATGTATTATAAGCTATGTGGCTTGAACATTGCATGACCACAGTCATGTCTATATGGTGCGTTTTCTTGGCCAGAGACATGGAGGACAGAGTGCAGCTCCCTGCAACATCAGAGGTACCGGGGCGTTTTGAAGGCCAACACATGTGGCAGATGGGCTCTAAATTAGAGGCTCCCTGTGTTCTCTATTTTCACTCTGCCCTCACTCTCCAGCTTTACACTATAGTACAGATTAAGAAGAGAAAAACAAAAACTGCATAAAAAAATCTTCTTTTGTGTTTAAAAATAAGATGCACTTGGGATGGTATATTTTTCAACCATATTATGAGTTTCTCCAGTTCATTAAATAATCTACTAAGTATCTGCTTACACTTCGCCAAAAGGGCGGAAGCTGATGTGTCGCCAACCCCATTCCTGTGTAACCGTTTCCTTTTATTTTAATCTTTCCCACACAAATCCCTTTTAAAAATCTCTATTACGTTTCACCCCAAGGTCTGTAGATATATTGTGTAGAATATTGGAGAGGGATATCTCTTATTTTTGGGCAGTGGGGCCTCAAAGTTTAAAGTGTCATTTTTCAAACAGAGAAGTTCTGGAAGCTAGAGTAACCACCGCGATGCACCCAAGGGCTGGGTTTTTATGGGACAGTTTTGTGTCGAACGGTAATGTTGGTGTGATGCTGTGCAAGCGTATACGAGTCAGGTAGATCTCACCTGAGGCTTTCCCAGGGTTTTTTCAGAAGTTGATACAGCATGTGCTACTGTAGTTTCTGTGGACATCTCCATCCTGTGATTATTGAGATGTGTTGTTAGACCTCAAGTATTGCACTTCTACTGCAATACTGAAGCACCCATTTATGCAAGAGCCTGAAGCTGAGTATTTATAGTTGTCTCAGATACGAAGATATGCTGTGTGGCTTTGTTTAAACAATTGTAAACTGAATGTATTTTGCTTTTGGACTGTAGTTTTAGTTATTTCATTGTCCATAAGCTACTCATTTATAATTAATTTTAGTGCCTATATCATGGGGTACAACAGAAAAGTAAATAAAATGTATAACCGTTTTTTTTGGCATTGTGCTTCAGCGTACACCTTCGGACAGTCTTACGACCCCATACGACACTCCTTTATTTGCTTTCTCCTACCATCCATTCAGCTGGAGCCTTCAGGGGTCAAAAGGACAATGATGACACAGACACCAACCGTTGTTATTTCTAGGACAGTGGATTCTGCACAGTAACTCCCAATGTGACCCCCCCCCCCCACTCCCCTACAACCTAATTGACCCTTGCATGTACCACATCACACATGAACAGTTTGTGGATCCCTGACCAGCAACCCCAAATTAAACATACCTGTAGGCTTCTAATTAAATACTTACCTATTCAAGAGTGTCACACTTTAATAACTCCAAGACAAGGAAAACATTAACCCCCAGCAAAAGACCCAAAAGATGCACTTCCTCAAGACCAGTCTTCAGCACCCCACTGTGGCCCAGCCTGTCCACTTTAGCCCACCCCCCTCCACTACCCACTCAGCCTTACTTAGGCTCAAGACCCACCACATGGTCATTGATGAAAGAGGCCCTCCTCCAGGAATCAAATGAGCTGGAAGGACATCAAGCAACCAGGCTGCCCCAGCCTCAGAGCTGCTCAGCCGGGCTAACGCTTGGGTCTCACACACCCTCCTTCACCGCCATCGTCCAAGCTTCCACAGCTCCATTCTGTGGGCCCATAAAGGGGGAGGTTAATGAAGCATGGGGAGGGAATTACACTAACGCTAACCGGCAGATGTCTCATATTGTGCCTAGCTACAATAAACAATATGGCTGCCTCTGGTACATTTGCATTAGAAAGGGAGGTGCACTAAGAAAGCCATGTTTTGACTGCGTCTTGCAGAGGGCTGACTACTTTTTTTCTGGTCCCCCTGCTTTTTCAGGGTCAGATCTGTTGCCTTTTTGTGTGATTTTTGTTTCTTCCTGGCCAAGTTGTTTGTGGGGCTTTTGGTTGAAGTGCTGCCAGTTGGAGACAGTTGTGTGGTGAGACTTGTGAGTCTCTTTTTGCTGCTGGAATCAACTTTGTGTTAGGTTATAGGTGGATCACTTTTGCAGTCTGTGTCCCATGTGGTCTTGAGGTAGTATAGGGTTTACATGAGGCAGTACTGGGTTTACTATTTCAGTTTTTAACTGGATTTTCTACAGGATATGCTGCAAGTTGTTAGACTGCTGTTGAACATAGCTGGAATATTTTACATTACTCAATTGGGATGGTAATTAATACAGCAGAAAAGATGGCATGCAGGCTAAGGGGCCAAGATTGTTTGTGTATTTGTCCAAGAGTCACACTTCTGAGATAATTAGTGTTTACTAGGAAATGCTGCTGAAAGGAAGCATGGTGAAATGGCTATTTAAAGCAGAGAGGAACTGATGGAGGGGCCATGTTATTGTGTCAGCCCCCCTCCACACACACACACAATGCTTCCCTTCTCGCTAGGTCATGGCTGGTTGGAGATGTAAAAAGGAAGGTCTGTTTATGCATCCTGCCTGCCCTTGGTCAGAGGGCACTCACACATGTGCATGTTACGTACACACACACACACACACACACACACACACACACACACACACACAGATGCACTGTTCACAGTGTATGGTGCACACACACACAATTGGAAACGGAGGTGCACATGTTACATTAACACAAACCCAAAGAGACATTCAGTTAGTGTGTGTATATACACACTCCCATCACTCACCATCTCTACAGTACTGTGTGGGGCGTTCTGTCTCCTCCTCTGTGGCTAGCACAGCAGCCCCGCGCCGCTTGCTAATGTTTTCTGCTTGAGTGTGCAGACCCCTTTGACTCACTCACCAGCTGGTTGGCCAGTGAATAGAACTCTGGGCTCGGGTCCATGTCACTTGTGAGGTCCTGGCGGTGTGTTTCTGGGGTGTTGGTAGGGGGTGTGCATGTATAGCGTAGAGTGTGTTTGCATGTGTAGTTTACAGGGCAGTGTACAGGTTTGGATATAACACACCCAGCATCACTTCCTTTCACTTCACAAAAGCCTGTCTTTACTATTACTACCTCCAATATGCAGTTTATTTTCTAACAGATTAAGATTTAAGAAGTCTGTTTTTAAGCTGAAAATTTTCTCTCTAGACCTTGTTTGATCAAACAATCAAAATAGTTGGCTCTGCCAAAACCATAGGGCCACAATTCCTCGTTATGACTTATTTGTTTACAGATGCTGGACCTGTTTTAAAGTTTTTCTGTTTGAAAAGAACAAGTCTAAGCTTGTCTTGCCACAGTTGATTCCTGTTCACACCAGTTTACTTTTGTTATTGTGTCATGAATGAGGTGCCTATGGCCATTTCTGGGGTCGGCATTTGGGCATAAAAAGAGAGCAAGGGCCAATTAAGTCAAGCAGGACAGCTGCTGAGAAACAGATCTGTGCTTGTACAGAGTGGGGCCTCTCTTTGCCTCTGTCGTGTGTACGTGCGCATGCATGTAAGTGTCAGTTATCAAACATCTGCTACATTCACTGAGAAAAGCCTTTTCTAGTTAACTCCCTCCATACCACAATGCTTCAGACTTTACTTCTCACTGCAGACTACTGTCATTCATTAATTCAGATGTTGCTGTAGAGGTGCAACAGGAGGTGTCTTTGACCATATGCAAGACAACTAAGGATTTAATCATACAGCAGCACATATGAAAAATATGACCAAACTTTGCCCAGTCTCACACTTATCATTGTAATTTTAGAAGGTTTCCTATGACTAAGATATCCAAAAGCATTACTTCACTGTAATTTGAACTTATCCAAAACTGAGATTCTTTTCTTTCCGGGCAACAGCTGCCCTCAGCAAAATATCTCAATTCAAATTGGCTCGCTACTGCTAACACCTACAAAGTC
>JAUYWH010000003.1:11961787-11980817 GCA_034779795.1 Ctenopoma multispine | reverse complement strand
CGAATTGTAATTTGCTTGTGTCTCCTTGTAAGTCGCTTTGGATAAAAGCGTCTGCCAAATGAACTAAAGTAAAGTAATTATTTTTTTAATAATTATTCTTGTTTATAAATATCCTCTGTCTCTGCTCCGTCCACTTTGTTGTCTTACAGGATATGATGTACCAGCTGCTCCAGGGGCTGGACTTCCTGCACTCACATCGCGTGGTCCACCGTGACCTGAAACCACAGAATATCCTGGTCACCAGCGACGGAAAAATCAAACTAGCTGACTTCGGCCTAGCCCGCATCTACAGCTTCCAGATGGCACTCACCTCAGTGGTGAGTTACCTTGTTCATATTTCTGAACACTGCAGGACCTATCCAACCAGACATTGATGGTTCACTGTTAGAAAGCTGATGAATAGAGTTTTTTTTTCTCAATGGTCAGACACTTGCATAGGACAATATTACATATTATTATCTAATACGTAATTGCCAGGGAAGTCTCCTTCATCTGGGTCAAAAAGTGGCACTTGAACACAACGCAAGTGCCAGTTAGCACGTACATTCTTCGCCTGCGTGACAGGAGATAACTCTCCATATTAGCTGGTACGGTAGTCTGTATTCATCATTCAGTAAGCCCACACGGAAGACCTACAGCTGCAGATTCAAGCCGTAATGTCAGATGGCCATGTCATTATTTATCACTTCCATTCCTCTTCTTATGCTCTGACTTGCTACGCTGAGCAGTCAATAGAAGTGGTGTCTCTCAACAACGGGGACCACTGGCGATTGAATATGTCACATTGTTTGAAAAGCTGCCAACAGGGATCCAGCTAGTGATAACAGTGCAGGACGCATTGCAAAAATCTGTTAGGCCCTGATGCTAACTGAGCACTGTTGCACCTTTTTACTTTGGTGAATGTTAACTTACTGTATCCTTTTCAGTTAAGTTTTTAGCTAGTTACGTTTCATATTCTAAAGTCTCTGTGTTAGCATAGTTCTAGCTGTAGCAAGTTATAGCATTTTACTGCATTTCTATTAGGTACACTACCAGTTCCAAGTTTGGACACACACAGAAATGAACATGTTTTTGAAAGAAAAGCATATTTTATGTCAAATTCATCAGAAATACAGTGTAGACATACGTAGTTGATATTGTAAATGACTATTTTACAGTAGCTGGAAACTACTGATTTTAATAATATTATATTAATATAATTAAATGTACTATCCTATCATCAGCAAACATTAGTTCTGTCTTCTAGCACGTTATGTTTGCTAGTGCAAATTTATTAATTTAAAAGGAGAAGTGATACCCTCTGGTAACCCTCTTGCAATGATAAAAAAAACATTCATGTATGTTTTTTTTTAATGAAAACATGGTATTTCCTGTGTGTGTCCACACTTTTGACTGGTAGTAGAATAATAAACAGCTTGTTAAGCATATAGCATTCTAGAAAAGGACTAGAATACAAAGAAACTTTGAATGTAGCCTTATCACCTATCCGTGTCCCGCTTCTCTCTGTAACTGCACCTGAATTTGACTCAATGAACAATGCATTGCCTCTTATTTATACTGTACTACTCCAGTAGTAGAATCTTTCTAAAATGTATGTGTGCATACATAGTGTGTTTATGTGTGCTTTTATATCTTTACATTACCAAACACACACAGACACACACACCCAGAGACACACTGCCTTGAACTACCCTCCCATCTCCAGGGAGTTAGATGAAAAGCTTCTAATGTGATGTACTGTAGCGGGCACTTACAGGGCATCAGCGGGTAGCTTTGCAACACTGGGCCAAATGATAGGGTTGCTCTGTGTAAAGTGAGAGCTAAGGGCCCCTGTGGCCTGTCTCAGGAATCTCTCTATGGCTGTCGCAGACAGGGATGGAACAGACAAGGAGAGACAGGCACCCCTCCCTTCCCTCTGTCGGTACTTTGATGTTCAACTCTTGAGCTCTGGGCTCTGATGACCAGATAATAGAGAGAGAGAGAGAGAGAGAGACTGAAAGGAGTCTTTGGAAGTGTCTGAGTTTTTTTTTTTAAATAAGGAGAAATGAGTTTAAGGCTGACGTAGCCAGCTCAGTAGCTGTGTATCTTTTTATAAACCTGTATTAAGAGAAGGTTTACAGATCTGCTTCACATTCACACAGACGCATGCCTTTTAGCCAATGGGTCTGACCAGATGCTCTATCCGGTTAATGGGTTTTGTGTTTGATATTACTTTGTGGATTGTTTTGTTGCAAGGGCCTCCCTCCTAATGATTAAATATTATCTCAGCATGGTACTAGTTGATGACTAGTTGGTGTGGAGATTTTTTCAGACTCTCGAAAGTGTAAATGGCTTTAGTAGTGTAGGTATTGAGTAATATTGACATTTACATAGCATTAAATCAGATTTTGGGAAAGACCTCTCCATTCATTTCAATGGGGAATTGCATCCAATGCAGCTGACACTAGCAAGGTCCAGCAATACAAAACAGACCCTTGCATCAACACACTGCAGGGGATGCGTTTTAATGCACACATGGCTTAACATGGAGTGGTTGACCTACTATGTAGCTTGAACCAGTAATCAGTTCACTTTTGATGAGAAATGCAATGAAAAATATGCATAATGCAATCTTACTCACTTAATCTGCTAATGAGCATCAGAATGATTGGCAGCTCAGACTGAAGTTTGAGCTGAAGGTTGTCCATTTCATACCGATTCCAGTTAGCGACATGTAGGAAAGACTGGCAAGTTTTCTTCTTCTCCCAGCAGCACAATAGACCAACACATGCCTCTGCTTCAACATGAGTGTGCAAAAAGAGGTGAGCAGCCAAGTAGTGGACAGTGCTCCTCCCTTTATGCTGACTAGAGGTGACGTACTATGTAAACAGCATGTTTTGCTAAATAAGAGTTGTACATAAAGATGTGGCAAATCTACCAAAGAGAAACCAGCTTGCTGCATTTACTTATAGCTTTGCCTTTTAGCATCTCCTTGAGTTTAAAACCTTTTAATAGCTAATAGCTTTAATTGCATTTTACTAAGTTAGCTCTTTGAGTCTTTAACATTACATTTACATTGTCCTATATGTGAATCATTGCAGAGCTCAGGACCAAGCCATACAACACATCACAGAAAGACTAGTACTAGTAGAATAATTTTTTTATGTGTTTATTTAAAACTTTGATCACTGATAATTATTATCCCAACCGCTGCTTTCATTTTTTAGACAGAAATTATGAGGAAGTACTTATAAATGTCTTTGTAAGACATATCAGGTGAGGCTGTTGTCTGCTATGACTATATGTATTTCAGAATTCAGCGCTCTCTTCCAAGATGTGTCTCGGTTTGAGTAATGTTTAATTCTCGTCCAGATTAAAAAGTGTGAAATTTCTCACTATTATTATGAAGGGTATTTTTATGGTTATTTCCTCAAGCAAATTTCTATAATTAATCATTCTGATAGATAATACACAGAGGTGTCTCAGAGTTAGACATACATAACTATAGAATTTAATTTACACAGTGTTACTCAATATTCAGTGTATATGTGTGGTTTACTGGAGGTTTTCTCTTTGACTAGATGTTCTTCATTTATGACTAGATGGGGACACTTTCGGTCAAATACTAAGTTAGGAATTCACCTTATATGACTGACGGGTATTATGTCCTCGAAACTACTCATAAAGAGGCACTTAACGTGAATCTCTGTGCACACACACTCGCATACTCATTTCCTTCCTCGGTTATACAGATGGGGCCACAAAAATGAGATGGAGGTGGTGTGTGCATGTGTCAGTGTGTGCATGCGCTGGAGCAGAGCACTGCAACGTGAGCACGGGATCTTCGGTTCCAGATGAATGTTCCTGTGTCTGGAATCCCCCTATCAGTCCAACACACACACACACACAAACACATACACACACAAAATCTCCATTCATCCATTCAGTGTTTCCTCTTGCTAATAAAAGCAGTTAATCTACACTGAATACAGTGCACATGTTCACAAATACACACACTGTTTAAGAGGATCTTCCCCTTTGCCCAACAGACCAACAGTTACTTATTTAGTCACCTAATGCCGCCGTTACTGGCAGACAGATGGGCTTTAGAGAACTGCTGTTGCTTAAGCGAACAAGACACTTCTCTCTCACTTTCAAAGTGATTCATTTAGCACTTCTAGAATGACAATATGGTTGAAGAGAGCATTTGCATAAACTCATCAAAAAGAGTCCCTTGCTCCTCTTTATTTTTCCAGTGTCATTTACTGAAAGTAGCAGTAGTAGTTTTGTACAGTTCTGCTGATTTTGATGATTTAGTGATGAATTTGCATTCTCACCTAGCTACATGCTAGGTTGTTAGTATATCATTGAAAAGAATTGTGGGGGGGGGTGTGTGTGTGTGTGTGTGTGTGTGTGTGTGTGTGCGCGCGCACACTCATGTCTTCATTTCGCTATATGGTCTAATTTGTGGGGATATTTTAGCCGACCCTTACAAGTGTAAAGGGTTTTTTTGGGGGGTTAGGAGTAGATTTTAAGGTTAGAATTAGGGTTTGGTTTGGACAAACTTTAAGGTTAGACATTTAGTTGTGATAGGTTGGGTAAGGTGCTAGGGAATGCATTATATGAATGAATGTCCTCACAAGTATAGTCAGACATGACTGTGTGTGTGTGTGTGTGTTTAAAGTATGTGGACTCTTGGCGCATTTGCACATGCATGGTTGCTTGTGACTGATGGCCCCGTCGGTATCACCCACCTACCATGTTGTGCATATTTCACGTTCCCCAAGAGCAAAAGAAAGAAAAAGAGAGAGAGACCACCCATTAGGTTGATGCAGGGGTCCAGATTAGGCTGCCCGTGGCAGTCCCTGGGGGTCTGTTGCTTTGTTGATGTTTTTTTAATGACCCCCGTCCAGCTACAGCCTCATTGTACTACCTTGAGTGACAGGCAGATGGGAAACGCTGATGGGTTAATCTGACATAACAAAAAAGAGTTGAGGTGATTTTTTTCCCCCAATGAGAATCCATTTCTGCTAAAGTTCTTCAGTTAAAAAAAAAACACTTCTTTTGAATTTGCAATAAATGCTTTTGTGAGTGCAACCCAAAATCTGCATGTTACAGGAATTCCTTTTGCGATGTCTATTCAAATGTAAATATGCAAAATATTGCAGGCTAACGGTATCCTCTAACAAGCAACAGCAAAGTTTGTTGGTTCTTAGTCTGAGTAATTATTAGTTGCCAAGTAAACTTTTAGTATATTTTGGTGGCATGCCAGCCAGTCGGCTCACTAACAAATCACAACAGTTCAATAATCCAACAGCTTGAGTTCTGACAACTTTGCACTGCTTGGATTCTAGAAAAACGCAGGAATCTAGAATATGTGAGATGTCGGTCCTATAAGTAATCAAATATTTAATTTCACATTCAGTGACATAGAATGGTCACTGTTAACAGTCCCCATTGTACTATGTTAGTAGTTAAATACTAGTCTTTCAGTAGAATTTGTGTGCAGGACTTAAGAAGAAACTCTTAGCTATTTAGAAAGACTTCGAAGTGACAGAGTAGAGGGTCAAGTCAGATGTAGAAGAATATTATCCCAATTGTAATACAAGGATTACTGGATGGCACTGTGATCCTGTCCAATTCGTTTCCACTCTTTTGCATGTCATGCACATGTTGCTGCCTGTAAAATTGGATTTGGAAAACTCAAGGGGAATGCCACAACACTTTTATGTTAGCACATCATCATCAGTCATACTGTAATGTTTTTTTAGTTTAAAACCAAAATAAACTGAAGGGGGTTGCTATAACTTACATGGTGACAAGATAAGTCTATTAGTTACAAGATCAGCAGCTCAAGTTTATTATTGAGTTAGTGATGACTAAAGGGACTCTTCTGTCCTGACCCTTTCATCTGTTGTTCACAACAAGAGAAGATCAAATTATTAAATATATAATCATTAAGATTGTTACATGATTATAACACCGTATATGGTCTGACACTGTCTGTACAGTCATTGTTACGGTTTCCGGTAAACTCTGTTAATGTGCAGAAGAGTGAAATTGTTACCTGATCAAAGGTATTTTCCCAATTCTTCCCCTGTGCTTTAGCCCTCCCACTGTGCTTACCAGAACAAAACACCCATATCTCAGACAACATTAAACAAATTGAAACCAGATTTCCTGGCTGCACTCAAACAGCAGATGGGCTTTTACACTACAAGGCTTTCAAGATAAGTCAGACTCTATTCAGTTTGCATTTTTATTTTCACTGTAAAAGCATTTCTCATTTTGGTCCCTTCATGGGCTATGAATATTGATTAAAATCTGCGGGTGTGGATTAAGGCAAAGTGTAGATTGGTGTTTTCTCATTTGTGGCATGTAATGATAATCCTAATGAAAATAAGATAGAAACTAGACACTTGTTAATAGTTCTTTCCACTTTTGTCCACATTATGTACCTTCTGCCATCTATATAGTATCTCATACATGTAGGGATTAGTAGCTGTTGTACAACAGGGCTCAGAAACAAAGACAGATAAAACTGAAATTTCTCAGTGATGACCAATAACTGGTCAGCCGTGTCTGTGAAGCAGTTTTTTTTTTAACAATATGTTTCTACTCTGAACAGAAAGGCAGGCAGGCAGGCAGGCAGGCAGGCAGGCAGGCAGGGAGGCAGGCAGGGAGAGGGAGGGGGAAAACCCTTGCACTGCACGCAGGGGAGCACATGCAGCGCACTCTGGGAATGTTTAGATATCTCCTTAAACTGCTCTGCATGGGAAAAAAAGGAAAAGTCATCCTCTGTGCTTTGACTGCAGCCGACTGGAGCAAAAAGGCTGGCCCCAATTTGACAAAAGCAAACACACACACACACACACACACACACACACACACACACACACACACACATATACAGTATGAACAGACACATACTGTACATATTCAAACGCAAACAGTCACATCATTATCAGTATTTATACACACTCTCACATGCACAGTGCAGGTCCTATTCAATTTTCCCTATGTGCTCTTTTTCCTATGTGTTGATGGTCCCTTGGCAATGCTCCAGGTTGAGTAAAGGAGATACTGATCGGTGTTTGTGTGCGTGTGTGGGGGGTACATGTGTACATAAGCATACGCACCAGGATCTGGATATTAAATCCTTGTCTGTACCAGCAACAGCAGCAGCAAGAGGAAGAGGAGAAAAAAAAGAGAAAAAATTACAGCATATATCAGGAATTTTCCAGCTAATGATGTGCGGATGTGGTAGCACTGGGGAGAGAGAGCCACTGACTGTGCTGTCTTTGTTTCGCTCGCTGAGGGCCCCACGTTGCATTCCTGTATGCTGTGCATACTTTGGCAACAGTTGTAGTGCCCTTTTTTTCTTTTTTATTGTATACAGTTTGTGTGCCGCTCTTGCACTTTTATTTCTGGAGCTAAAACTTTGTCGCTCCCTCTCTTTTTCTCTGACTCAGTCTACCTTTCCCCCTTATCTCTCTCTTAAATCCTCTCTCTCATTCCTTATTTCTTTTTTTTTTTTTTCTGGTACAGTGGCGTTGTTGTAAATTTAGTTTTTTTGCACAACAAAAGAAAGAAAGAGAGGGAAAGTGAGGGAGGAATGAAATAATGGTGTTTACAACATGGCTGACTGCTGGAGCTTTGAATGGGGCCTCTCTGGAGAAACAACATCACAGCCTCAGCTCTACTGTACTCTCTGAGTACATAGTTTTGTTAGTTAACATCCGCTCTGCTTGTCCTATATGTAGATTGCCTGTACACTCTATAGACTTTATCTGTTTTCCTGTGAGCATCACTTAAGATTACTTTAATTTGTGGTGAATTTCAGGAATGTAATCACAATCTAGGTTAAGACTCATGAAACAGCCAAGCTATTTACCTGAAGAAAATGAAAGCATTCCAAGTTAAAACTTTAACTCATGCACTTATTATTTTATTGATTAAGTTACAGTAGTTATTTGGCATTTGGTGCCCCCAAAGTATTTGTCTGTGAGTGTGCAATTGTGTAGATGGTATGTGTCTGTATGTGCAGTGGTGTTCTTTCATCCTGGGCTTCCTCAGTGAGAGAGAATGTAAACACGGGCCCCTGGCCAAGCTTCATCAATCTGAGTGCCTCCAACACTGAAGCCCTTAGCACAGGCCTCATTCATGGCATCAGGTCACTTGAGGGTCCACCTCAGAGGTCTACATGGAGAGTGACCCCTTTATCATGGTAGCTGTGGTGGGAGTTTGAGAGGAGAGAAAATCTATCCATGTGGAAGTACAGTTAGACAAAGTTGAACAAAGTCGGTCTCTAACATGCACAGTTCAGGTAATTTGCTGCTGCATTTCAGATCTAATAATAATAATTATAATCTTTATTTATAGAGCACTTTTCGAAACATATGTTACAAAAGGCTTTAAAAGAGCTAAAAGCACATAAAAATTAAAACAACAAAAGCAATAATACAGGTTGAACACACAGTAATAACAGACACGACGGTCAAATAAAGAAATGCAGCATAAAGCAACAAAGTTACATGATTAGAAAATTGATAAAATTAAATAAGATCTGGAAAGGCTTTCAGATAAAAGTATGTTTTAAGAAGAGATTTAAAAGAGATTACTGACTCTACAGATTTCATATCCTCAGGCAGGTGATTTCAAAGTTTAGAGGTTCTAACTGCAAAAGCTCAAGCACCTCTAGTTTTTAGTCACACCTCAGGAACACAGAAGACCTCTGTGAGAGGATCTCAGTTTACGTGCAGGCTCATATGGTACTAACAAGTTGGATAAATAGCTCGGGGAGAGGCCACGAAGAGCTTTAGAAGTCAGCAGTAAGATCTTAAAATTAATTCTAAAACATACTGAGAGCCAGAGTATGAAGACTTAAACAGGTGTAATCTGATGACTTCAATTTGATCTAGTCAAGACTCTTGCAGTTGAATTCTGTACAATCAGCTGCTGATTGATAGATTTTTGATTATGACAGGTACAAAGACCTGAGGTATAGCTGTCAGTTAGCATAGCAGTGTTTATGAATAATATGTCCAAGATGCAGCCTGTAAGAAGAATAAAATTGGCCCTAAAGCAGACTTTTGTGGGACACCATACTTTTCAGAAGAAATTGATGAAATAATAATTATATATAATACTAATTATTATTATTGATGGAGACACAGTTTTCTATTATTAAGGTACGAGGAGAACCATTTTAATGCAACACCTGTTACTCCAGCCCCGAGTTTTAGTCTGTCCAATAAATTGTAGTGATCGACTGTACATTCCAGCATCAGAAGCCATTCAAATTAATAAGACATTCTCTGTTCTGTCATGCTAAGCAGGACATTAATTACCAAAGGTAGCAATGACGGTTGCAGTGGTTATGGTGTCTTGTCCAAAGACACCTCGACATGTGGCTGGGAAGAACCAGGAGTCATCCCACTTCAAGGCACATGCACACAGATACTACTGGCATCCAAGTTCATCTGTCCAGGCATGAACAGATGCTCTTAGCCATTTGCACATATTCACACACATAGCATACCAAATGTCCCCACACTCACATGCAATGCACACTATTGTCCTACTCTGCTGTTGTACATGCACAATCCGCTGGTGCCACAGGTCCGGATGTTGCATGTCAGGCTTGGAGGTCCGGCCCAGGAGGTCTGAAGGTCCTCTGGGGCAGGAGAGGCCATTTCCTCCCTGAAGTGTAGCATGGAGCTGAGAGCAGCAGTGAGAGCTGAGGAGGATGGTGGTGGTGGTGAGGGGGAGGATGTTCTCAGCAGAAAGGAATTCCCAGAATGTTGTCCTTTAATCTGGAGTCAGGCTCTGTCTTTTTTTTTTTTTCCTCCTCAGCTTTATTTAACCTCCTCTGGCTTTTCTGTTACCATGAGGAAGGGAAGAAGGGAGCTAGGACGGGCAGAGAGAGATGGACTGAAAAAGCAAAGCATAATATTGTCCAGTTTAAGGCTGTCTCTGTTTCTGACTCCGTGTCCAATAAACTGTATGTATGAGTCTTTATCTTCGTTTTCATGCAGCCTGAACAGAGGAGCGAGAGCAGGAGTGGGTAATGAAAGGATATGTGAAGCAGAACAGAGAGTGAGAAGGGTGAGAAAGGGGGTCTAACGAAGAAAGAATGCAAAAGTGGTTGGAGAAGAGGAAGGAAAAGGACAGGGGAAAAAAAAGCAACATTGCAACTGGAGAATGTTTTTTTCTTTTTACTGCTATTCTGTGTGTGGTTATAGTCATCTGTATGAAAATGATTGACATTGTGTGTTGAGGCCATGACTCAGCATTTTTGTCAGGGTAATATTTTGAGTTGTTTTGTTTAACAGACATATTTTATTATGAAATATTTACTGAGAACATGGAGCTGTGTGATCAAAAAAAAAAACATTGAAAGAGATCTGGTCTGTTTCCCTCACTGTAAATTTCAGGGTCAATGAATATTCATTATATGCAAATAAACTCAGCTGGTGTGGTAAGCATCCTATTTTTCAGACTGTGTTATACTTACACCAGACTCAAAATGCTGGTTTGAGCAAGCAAACACTAACTTAGGGGATATATTATATCACACAACAAAATTTTACTTATATGTTTTTTTTTGTACAATGTAAAAAATAAGTAAAAATATATTTACATGCTGACTCTCGCTTGCTGTAGGCGTCTAACCCTAACCCTTTAACTTTAACATGTAGTTGAGGAAAGAGTCCAGGCTGAAATGTGCATTGCACATTCCGACGCCTTCAAAATCCTGATGTGTGTAAGCTTGATGTCTGTAAATAAATTCTAGCAATTGCTGCCACATTACGGAAAATAGTGGTCAGTGGAAAGAAGCTCCAGGTTCTGGTTTACATCCAAAAATTGTTCATTCAGGCATATTTACTGTCACTCAGTAACATGCCTGACTTCAGATCAGTGGTTTCAGGTATCAGGTTTCAGCAGCACTGAGATTTGAATTTGCATGTTAAACTGTGATTGGATTGAATTTTCAGCTTTAATATTCTCATGTTCTCCACCTAATTTTGAAATCTGGCTTTTCCCAGTGAAAACACCCTGTTAGTGTCAGACTCTGCACATAGACCATTAAGTATAGTAAAAGTCAGACAATTTAGGACATAGGCCTATTAACATAAGAAAAACATATTTTTGAATGGAGTGGGTCTACACAAATTTACCACCCCTATAGGTCACTGCCCATGTGCTGCGCATTACCTAAACTGTTGTGTTTTCTCCTAGCTCAGAGTCCTTGTTTAAAATATAACTAACAAAAGTCTGTGTCAGTGTCACAAAACAGCATTAGCAATCATAGTTACCTTTGTACTGTTGGTGTTCTTTATGTTTATGTTCGTGGGCTGGAAACAGAAACGGGCAGATGTGTCACAGCAGGTCTGCATCATACACACCTACGTGACACACCCCCTACAAGCCCTCATACAACCACATGAGGTTTTCTTAGCACAAACAATGGATGGGCAGCGAGAGGCGCATGAGAAAAGCTTTGCTGAATTTGCCAAAATGTGACTATAATTTATTTATTTTTTTTAAACTACAGGAGGGGTTCTGTTTGTGGATAAATCTTTAAAATTTGTCTTGAGTAAGTGCGGACAAGCATGGGTTTAAGTGTTGCACAGAAATAAGTCAAAGCATTGAGATGCAGGCCAATGCATTGTTGATTCTGACCCATTACTGCATGCTTTTCTAAGCAGGATATATATAGATATATCTATATATATCTATATACTGCTACGAAAATGGTGCACTACAGTGTAAGCAGTCATGGTGTAATTTCAGATTGCAATAAACCTTAACACGTCTATCTTCCGGTGTGTTTGTAAGTGCACACATGTGTGATATATATGCCTTAATCTGCAGTTGTGGCCAGGTTTTCGAATAACTCTGTATTGCACTGAGGCGGATATACCCTGAGCTCTAGGTTTGTGGTTCTTCCTAGAAGGCACTGTGTGAGCATGTGTTCATATAAGCCCTGAATTTCGACTCTGCGAGGCTACAAACTCAATGCAGCAGACTCACGCGCATGTCACATGTATTTTAGCCTGCAGCTTTAAGAGTGTTGATTGGGCTATTTGTCCTTTATGCACTTTTTATGCCTCAACAACATCCTGTGTTTGCATGTTTGATCTCTTTTGCAATGCTATATCTTGGTTGGTAGAGAGAAATTGCAATGTGATGTGTTCTAATTATATGCTAAGCTGAAAACTTGCAGAGAATACAAGTCAAAGAAAGTTAGGGAAAAAAATCCTACAGAAATAAAAGCAAAGCTTGAATCTTGCAGTTACAAAACATCAATGGCATTTTGTTGCCTGAATATAGGGGCAGCTGTTCAACTTCCATTCATGTTTTTCTTTGAGGTTTCACTGTTCTAAAAATCTTCAATGACCCCAGCAGTCAGCCTGTTCATTCTCAGCCTGTGTCTCATTTCTGGTCACGTGGCTCAGCCAGCACATCTCAGTTAACTTGCCTCAACTTCCTCCCTTCCACTGAAGCAGGAAGCAGGAGATGAGAAAGTGTCACACATCTGCAAAGTACAGCCTCCGGCTCTATTAATAGTGTCATTCAGTTTAGAAGAGAAAAAATGTGACCAAACTTTTCATTCCTCTTACCAGTCTCTGTTGAATATACCACTAAAGAATACTAGCCTGCGGTAACATGTGGCCAGTTTTCAATTTTGCCTCAATAATCCATAACATCTCCTTATACAACAACCACAAATAAAAGCTCAGTAAAACCTTGTTCTAATGGCAGGTGGGTAGCAATACATTTATCTGCAAGTAGGCAACTTGTTGTGGATGGTAACCTACTTTATCTTTTACAAATGAAAGGAGAAAAGACAGCCTTGCTAGCAGCTCTGTGAGGCTACTTTCTTTGAGCTAAACACTATCATCAACATGCTAATATGCTAACATTAGAGGAAAGTTTAGAGGACTGTCAAATCATCAGGATTCATCCTCAAATCAAATCAACTAATAAAGATACAGATGCAAGAAAGACTAAGTGAACTAGTTGCAATTTGGCTTTCTGCCTGAAGCATGATCTCCTCTAGACTACTTATCTATTTCTAAGTTGATAAAATATAAACGGATAAGATTGTTTATGTTGTGCACACCCATTAAACATACAAAGCGATGGTGGAAATAGTGAGTGAAAGTAAAGTATGTCACTTTACGCTGAGGCAGGTGTTCGCCAAGCTGAAGTCCAATTAATGAAATGAGAATGTAGATTGTGGTGACGTTCAAAAACACATAAACGGTGTCATTGTGCTGTTCACAAGCAGCATCAGCTGACATGAGCCATGTCTTGCAAAAAAAAAAAGATCTCAGAAGACCTACAAGAGTTTTTATTGGCAAATAGCTGGAAATAATTTCAGAGTAATCTCACAGAGTTTAGAGGTTCATCAGTTAGACACAAAGTATCAGCCTGTAACAGACAGTCTGTAATGATTCACTGGAGCTGGTTAACACCTCTGTACATGAATCAATCATATGCCAAACATTGAGCAGTTATGGTATACGAGGTAGGACACCACAGAGGAAACCACTGATCTCCAAAATTTGAAAAAACACAGCACTACTGGGAAAATGATTTGTGGTGAATTATTTGGGAAGAACATGTACATTTGGCATGTAAATAGAACCATGTACCAGCAGTGAGGTGCAGTGGCAGAAACATCACTGTTTGGGGCTTCTTTGCTGCCACCGGACATTTAGAAAGGAATAAAGACATGAAAGTCTTTTATCAGCTTACAAATATTGTTTATATTTGTGAAGATTACATTTCATGACCAAATTATGAAAAAAAACAACAAACAAACAGGAAATTGCATCTAGTTCACTTATTTTTTGTAGGCGACACTGCAGTCTTTTTGCTTACAAACATTTGCTTCTGACTGTAAGATCCAGATAAGCACTATGCAATGCTCGAAGGGGGAACTGCAGCCAAAAACTGCTGGAAAAATCTTGAGTTTAGGAAAGCACCTGGAACCAGTCCACTCTCTTACCAGGGGTCACTGAGTTTTGTCTGGAGGCTTTCCCTACTGTAGCTCTTAACAATGCTGCAGCAGGCTATGGCTACACATACACACACTCAGCACTCACATTAGAGTTACAGCGACGAATTTGGAAAACTTTTTCAGTATAAAGTGGCACGAAATGTCTGCTGTTATGCCTCAGGTGGGTGCAGGGTTTCTTGATGCAAAGCAGGAAGTGTTTTTTTTTTTGGCAGGAGGAAGGAGTAGGGTGCGGTGGTTAATATCAGTTAAAGTCATTATCAAGATTATTTACTTCATACACACATGACATCTGCCAGTAAAACACAGTATTGTCCATACCTGTAATAGGTGGCGCTCCTTATAAATACAGATATATTGAACATGTAGGTATAGTATTGTGTGTTTCTGGTTGGTTTCGGTTTCTGGTCTGAAAAGACCATGATGTGTGGACACCAAAACGGGAGCAGAGAGACGTGCCCTGCCAGATATGATTTCATGTGTTACATAAGCCTAAGATGGGTGCAGTGAAGAATTAACCCTGTGTGTAAGCCCCTTTACATGGTGACATTTATTTAACGTCACCACTGCACAGAAGTAAATTGGAAGAGATTTGTGTCTGTGCGTCTTGTGTGTACATTTCTTCCTGTAATGTCTTAATGGACTTCTGCTGTGTGTGTTGTAGGTGGTGACGCTGTGGTACAGAGCACCAGAAGTACTGCTCCAGTCCAGTTATGCAACACCAGTGGACCTGTGGAGTGTTGGCTGCATCTTTGCCGAGATGTTCAGGAGACGGTGAGAGCTGCAGTTATCTCAAACACAACTAGTGTAACCATTTGATTTCGCTTATTCAGACTGTGGGATAATGGTGATGGCGGAGGATTTTGTAAATACTTCATGCCTCATCACCAACATATTAACCTTAGTGGAGCACAGCAACAAACTCTGGTGCAAGTAAACAAGAATGGCCCAGCAACACATACTGCAGCGCTATATAAAACGTTAGATACAAAAAACCTGTGCTTGTTCAGCTATTTGGATAATGATGTTTCTCTGTCTTTACTGATTCTGCAGCACAGTGCTTGTTTTCCACCCCTGCAGACATAACATTAACAACATAGTGGAGCACAGTTTTTTTTTTTTCTCTTCCCCTCTTCTTTACTTCAAAATACACAACCAACATCAGTTCATTCATCGTCATTCATAGAGGGACTTACTGTTGTGTTTCGGATCATCGTCGTGCTGCAAAACCCAAGTGCGCTTGAGCTTGAGGTTGCAAACTTATGGCAGAGGGAATTCATGGTTTCATCAATTTTAGTAAGTCCTCCAGGTCCTGAAGCTGCAAAGCAGCCCCAAACCATCACACTTCCACCACCATGATTGACTGTTGCTATGATGCTCTTTTTATGAATTGCTTTGTTAGTTTTACGCCAGATGTAACAGGATACACACCTTTTAAAAAGTCCTAGAGATAATTATAAATGTGAGACAGGCCTTGTTGTGTGTTATTTTTGGTCAGCAGTAGCTTTCGCCTCTCTCATGGATTTTGCCCAGTCTTTTTGTTATTGTTGAATCCTAAACACTGACTTTAACTGAAGCACGTGAGGCCTGGATGTCTTTAGATGTTGTTCTGCGTTCTGACCTCTTGGATGAGTCCTTGTTGTGCTCTTGGCCACTTGTGAGAAAGTTTCTCTCCATCTGTAGATAATGGCTTTTACCGTGGTTCGCTGGAGTCCCAAAGCCTTACTTACTTTGTTTCTCATCTGTTCTTGAATTTCTTTAGATTGCGGCATGATATGTTGCTTGTTGAGAGGCAGTAATCAGGCCTGGGAGTGTCAAGGGAACTTCATCTCAGCTATCCAAAAAAATTGGTTAATCACAGTTCAACCATGATTAGCAAGTGGGCAGCAATTACTTTTTCCACATAGAGCCAGGCAGGTTTCATGAATGAAATCATAATTTAAAAATAGCATTTATCTTTATGTAATATTAAAATTTGTGTGTGACAAATATGCATAAAAAAGGAAGGGGGCAAATAGTTTTTCACTGTAATAAAATGCGGTCTCCATTTTTATGGGCACCAACAAATATGCAGTTGGCTCAGTTGTTTTTCCAACTCCGTCCGTACAGTGTATTTGAATTAATTATTCAGCGGTCTGGAAGCAGACTACCATTATACACATTATTTTTAGTTTATCTCCTCTTCCATCTACTGACTTCTCCTTTTACAATAGAATAACACTGGAAACGTACACATCAGCAACTGACTTGTTGAGAAAGATTTGCATGGCGTACCACCTTAACAGGGAAATGGTCACACACTTACTGGCTTGCATCAGTACAATATGGTTGTTACATGCAAGCTGGCTCTTAATCCACCACAATGACCAAACCTTTGGGCATGACTTGTTGCTAATTTCGATGCATAAAATAGTAGTAGTAATGAATTGACGGGATAAGTATCAGGTTAATGACCTTTATTGTATTTGTCTAGTGGACAGACTCATATGTGCTAAAGAAATAGAAGATGGTGATAAGGCTGAATAGGACGTTGGTCTGTAACAATGAAACATATTTACAAGGGGTGAGCTGTATGTCAAAAGTAATATGCATATTTTATTTAGGCATTTCATCCTCACCCAAGCAAACACAATCAAACACAATCAAAAACTTGAGCTCAACTTACAAGACGATTAGTTAAGGGATATAAAATAGCATTCAGGCAGTGCACTACACACAAATTGAGGAATTAGGTGCCATATAAGTTAAGTAAATTAACAAAAAATCGTCTCTGAGTGGAGACAGTGACAGTGCTGATGGCTCACTGTAATACAAACCTACACTGTTTTGTGTATACCTTAAACTTTTGTAATGTTAATTAGAAAATTAGATTTTGCAAAATATAACATTCATCTTCCTGAAGTGAATTTGTATCACTATCAATGCAATGAAATCAAAGTAAGGTCTGAAATGTTATAAGCACTTGGTTAAGGTTAATCATGTGATGCCTAGTAGGGTCACTGGTCAGGATATTATGTGGATTATAGGGGGCCATCTAAAGATATGCAGTGTCTCCTACACTGATCAGTCTACAGGATTTACTGTTAAAACCAGAACCTTGTGACTACTTACAAAGTAATACCAACTATATAAGTCCCAGATGATTGATAAAGTCATCTTTACCTGGTATTTCTTCTGAATGTTGTCCACGTTTGAGCTGTAACCCCAGGTCCAAGACTGTTAATAATGCACATTATTTAATGTAATGGTAAATTATTTTATAATTCTCTGCATCATCTGGTTATCTTTAAGTTTCCACAGAAAAATAAACTTGTTTCGTTACAGAATCGGTTATCTGGGTGTTTCTTAAGCTGGTCGTCTTTTCCTCAAGTGACACCTGTCAGATGCGCTCTGAGCAATGAACAATCACATTTCGGTTGGCTTATCGAACCATTACAGTAATGACGGGCTGCCTGCTGTGGTTGCAGCATGCAAGTCAGGGTTCTGCTTCTTGGTATAGGTATTTGTCAGTTTGTGGTCTAACGAACTTCACACACTGGAGAGCCAAGCTAATAACATACCTTTTTTTCTGAAAGCTGCATTATTATGGAAGCAAAAACACTTTTCCAGGCATACAGCCATGTTTTGTCATCAGACCATCAATCTAACGTTAATTTTTATGTCTCCTAGAGTATAGAAATGTGTCTTTTAATTAACAGTGAACTGTCATCTAGCCAGCATGTAGTGGTGTGCTCCAAAGTAGATAAGAACAGTCTTTCTGAGGTAGGGCAGGGTGCCAGGAGGAGCAGCCCTGCCTGTTATTATACTTCCGTTCTTAACCGTCCTAACACCCCACCATGCACAGCTACACATGAGAACCCACACACTGCACATGGGCAACAGTGGGACTGTATCTGCTGTTGTGGCAAAGAGTAACACGGGGTGAGGAGACTGTGAAGTTGTACTGTAGCATAATGCAGACAGGCATGGTTTCATACAGGCAATTAAAGCAATGGTTTGAATGAGGTTGATAACAAAAAACAAAAAATTGCATGTTGTCAAATGTTGCATTCAGTGCCAATCTGACGTCTGAAATCTGACTGAGGTCTAACGTTCAGAAGTTTATATTGTACACTTTTTATGCAGTTATCTCACTATAGACTCGCAGACTCCTTTGGTAACTGGGAACGCTTAGTGTGATATCCAGACAAAATAGAAATTATCTAATGTTGTGTTTTCCCACTCTGTCCTCTCTTAAATAGTGTTGTTGCATGTGTCTCTGACATGAGTTGTCATGTGCCAGACAAGATCTAGGTGCACCATGACCCTGCAGCAATTTGTCTTTCCGTGAACTACATTAGGGGATGTTCCGACCCAGTTGTCTAGCCATCACAATATGACCCTTGTCAAAGTCACTTACACCATTTTATTTTTTCTTCTGCTTTCAGCACATCAAGAACTGACTGTTCACTTGCTCCCAAATATATCCCACCCTCGAACAAAGTAATCAAAGTTACTGACCTCTCCTGACTTTTAAAGTTGTGGCTGATCAGTCTTTGTGTGAAACATTTCATTGTTTCATTGTGTTTGTACTCAATTGTTTCAGCAGTGTATGGGTGAAGTTTGGATGAGGTATCTAAGGTGCTAGTTATAGTGTACATATGTGTACAAGTCTTAGACTCATTGAGGTGAATTGCAGTTGGATGTGTTTTCTGCAATAAGTCTTATACGTTCAAGGCAGAATTGTTAAATACCAGTTAGACCTCAAACAACATATGTTGATGCATCATAAATAGCAAAAAGCTGAAGTGTATTTCATGGCTTTGTAATGGTGAAACAAATATTTTCTGTTAGTTTAACTTGTTAAATAGCATGACATTTAGGTATTTAGGCCAGTATCTGTTCCATATAGTGTTTCTTCAAATGCAGACAGAGTCTGCCTTTGTTGCCAATCTTACTTTGTCTGATATCAGTGTGTGTGTGTGTGTGTGTGTGTGTGTGTGTGTGTGTGTGTGTGTGTGTGTGTGTGTGTGTGTGTGTGTG
>JAUYWH010000003.1:11866580-11961687 GCA_034779795.1 Ctenopoma multispine | reverse complement strand
TGTGTGTGTGTGTGTGTGTGTGTGGGGGGGGGGGGGGGTTAAGGTACTTCTTCTCTAACCCTGACACAATAAGCTGTAAAAAGCTTTGGTGTGTGTATATGTGTATGTTTTCACAGTCTGGCAACTGTCCAACTTTGCCTTAAGGCGGAAGGCAAGGCAGAGATCCCTTTGATGGCAATGAACAGAACATGCACACACACTCTCTGACTCTCTCGCTCTCTCACCCACCCTCCACAAGTCTTTCTCTCTCACTCTCTGCAGGTGATTAAGGTGGCTTTTAAAGGCCACCTGTTAGAGATTAAAGGGTACCTGGGAGAAGCAGTGAAAGAAAGCACAAGTAAGGGTGACTGAGAGGAAAATGCAGAAGAAGAGAACATGGGAAAACTCAGTTTATTGGTTTTGCAGTTTTTTATTCTAATTGTTGACAGCTTCGGTATAAGAATCCAGATTTCTCCACTGATAGTGTAATTACCTTTTCATATTGTAGGTGAAATCAATGCCCCTTTCTGGTAGCAAATGGCTGATAAGCTTAGAAATCATGTCTGCACAAGTAGTCTATTAGATTGATCTGTGGACATAAATGCCATTGTCAGTAATTTAGATTTTTATTTATGGTAAATTGAATGTTTCTTGACTTTGATTTTCCCTTATTTTGCAGGTCATAAATGTGCAAATCTAACCTTTTATTTTCTTTTGACTCATGCAGCTTTAAAGGTTTTCCCCAAAAGCACCTTGTTCACCACTTTGATTGGAAAACATGCCATTTAAAAAAAAATGTGTCCATCTACTATAGAGAGAATCGTTGGAAAAAGGAAGTTGTCTAAGGAATTTGAGCAAATATCATACAAGTCTGCATCTGCATGGCTGGGATAGTGTTGGGTGAGTCATGGTTCAAGAGAGTGGGCCAGAGAGCACCTGCCTATTGACATTCCTCAAATTTAAAAGGTTGAACATGTGATAATGGTCCGGGCGAGGCCCCACATTCACTTTCTCACCGTTTGGAACTCAATTGATAAATCCTCAGCGTCACAACCTTGCATGCACGTGTGTGCAGTATTTGCTTTACACAAACACTCATATTTATGGTACATTTAAACTCAGCTCAAGCTCACACTTAAAGAGGCCAGACTCAGACAGACAGATTGACACTCTTACTTGCAAACACACACACAGACACTCACTTCTGAGGTTGTCTCAGTGGAATGTGGGACAGAGCCGTGTTGGCACTAAAGGAAGTGTGACTCAGCTGCCTGTCCCAACATAGTCTCAGTCCGTCTTTCACTGCCATCTGTTTGTGTGTCTGTCTGTGCATAACTATGGGCACGTGCAATCACATTTTTATGTACTTGCTTGAGTGTGCATGTGCATTTGCACTCAACACTTGACTGTATGTGCATGCCAGTGGCCAGCTCTGTGTGAATCCAGTTATGCCCCCCCCAACGAACCAACAAACCACTCCAGGTTTAAAAATGGACCTCTTGGAATTATCAGCCCTACTTGTTTTGGCATGATGACTTTGCTGTAGGTGATTTTTTTTTTCTTCTTCTTTTGCAACAGTCAGAACTGGTTTGGTCTGATCTCAAATGGCTTTCAAAACCTCAGCACAGTGCGTTACCCAAAAAGAGCTGCATATGTGGTGTGGTCCTTACTGCAAGTCAAATGTTTAAAGCCGTGGTGCAAGAATGAAGAAATGCTGGGACACTTATTAGTTAAAGAACATTTAAGAATGAATAAAACAAACTGTATCTCAATTGTAAACTACTAGCATATCTATCTAAACTGAAGCTTATGAAGAATTTTTAGTGTAGAAATGTGCAAAAAATGTGCAACTCATTCTCCACATTAACTGTATCAAGGTATACAATATATTAGATTGAAATTTTCTGGTAACTGGTGCGCTTAAAAAAAACAAAAAAAAAAAAACAAAAAGAATCTTTAAATCTAGTCTTCTTCTAAATCTTATTTTATCTTATACTGTTTTTTTGAATGGGACACATAAAAAATAACTTGGGAAGGTAGTCCTATGTAGCCCAAGATTCGCTGTTGGCTTTAGAAGAAGGTATTCCTAATTTCTTTTCAGAGAAGCTTAAACAGAAAGGTCTGGTTCCCATACATCTTTCTCCATTAGAATAATCCAACTTTTCTACCACATGTCTCTCCCCTCGATTTTCCTACATATTCACACAGAGAGCAAAAATACACACACACACGTAAGGGATAAATAGGCTTTTTTGCCCTGTGTAGCAGCCGGCAGGCTTGTGTTGATGATGACTACTGGAATTTGTGCGGGTGCCAGGGTGGGCATTACCGCCCACGGGCATCCAAAGACGGCCCAAAGCCACAGGAACCACCAGCAATCCTACTGCTACTCTCCTCCCTCCTTTACCCCTCCCCTCTTCAGGAGCAGTACAAATACTGCTTCACAGTCCTGACTACATCAGATGGTGCTTGCGAATGTATGGCTACTTCAAACGTTGGTATCAGAGTCACACATTCCTCTTTTGGGTTAAGCCAAAACCTTATATGTTAGTGTTGTTCCACCACAGTGTCCTGTGCGATGGTGAACATTTAATAAGAATAGAACTAATGATATAATAATAATAATTATTATTATTATTATTTTAACCAAAATACTTTTCTACCTGATTCTGTCTGTAAATGTGTTTTGTGCTGCACAGTATATGGAGTTACTGACTGTTGTAAATGTTTTCAACAGTCAAACTAAACTTGTTTTTATTTTCCATTTTCCAGACCGCTATTTCGAGGTAACTCAGATGTTGATCAGCTGGGAAAGATTTTTGAGTAAGTGTTAGCTTCTGAGGTCTTGTATCCTTCTTAGGAAGCAATTCAAAATCTGGGTTAAAGCCTGACTTTGTTAACTAGTAATCTTTTGGGAGACTTATTTGTAACCTGCCAGAGTAACTGTGTTTGTAAATACCACCATTTTGCATCTCTCAACTGGTTACCAGTTACTTCACCAAACCTGTCAGTTGCATTGGCAATGTTAGAATAATTTTAGCAAAGATTTGAAGTGGAGAGGAGCTGATGAATATTATCATCCCACAGTGTTGTTGGAGTACCTTCAGCAGAGGATTGGCCCCAGGAGGTGGCCCTGCCACAGAGTGCCTTCACTCCACGGCCCCCTAAGCCTATAGAAGACTTGGTTCCAGACATGGACGAGCAAGGACGGGCCCTATTAATGGTGAGTATCGCTTCTCAGTGTTTCAAACATCAAATCCTCGCTATCAAACAATACATCCATTATATCATAATGTTAGTTCTTGGGTTTCTCCAGTTTAACTTATACATACGCCAATAGTTCTTGTCATTCATTCTCCTCTTTCCCTGTAGCAATTCCTCGCCTTCAACCCCTCCAGGAGGATATCTGCCTTTGCTGCGCTGAGCCACCCCTATTTTCAAAGTGTGGACAGCCACAGTAGAAGTGTGTATGCAGCCCAGCCCATCCCCAGCAACAAGCCCACTATGGAGGAGAGGACTGCCTAACAGTCCCCATTCACCGTTTATCATCAAATGCAGTGTCTATAAAAAGTATTCAGCTCAGTCTTTTGCAGCATATGTGTTTTATTTTATTTTTTACAGAGTTCAGAGTATCATAATTAACCTTTTTTGACACTGATTACCAGATAAGTCTTAAATATCAAAGGAAAAACATGAATGTAATTTTAAGTACAAATACTGAAAACATAATATTACAACTTTGACAACAATTACACTGCAGAGCCTATGCGAGCATTTGGACCACACAGTTTCGCTTGTTTTGCAGAAGTGATCAAGCTCTGTCAAGTTGCATCAACTCTGACTGAACAACAGGTCTGGGTTTCAAGTTGACCACTTGAATACCATTAGGTAAATGCAAGCAGGAATTTTATAAGATTATTTTAACACAGACTTTTTATTTGCTGTGTAGGCTCAAAATTTCAACCCTTTATGTAGATACAGATGCATTAACCTAAGAATGGACTCTTGATTACGTACCGATTACCATTCTACCCTATTATTTAGCCTCTGAAAAACAGCACCAGTGATATCTTTATTTTACACCCATTTGTAAAGATTTGTTTTTTGAAAATCAGAGTCAAAAAAGCTTAATCAGCTGTGATTCCATGTTATATGAAATGGACTGAAATACTTTTTATAGTCAATGTACAAAGCTCTAGGAAAGTACTCAGAAAAGGAGGCTATATATACATCAACAAAGATGGTTCCAGTACTCTCTGAACAATGCACAACAGCTCTCCTCCTTCCATAAACTGATTTTTTTATTTCTAATTGCTGCTTTTAGGTTGTTAAATATTGATGGTTGACTGTGTTAAGAATGCAACTAGAGACTTGCAACTCACATTGACTGATGGTAGTGGGCGGATGGACTGTAGAGGCAATGAAGCAGAAGCCTCTTTATGACCAGTGTTTAGCCTTGCAAGAGCCCTGTCTACTTGGAGGACTGGATCATACAGGAGCCGAGGAGGGGCCGCATGGATCGCACCTGCCTTCATGCTGATAAAGGTCGTGTGCAGTGAGCGGATACACAGTACAAGCACACTCACAAATGCAAAATTTATTGTGTGCACTACCACTGACAGAAGCACACTCGTGTACATCGTACCTATTGAAACGTTATTAGGCATCACAAGCAAGCAACTCACTGCCATGTCGTGACTCATCATTTCAGTTCTCTATTATATTACCGCCACCTTGAGGATATTCTGAGTAACTGCAGACCAGTAGCGGGATTCTAATGGTTTCTGCATTCTTCGAGGAACTCATCATCATGGGCTGACAACAGTGCCGAGACAATTATAAAACAACCATAAAGAAAAGTGCCTGCCACTCACTTGGTGTTTATGACTTGCTTTTACTCTGCCATCATGGGCTTTCATCAATTATTTTTTAAATAATTATTTACTATTTGAATGACACAGTAATGCACAGGCTTGCAATAGGTGGAGAAATTCCATCAGCACTATTGAACATGAAAACATTTGGCACAGTAATGTGTCACCAATACTCTGTATTTAATTTTAATTTTATTGACAAGTCTTATATGCTTGTTTTCATCAAGTTACTTGATTTTTTTTTTTTTTTTTTTTAAGATGCTGGGGCATACAATATTCTTACACCAATTACACAACTCTTTTAGATGACTATAGAATTTGTGTAAGAATAGTTTGACAGTGTAAGGAATGTAATAAGCGTAGGCATTGGTACTATACAGTATGTAGTGTTAAGTACAAGCTGTAATGAAAACGTTTGATGCATCGTCAGCCCATAGAAATGTCGTAAAATGGATAGACGTAGAGTAGTGAGGGTCAGTGGAATGTTGTATGGCAGAAGTATTTTGTATACTGAAAATGTTGGGTGGGTTCTGTGGCGGCCTGTTAAATTTAATCTACTTTGGATTGAGAGTGACTAAATATTTTACAGTGGTTTTTATAATGAAATAATACACAAATATTTTGTGTATAGTTTTTGAGCTATTTTAAAATATGTCCCTTTATATACTTTCAGTTTTTACCAGCAAGGATAAAGCATGTTATGCAGAGTTGTATTTTTGTATGTAGTAGTTCTTTTAGAACAGTAACATATTTTAACACTGGTTTATATTTTCTTAACAGGTAGTGCTGCTAGCACACACAAACAGACACATTCTCTAACTTTCTCAGGTTCTTGTTATGGACGTCCGAACCTTTCGGGCACAGTTTGCACATTCCTGGTCTACTAAACATCCACATCACAACTCCTTCAGGTTTTCTTTACTGACCACAGTCTACTGTCATTCCTATTTATCAAATATATGTTACTGTAGTCATTAATGTCTGAGGATAACTGCCTGTATGAACTGTTTTGTCAGCTACTTTTAATTGCTAGACGGCAAACACAATGTAGAAACATGTATAATTGTCTGCTTGACTAAGCACTGTGTGAATTATATTATTTGGTAACAACTCATATCGGGTGTCGGTGGTGCATACAATGCAAATAAAGCTCCAAATACTTTAGGCATAGAGGTTCACAATTTTTAAAACGACTGCTTTAGTTTCAGTACACTTGATACAATCACTGTACCCTTTTTTTATGACTTAACCTTTGTAATAGTCTTCAATTTTGTAACGTAAAACTGAAGTCCACTGTTTCACTTTTTTCAAAACATTGCTTGTTCCATCCTATAACTCAAATTAAACACAGATTACTCGTGTGCACCTATGTCACATTTGTTTTTAACCTACTAAACGGTGACTAGGGACAGCACAATCATAGATGTATGATTGCAGGCATTTGTGTTTTATTATTGTGTTGCACCAGTTGAATAAAAAGCAGCTTTTTATTAATGTAGTTTGGACTCCTTTATAAGTGAGACTAATTAATCATTCTAGTGAATGTGTATGTAATGCAACGTGGCAGTTGCTGCAATTTGTTATAATGCTTGCGCTCTACCATACCGACTTTTTTTAACAATATCCTTCTATTTCATACCAGCACGAGAACACATTTTTTAAATAAATGAATATTTTTTTATATCATTGATTTATGTGTCTTTCTGTTTTTACTGGGAATAACTAGATTTCTGAGTCGCCAAATGTCAAATGTCCATTACATACAATGCTAACAAATGCACTTCAGCAGTGGTGAAAAGTAACTATAATACTGTGACATGCTATTTTGAGGTAGAGCTACTTTAGTCAAGTATTTTTCATTTTCTGCTCATCACTTTACATTTATTTGATAACTAATGCTTACTTTTCAGAAACTGATTAGTAGCTAAATCAAAATACTGTTTAATGCTAAGACTTTATTCATCCTCTGTGAAATTCACAAGCTGCACAGCTGCATGTAAAATAATAAAGAAAAAATTATAAAAAATAAATAATACAATTATTATTAAACATCTGTTCATCCAAATTACTTATAAGTTAGTTGAATTATAAATGAATTATATATAATAAAATTATCACATTGTCTCAGTTATTATTCTCAGATCCTCTACAATTCAGGGACCAAACAGGGGGAAAAAAAGCACTGAAAAACTAATCAAGAACCAGAGTTTGACTGCAACTACTGTCTCCAGATGATGGCAGTAATGCAGCAACTGCCTCACGACCCCTCGAAGAAGAAAAAGACTCTGTAGCACAAGAAGAAGGCTGTTGTAACATGACGTCCCTATTCCCCAGCATTAGGAAGTAATAAAAGGTAATAAATAGAATTAAAAGAAAATATAGAGAAGTATATTTCATTAAAGTTGTTAAACACTATAGTTATAGAATGTGACAAATAAGGCAAATCCCAGTCAAACAATGTCTTAAATATTTGACTATTCTACAGAGAGTACTTTTATCCAAGTCGAAGATTTTATCTCATTTGCTGCTTTATCCTTCTGTGTTAATGATCACACTGGCGGGGATGTTAATAGCACATTTTACTATTTTGTTTGGAGAAATAAACTATAAACTGCATTAAATTAGGAAATGTATCTCTTTCTGATGTATTAGAAGTTAACAGTAGGCCTACTTTTAAAATAAACTGGCTCAAAAGATGAATTTTGCTGAACCTGAATCCTTGGCATACTTTTTTTTACAAAATAATATTTTTAATGTGAAATAAATCCTGCCTTAAATAGAGATAATAAGGGTAACCTCTCAAACAAAAAATTCATGGTAAAACCTGAATTCCCAGTTCCCCATAAGCAGTTCAACTCTATACTGATATCAATCAATATATTGATCTATTCAACTAAAATGTCATCTGAGTTACAGTATACTGTAACCACAGAAACTGGAAAGAATAGAGGTGTGTTTTTTCTTTAGATTAAAATAATAAATAAATAATCTCTTCAACGAGTGTAGCATTTTAAATATGTGTTGGAAGGATTTAGGTAAATTTATCTTTGAGAAAATTGATAATAGCATGGTGATACTCAGTGTCACTGAGTATGTATGTTACTACAAAAATTAGCAAACATCAATTCAATTAGTGCATAACTTTTCCATATTGTGTTGCATTTTTCATAATATTTTTTAATTGACCATATCAAAATTATTCTTAAAAAAAAATCTATGAAAGCTATTCAAAATAGCAAAATAATTTTTTTATTTTTTTATTATTATTTCTCATTATAAACCCCTGCAATGTTTTTAATTTGTTTTATATGTTATTTGGTATGTATAGCTTTTTTGTTTGTTCTTCTAGCCTAATATTTATTGATCTTCGAGCTTTTTATGTCATCTACGTGGTCATGTAAATATGAGAACCTCTTGTTGCAATTGATGATTTTCTCAATAAAGTTTTTTTTTAACTATCGTAGAAGAAGAAGAGCGAAAAGAAGTAGAGTCCGCTAATGCTACTAGCTCGGTGTTAGTAAGGTAACACTAATGGTTCTCTTTGTTGGATATTTCTTCCATTTAATATCTTGACATGGGCAAGAGAGACAATCGAGTGGTAAGTTGTGTTTCACACTTTCTGTAAACTCGATAAACTGTTGATATGATGCTAACTACGCATAGTGAGCTAACCGCTAACTTAGCTAGCTAGCGTTAGGCTAAACACAAACAACACAGAGTTAGTGTCGGTTGGGAATGTCTCCAGCAAGGTATTATGACGTTAGGCCTTTGAGTCAAATGTCCAGCTAACGCGTTAATGTTTATCTTTTGAAATTACGTTTAAATGGTTTGTATTTGATATCACGCTGTCTGTGTTTTAACTGCATGAAGCACGCTGTGGCTAATATCAAAAGGCTCGACTAGCAGTAGGGGGGCTCCAAACGTTATGGACGGTGTTGTTTTGACGTGGTGGTGTTGCATCTTAGGAATACACGCAGACCATACAGTAGTGTTTTTTGTACGTAACTAAAATGTTTAAAGCCAAATAAGAAGCATAACGGCAACCCAGTGCTTTTACTTGACGTTAACGTTAGCTGGTTGCTAATTCCAACCTAACGATCATAGCATTGCCTTACTATTGCCATAGTGTTTTTTTCCTAACTTTGCATTATGTGTCTCTTCTCAATTTGCCATCTTAATATGGATAATTGCCCTGTCTTCTGCCTGTAAACCTGACCGTTTATTAGGCTAGGTGCGCGTTATTTAAAGTGCTGTAATGAAACAATGCTAAAAGTCTCGCTAAAAGTGAGGTTTCCATTTGTATGATTATTTTGGGGATATAGCACATGTTACATTAAATCTCAGTGCCCAACAACTAGCATGTGAGTGTACTTCAGTAATATTAGATTTCTTTAAAATGCCATTCTTTGTCTGATATTCCAGGCTTACATTAACCCCATTGCTGCTGCCCGAGCCAGGGGTCCAGTCCAGAACTCTGGACCAACGATACAGGACTATCTAAGCAGACCTCGGCCAACATGGTAAGTTTGGTAACATGCTGGCTTGTTCAGATTCAGTGTCATAGTTGTTTTCACCTTTAAAACAGTGTTGTGTCAGTTGCAACATCATGACCACTGCAGGAGTAGGTTCTTTCACTAACGGTGCTGCCAAAGAAAAAGTGGCCCCATGTGTGAGTTGGGTTACACACAGGGATGAAATGGTTAGCGCTGTTAGCACTTTAAACTACAGGAAAATCCGCTACTGTGACTGTTATCATTTAGTTATTAGTTACCACACTTTGAAAAACACTTCAGCTGAAGGCTTAAACAATGTGCAACATTTACCACTTGGCTAAACACTTTTATTTTTGAAATGCATGCAAGGGGTTCAGCAGACCACTTGTGTTTACATAATATATATATAACATGCAGCCAGGCCATCAACATGGCTGAGAGCCATGAGGGACATATGAGAATGCTTTAACACTGCAAAAGCTATAGGGTCAAATGTGTCCCAGGCCACATTGGCAGGTGGTTTCAGTAATCAGATCACAATCAGTCTAGACTTGAATTTAAAGCTATCCTCATTTAAAAAGTGTAAACTGGATCAAAGTTGGTTACAGTCTTGCAGACACATGTGCCCAAGCGCAGCATACACCATGGGTTTGTTTTGTGTTACAGAGCACATGGTGGATGGCCATGAAAATTCTCCAGAGTTTTTTGAGCCTCCTAAGAGGACTGAGTTTGAATTGTGGTCATATTTTTTTTTTTTATAGTGCTGAGGGAAATTTGATTGGTCACTCCGCAGAGCATGCATAAAGAAAACTGTTTTTGCTAATTTATTAATGTTATGTTTATAATGTGAGTTATCTAAGAGTCACGCAGACAGACACAATGCTCCTTTTAAAATTTTTGTATTAAATAAGTAAACTGTGCAGTTGGGCCTCATTACTGAAACAACTAGAGTGGCGAATGTCTGCAGCGTTTTTCATGCCATATGCATGGCAGAAAAGCAGGAGTTTTTCCAGGAGAAATCTACCCAGGACAATTGGGTTTCTTTAATCCCCTGCTCTGACTACTGAAGCCAGGTTTCACAATTACATGACAGTTAAGAAGTCAACACACAAATAATAAAGATAATACATTTTTTACCTCTTTACAAAAAAAAATGTATGTTGCAGTTCAGTACATTTTAACAGTACTGTGACAATACAGATAACGGATACGTTCGACAGTATCATGCTGTTACATTTTTATACCATTATATCTACTTCATTTGTTCAGCTGCATCAAGATGTAGGTTCAACTGCATTCTCATCCGACCTTCTCACATTGACATTTACTTTTATTAATCCTTCACTGAAATAAAAAATGATCTGCCAGCAAGAAAAAGTGCTCACCATAAACAACTCTGTGAACGTTTAGTCAAATTGTTTGTCCCAGGTTCAGAGCAAGTTGTATTTATATGAAGTGCAAGAGATTCTTTTCTACTTGAATCTTTTTGTCTGTACTTGAAATTTTATGTTAATCTCATACCTATGATAATTGGAGTTTCTGCAGTTAGGTTAAATCTAAATCTTGGCCACAAGGGGGCAAATTTAAATCATCATCTGCAACACACCACTACCAGTAGGAAAGTTTCCTTATGGAAAGTGCAATATTACAGATTGTGGTAGTTAAGGGACTTAACTTAATAATTAACGATTAAGTTATTTTTTTTTATTTTAACTGTTGGAAAAATTAGAAAAATCTATTAATTTAATAAACACATTACCTAACGCAGATCTCTTGAATACTTTAAATGAATGTGGCACATAAGTCATGTATTGTCTGTTCACTGTAAATTGTTGCTTATAAAAATATAGTGGATATCTTAACGATTCACAGGAAGAATGTTAATGTCAAAACTGATGTATTGTCTTTTATTTAGGGAAGAGCTAAAGGAGCAGCTAGATAAGAAGAAGAAGGGCTCTCGAGCCTTGGCTGACTTTGAGGACAAAATGAATGAGGTATGTTTGCATGAGATAGAACTGACCTGCTGGTCTTGTATGATTATCTTTTTGCATGTGAAGAATACAGTTTCTATTTATAGTAGTTTTTTAATCTGTGTGCACATCATAGGACAAATGTCAAGCTGTGCGTAAACAGTTGACAATATAGTAGATTAATACTTTTTAAAAGACAATGACTGTTGTTTTCAGAAATGGAAGAAAGAACTGGCAAAGAATCGTGAGAAGTTGTTAGGTGGAAATGACAAGGACAAAAAGACAACTGACAAGGAAAAAGAGGAGAAGAAGGAGAAAAAAGAGGTATACAATGTCTTAGTTGGATATAGATTTATTTGAGTGATCTCAATCTGAAAATGTGCTTTTAACTCACTGTGGTGTTTGCATTTGTGTTAAGAAAAAGAAGAAAGATAAGAAGAAATCCAACAGGGTGAGGAGAGACCTCCAGTATTTTGATGCCACAGTGCTGCCATACACAAACACACACACACACGCACAGACACACAAACAGCTTGTCCCCTTTTATTGTAGTGTTACATTTTCCTAGCAAACAAATAACCTCAAGTCTAATGAACCCTGCTGTCATTGTGTTTTGGTCAAGCATTCTTCATCTTCCTCTTCCTCACCGAGTTCTGATTCCTCTAGCAGTTCCTCCTCAGAATCTGAAGATGAGGTAAGTTGTTGTGGACTACTACAAACAAAAACATATTTAACACCTAGGCTTCCAGCTGCAGTGCATACAAACTGCTTGCTGACACACAACACTCATTTATTAATTGACTTCTACACAGTTTTTTGCATCTTGATTTGTGTTTACAGGATGAAAAGAAGAGTGTGAAGAAAAAGCGCAAGAGAAAGAAGTCATCAGTCAGGAGAGCATCAGACAGCTCAGAGGAAGAATCAGATGCTGATAGCAAGGTTACTTTCATGAGTATACTTCAACAATAACAGATAAAGCATTTGTCCTGCAATAATTTCTGTCTGCATTGAACCTAAATGTTTTTTTTCCAAGAAGAAAAAGAAAAGAATTAAGGAAGAAGGGGACAAAGAAAAGGTAAAATATTCATATTTAATAAATGCTATTATATATTTATCTATATAGTATAGTTTAGTTGTATATAGTTTATTGTATTTATTATATTTTCTTACTATTTTTATTTGATTTTTTTTTAAAGATTTGAAATTTAAAATGTTAAAAATAATTAAAATATTGCTTTCTTTCTTGTTCCTTCTAATCAAATTGAATGTTATCCTGAGTCCAGATGTTAAAGACCCCATCCACACTTATTTTAAAATCCCCTTAATTTTCTGGCATCTACCCTACTGGGTGGTGTATGTGCAGAGTTTTTCAGTGATGGTGTTGTCACATTTTCCTGCTAAAGAGGATGGTTTAGGTTCGCTCCTGAGCTCTGATACCTTAAACTACTTACCTGAAGTCAGCCAGGATGGATTTTTGAGTGACTGGAGCGTTCGCCAAACTTTCATCAACTTTCAGAAAATATGCCGGCGTGCGCGTTTTGGGATGTAAACCAGAACCTGGAGTTTACTTCCAACTATTTACGAGAGAATTACGTCTTGTGGCAGGAACGGCTAGAAATGATTTGCTGATATTGTGGGTATACACCAAAAGATGCTGAGAGCCAGAAGTCTTTTCTCAACTTCATGCAAATGTCACAGGGTTTTGCTAAAAGACTTATTTTGGGACATCTACAGCCAATCAGCATCTAAGTATTTTGTACTTACCTAAAGTAAAAATCTGTTCCGTTATATACCATATCTCTTGCATTGATGTCCGCTTAAAAGGAGTCTGGTACATCTGTATGGTATAGGTATGTAGTATATGATACCTACCGCTCAGAAACGTCTGCCGATGGTCACTTTTGATGTAAAACATAGTCAACATCCTACACTGCTTCCTACAGAGGACCAAACATTTACAGCTGCTTATTTCCAGTATCTTTGTTTTCTATATTATTGTCTTATACAGTTTATTCACCAGTAAAGTGGCTGTGGTGGGTGGAGCCATGAGGCTGCATCTAATGAATAGTAATAGATCAATGAGGGACAGACCAGACCTCTTCTTATACTTTTGTCAAGGATTTACTGAACTTTTTTGTGAAAAGAAAACCGTCAGACAATGTTTTTCATAGCAGAGTATTAGTATATGCCTTAACATGTAAGTGGAGAGGGTCTTTAACAAACACTCATTCTTATGCATCTTTTGCTCCCCAGGACGACAAGAGCCGCAGAAGAAAAAAGAAGGCTGAGCGAAGTCATAAAGGCTCATCTTCAGAATCATCTGTGGACTCTGAGGAGGAAGAGGTAGTATTTTTATAAATGGTTGTTGAGGGGAAATAAACTGCTGATATGCACAAGTATTTTACGTCGTGAATTAATTAAAAACAGGCATGCCAGTTGACCCACTTCCTATGAATAAACTAGTTAGTAGAAATACCTTCCCCCTATAAATAATCAAGGATTAAGCCACCACCTGCTATCTCTCTCTCTCTTTGTTCCTCTTTTAATTCAAATGCTCGTGGATGAAATTTAACCCCACTGTCACAGATAATACTTCTGTGAGACCTTTCTCTGAACTTGCTGCTGAACTCAAAAAGTAGCAGTATTTGTTTTGCAAATTTTTATCAGATTCATTCATCTGCAGCCTTCAAATATTTAGTGAAGAGAACATCTCACATCTCATAGTTGAAAGACAGTTTTTATATTATAAATAAATAAAAAATTCACATCCTAGCATTTTAGTACCTTGACAATCAGGCATGTTTAATGATAAGCATCTGACATTTTAATCAGATTCATAGTAGTGTAAGTAGTTGGCAAGTATGTTGTGGTTTATTTCTGTGCTGGTTTGCGTTTAAGAACACTGACTTCCTAACCAGAGTGCCATTTAAAGAGGAACAAAAAGCACATGTCATGTGCTTAATCTTAGGAGAATAATTCCAGATGATACACTATATAGGTCTAGAGAACAAACACTCAACTTGAGTTGGATCTGCTGATGTACGAATGGGGTCATGGGTTAATTTCTGGTTGTCACTGTTACTCGAGACTGTTGTTTGTACAGTTCTGTACACCAAACCAGTAAACCATTTAACACAGTTTCGTTACACAATTATCAGACAAAATTAGGTTTCAGTTATATTTCTCCCTAAAAAGTCACTTCTCTTTCCTTACTCTGTCACTTCTCACTCTCAAGGCACATTCATTAAATTGTGATTAAATTTAATGAAGTTAAACTTGATCATGAACATGATCCTAATTTAGCCCATTCAGATTGGTTGCTATTGTAAATGTAAGACATGCTGCTTTATACGTGGTCAGTGGCCAAAGTCTGGCCACATGGTGAAAGGTGGGAGCTTTCATTACATACATTTCTTAGCCCTTCTCTTGGATCAGAAGGAGTTTGGAGGAAATCACACTTGAATATCTGCAAAAACTAAATCAGTAGATTGATGCTGATATGTCAGCCAGTTATTGCTGTTTGCGCATTTGATCGAGCATTATTTTGTGCTCAAATATGCTTACAATTATTTTTTTTATTCCTATCGTGTCCCTGATGCAGTTGCACACATTCAAATAAAATCAACAAAAGACAATAAGAATACATGTCTGGAGATGTTTCAAAACTTTTTCTTGCCAGTGTAATTAAGTGTAAATGCCGTCAAAGAAATATTTAATTGTGAACTTTCTCCTCGTATATATGTTTATCTTAAACGCAAATGTCTTCAGACTTGTTTTGTCACTAATGATATGAAGAAATTTTATTTATTTTTTTCAGTTATCTGTTCTCATCATTGCCTCCTTGTCTTGCAACAGTAACCTTCGACAGTTAACAGTTAAGAAGAAAACAGTTTGGTCCATAAATCTCAGCCTGATCAGGTGTAAAACTCTTTTGTAAATCTAACGGCTATTGCATATTGCTTGTCAAAACTCCACTATTGTGAAACAACGTTACATGAAATGGGCTTTTTTAAAATTGGGTGCAACTCAAGACTTCCCTCTTACCTTGTTCTTATTTGAACTTTTCTCTCCCATAGCCTGATGCCAAGAAAAAAAAGAGAAGTAGTGAGGAAAAGGAAAAAATCACAGTGAGCAAACTTCTTTTCCCTTTCAGTGTCGCATTTGGTTTGTTTGACTTAAACATTGTCTTGACTTAAACATTTTGGTATACATGGAGTATATCTTCATAATGCAGATCCCTGTTACTGTTAAAAAGTAGTGCATGTGGCATCAGAAATTCACCTTAAATACCCTAAACATATTGCAGCACCGCCAAACAAACCAGTATTATTAATCAAAATGTGGACTGAATGCTTTATTTAAAAGAAAATATCTGGGGGTGGGGTGGACTTGCAGTCCTAAATTTAAGCTGTTTAATGTTTTCAGGACAAATCCAAGAAGAAGAGGAAAAAGAAGCACAAGAAACATGGCAGAAAAAAGAAGAAGAAGGCAGCGTCTCAGTCAGACTCGGAGCTTGACTAACAACCGTAGCTTTTCGGTTCTCTTATCCTCCTGACTGTTTGCTAGTAGTATAATTCCTGCCTTTGACTACCAAAAACATCTCCCATCAAGCTTTGGTCATCAACTCCATTGATCAAGGAGACCTACAGACTTGTAATGCTGGGTTTCTGTAAGTGATATGAGTTTGAGGGAGGCTTCCATCCCTCTAAATGGCGACTACTGGTACATATCTTTTGTTGAATTTTATCACCGTGCTTTTTGTTCTTTTGAGTCAACGACAGGACTGAAGTGAATTCCACATCTTTCTCTTGTCCCTCATCTTTGAGATTGTTGTGTGACTGTCTGTCAACTTCAGTATGCTGGCCCTTAAGGAGTTACTCCATCTCCTTCACACCTGACATCTTGTTTTTCTGGTTGCTAGATGAAGCTAATATGCTAGTGCCTGCGTCATGCATGTAGACCTGATGTCTTGCCAGCCTCATATTGAAGTTGGACTTGTGATAAAAAAATGTGAGCTATACAGTTTATACAAGAAATGAGTGAACTGAATTGTTACACTGCAGTGTAAATGTATAAACAATGGGAATTCATTAATAAAGTATTGTTTTAGCCTTTATTGCTGTTACTTAGTTACAGTCTTTACTGTGATCTTCTATTGTTTGTGCAGTGTGAAAATGATTAACATTTATACCTGGTCGATTTGAGTAAAGGATATGAAGCAGTACTCAACAAACCTATCCTGTGCCAATATGTTTCCCTCAACTGTTAGGGCTCTTTCTAACTTCACTGGTGGAAAAAATACTTGGATCAAGTAAAATAAGTGTTACAGTACATAAAGACGAAGTGAACGTTTTGCATTCAAAACTGAAGTACTGTCGTGTGTGTGTGCTTAACATGTCAAACCATAAGTGTCCACTAGGCATTATGGCCTCCTTCAGATTGTTGAATAATTAAATGCTATGGTGTTGTTTTTTTAATTTCACTACATCAGATAGTAAGTTCATCTTTATCTTATAATTAATAAAAATGTTTTGTATGTAAGCTCTTTATCTGCGCAGTGTCAAGTAACTGTAACTTAGATGTAAAGAATGTGGAATACTTTAAGCTAAGATGTAGTAAATGTGGAGCAGTGAATGGAAACACAAGCACATTACACATACCTCAAATTTGTGCTATATGTGTACATTTACTTCCATTCCATTTGTGTATCTGTTAAATTATGTCAAACATTTTTAAAGGTTCTTATATCCTGCTTCACCTACTATGCATTTAAAAGTCATATTAGCATAAAGTTTGGAGTTCAGTCTACATATTACTTTAAAAATAAAGATTCATTCCATGTAGCTTCAGTGTTTTTGAATGAGGTTTTAAGGCAGGACTTGTGATACCACAAAATGGTACCAAAGGTTAATGTGATCTTGTAAATTCTTGCGTGTTAAATCTTTGAGGTGTGTGTGTGTGTTGCATGTTTTTATATCCTTGTGTGGACAAATTTTGTTCCAATACCATTGTGAGGACTGGTCCTTACAAGTTTACACAGTGTTTCCTTGGTTAACACTAGGTTCCAGGGTTAAGGTTAGGCAATTAGTTGTGACGGTTAGAGTTAGGGTAAAGGGCTAAGAAATAGCTTATGCCGATGAGTGTCCTCCCTAGTATAGTGTGTATTCTAAAGCCTAATACAATGTTTACTCAAATCCTCCTGCTCAATGGGTGTGTCGTACTGTGGTTCCTGCAGTTTATTGGTGTGATTTGACAGTTTCAGGGCAAAGGGGCTTCCATATTTTAGACAGTGGGAGGTTCTAACCTGCCATATAAAGAGTGTTGTATTGCTTAGCTCAGAGGAAGTAAGACCCATGACAAGAAGCTGTTGAGTCAGTTATTTGGTAAAAGGTAAGTTATAAAAACTCAATATTTTATATCAAGTCCTATGTTGCTCTTTTAGTTAACAGTAACACCTGCTTCCTAATACTGTTCACTGAGACTTTTTTAGGCAAAAGGCAACTACTATTACAAGCTAAAATGAAACTGAAAGTTACAGCAATAACGTGAACTGAAGTTTCCCAGGAAATGTCCACTATATGTTACACTCAATTTATAATTAAACAATACGTAGTGTATTGCATTTACCTGAATAAAGCTTGTGTTAATATTCTCCTACAGATGCTGAGAGTTACTTTGTGGTTTTTGGTGGGAGTGTTTGTGTGGGACTTTGCATCCTGCTCCATCACATGCCCAGATGGTAATACCTGTACTGATTCCTCTACCTGTTGTTTGACCAGGCATGGATACAGCTGCTGTCCGTATCCAAATGTAAGTCAGAGCAATGTGTAATCCAAACTAAGTAACTTGATCTGACGTTATGTTTAAGGACTACTGGTGCCACTAATTCTCTGCCTTGGTTTATTGATTGTATTGTATGTCCAGGCTGTGTGTTGCTCTGACCTGGCCCACTGCTGCCCTTCAGAATTTCATTGTAACCTGGCCACCCAGATGTGTGAGAAAAAAAAACAGCCGTGGATGAAAGTGCCTATGGTGAAGAAGGATGCTGAAGAAGAACCAAGCATTCCTGTTGTACCTGTATCCCCCCTTCAGGAACTTAAGAGCAATCATGCCCCAGACCAGGAAAAGAGTTCAGTTGTCTACTGTGACAACTTTACTTATTGTCCTGATGGTACTACGTGTTGCAGACACCCACAAGGCGTCTGGTTTTGCTGCCCGTACTCTCCTGTGAGTTGACCTATATATTGTTGTGCAATAAGACATATGACTCTTAACGCAATTTCTTTTATCTTCTGTTGACCTAACTTCAGCTAAAACTGGCCTCTATTACTAGCTTTCGTATTGGTGCTATTTAAATTGATTGTGATGTAAAATGTGTCTTGTAGGGCCGGTGTTGTCTGGATGGCTACCACTGTTGTCCATTTGGCTTCGACTGTGACCTCACTTACACACACTGTGTGAGACAGAGTCTGAGATATCCTTTCACCCCCAAACAGTCTCTGTCATCGTTCCCCGCCTCTGTCATCTCAACTTCGGAAGACAAAGACAGTTTAAAGGAGGTAGCACATGTCACGCTATATGTATTATTCTGGCTGGAGAGTATTCACAGAATACGTTGGTTTTATTGTTGTCTGGTTTAGTGCAGTGCTTATACTTTCATACACCAATCTGGATTAACTGACACTTAAATATTTTTAAACCTGTTTAAACATGTAATTATCAGTACATTATAGTCACAGTATAATAATTAATTAGATTTTACATTTCAGGCTCCTATGACAGCTCTAATAGAGGCCAGTGATGGTGACCGTGAGGCTGGAGTCATTCGCTGTGATTCCCAGTATTACTGCTCACCAGGGACAACTTGCTGCAAGGGCTCCACAGGCCAGTGGAACTGCTGCCCCTACCCACTGGTATGAATGACCTTGTGCAAATCAATCTGTCTCAGATAGGTTAAAAAATAAAAAAAATGCTGAGCATCTTTTAACACTGTATCTGTCCACCACACCATAAACATCACTGATGCAACTGGTGTCACCTTTAATGTCTATGTTCTGAACGCAAAACCATGAAATGTTTGTGCTTTTCACCTTTCAGCACAGTAACTTACTGCTCAGCGTTTTGTTTTTGGACTGATTTCAGGGCCAGTGTTGTGCGGATGGTAAGCACTGCTGTCAGTATGGATTCACCTGTGACCCATCCTCCCTGACATGCAGAACATGGTACTCTCAAGTCCCCTCAGGACCACAGCAACATGCCAAGACAGACTAAGGACATGTCGTTGAAGGGCACTGCGTCAACTGTGTTATTCGTCTGCTTTTGAGATTTTTTGTTTCGTCTATTCCTTTTAGATGAATGGCACTGTAATGTAATTTTCTTAATGTTTTTGCAAACAGCTTAGCAACATTTCTTGAAACAATATCCACATAATTTCCGTCAAACATCTGCATTAATACATTAAATTCAGCATTGCAGCTATTTAAATTTTGTGAAGACACTGATAAGCTAATGCTCAACTCAACGCATTACTTAAAAAAATTACGATTGTATCTAATGTAATAGAAACACATTTAAAATAAATAAATAAAATTGTGTGTCATGCAGTCCTTTAATGTGGTAGTTACCAGAACCTTCAGAATCTGACTTACCCTTACATGAAAAGTATACAAGTGCATCACAGAGCTTTTACTTTTACTTTGGAAGGAATAAATGGATGCTCAGTTTCATCCCGAGAGTGGAGGGTAGGTAATAAATACATGGTAGGTACCAATGATGGAGGAATTAAGTGTTTCGAGGGGCCACACGCTGCTGCTTCTGAAATATCAGGTGGAGCAGGTGATACAAACTTAAAACTATATCATGATATTTTACAAATTTTCTGGGATAAAGATATAACAGAGGTCACAACATAATGTCTCAAGTTGTACAAACACAAACTGTAATAAAAACAAATGAACTAAATCTAAACCAATGAAGTAGAGTATGAATAAAATCTTTCACCATCAGTCTGTGCCAACATATACTTCTTCTACTGTACCACTGACAAACAAAATCTTTCTTTTCTTCCCCTTTGTTATTCGTAAAGCAAGTAAACTTTTTACATTTTCACTGTGGCCCACCTTCTCTACGTGATTATTTGTTAGCACCAATTGCTTTGCCAGTTACAGTACAGTGCACTACAGAGCAACAGCAAACAAGAACCGAGGTCTAAGTAGAAACTGCGTTCAATCTACGAGTGTTATTTCATAAGAGACGTGACGGCGCGCATGTCTGAGCAGAAGTATGCTGGCTTGCAGTGACCTCTGCTCTGACCCTGTGACAGGAGCCACTGTGTGAGTAACAGATTGGAGGATGTTCTTTTGTTTTGTGTGACACTGCCATCTTGCTCATATGAATGCCAACACCACAAGAAAACACAACAAACTACATTAATGCTCTCTGGTCTTAGTTCAAACTTGTTTTGTTTTGTTCTACCTGTGCAGCAGGTCATGTGCACCATCAGCTTTAACTTTTACCCATAAGGCAAGAGACACTCCCAGTTATTATTCCAGTAATAGGACTTATTTCTAAGAGTAAATTCTTCTCATCAGTAAAATCACTCTATTAAGCTCTTCTTGAATCTCAAAAAAAAAAAATACAGTCTGGACCAGGAGGACAAACAGACATCTCTGCGCCTTTTGGTTAAAGAAGAACAGGGACAAGAATTGTGGGGACAAGGTGTGGTGGAAGTACTGTTTACTGACCCTCACATATACTGCAAATTGTTAGTACAGACATTATACAAGCTTGTGATGCAGACAGATGTTTTTTTTCTTCATTCTCGGTGAGTCAACCAGAGTTGCAGTACTCAGACCAACTGCAGACCAAAGGCAAGACGATACAAAAAAGATAATGGTCAAATGGGAGGACAAGGTCTGGAAACAGATCATACTCATGACATAGGAGATTTCACAAACCAGGGTGTTTAGATGTTCTGTCATCAGCCAAAAAAAACACATATAGGTGAAATTCTCCCGTGATTACTGGAATCTGATGTGGGAGATGCCAGTTCAGTGTCGCACTAATGTTGACCTCTGGGAAATAGTCTCCTAGTCTTGTTTATGTTTATTGTATGTCATTATTTTCTAAATAGATTTTGATGATACTTTATATGTAAATGCATATGTGCAGTAATTATCCTGACCTAATGAAACCTGATTCAAAAAAAGTTAAATGAGTGATTTAGACATATGATTTTGTAAATATATCAAATATATCATATCAGTAATAAATGTAATACATATTTATTGGAAACAGGTGAGGGATTACTTTGAAGATATGACTCATGCAGTTGAAATGTGATTCTCTCTGTTGTTCGGTGTTTACACATTTTAAGTCATTATATTAAAAAATATCAATACAATTATTGGAAACTTAGTGACGACTTATTAATGCTTCTGAGTGGATTGTCCAGTGTTCCCGTGAGTTAGTGGGTGTTGAGCTCTGGGTAATATTATCTGCTGGGGATAATGCTGTGTGCAGTTGACTGGAGTTTGGGACCCATGTTTTTATCTCTTCTATCCCCTGATGTAGTTAGCGAGTATGTCCATAGCAGGAAGGAAGGAAGGGGGGAAGCGGCATCGTTTGACTCCGCTCCCGAGTCTCTCCTCATTCAGCTCCTCCGGTTAATTTACAGTAACTCCCGGGCGAGTTACTGCCTTTTTTCTCTCGGTTTAACACAGGGATTATGGCTGTGATGAAGATACTCGACCAGGTAACGTCGTCTGTCCAGCGTTAGCTAACATTTAACATGTTAACGTCAACATTAGTTTGAGTTGAGTATGTAACGTAAACGTCTGTCGTACACATTCATTGTCAATTTTAGTGACACCTTAACTTTGCGAACATTAAACAGCTAAGTTAATTTAGGGTAACCTTAACGTTAAATGACATTTAAAATAACAAGACAGAGTCCTAACTGCTAAGCTAATGTTGCTTAGGTTTGCAGTCGTTCTTATTGTGGAGTCAGTTGACATCTGACATGTTAGCTAACTAGCTAGCTGTAACCAATAGACAGAAAATCATCAACGTAAGGAGCATGCTAACGTCCAGTCACCTGTTGCCCTACGCTAACTTTGTTCAGTTAAAATGCCCAGTTTCAGCAAATCAGCGGTGACACGTCTGTAGTTGTTTTCCTTGCTTATGGCTGTTGCTTTTTGTTGTTTCTGGTAGTGATGGACTGGTGAACACAGCTGGATAGCTGCGAGGTTAACACGGTGGCTAACTTCTGTTGCTCTGCTCGTGTAAGTTTGCAAATCGACTGATGTAAGACAAGTATTAGACCAACATACTGTGAAATTATCAACAAACACTGAGTGAAACATATCATCTTGACCTAAGCCGTGAATTTGCGAATAAACAAACAGCAGGCCATTTACTAGCCTCCCAGAAAGCGTGCGTTATCAGCTGTCACTTCCAGCTCCCTGCCCATTTTTCTCCGGGACAGCTGTGGGCAGTCACCTGTTGCCGGAGATGAGAAGGGCTGTCAGACTAAAATAGCAGGTGGTGCAGGATCTAAAGTCTCCAGCTGAGTTCATGACTTAGTCAGGCTGAGGATCAGCTGTTGTGAACACTTCTGTGAACTAAAGATAGTGACACTCAGGGCATTGTAGTGGCATAAGACATTAATCAGTTACAAAGTAGTGAGGTTAATTATTATTGTTTTAGTTATAAAGTATTTAGTTAGTGAAAGAACTTCTTTACTCCTTTACATGTACATGTACATTGAGTTATGGCACTATTAATTAAGTCAATTTTGCAATTTAAGCCTAGTTTGGGCAGGGGTAACTTGTTACAGACACTCGGGTATTATTGTTATTTCAAATTAAATAAAATAATATGTGCATTATTAAATGGATCGGTCCACAAGTGCCGTGAAATGTTGCCACAGAATTTGAATGAATGGTTACAACGAGATAGTAGCTCTTTGAAATTAAGACTTCAATCAAAGTAGGTCAATGATTCTGAAGCTGTGTGGTTTGTCCTAGACTGTCCTGAACCAGTCTTCCGGGCAGTCGACAGGCACACAACTAACGGAAGAGTGTTTGTGATTAGGATCCCCTCTATATTATCCATTGTTCTCTGTAGTGCATGCTGACAGAGCAATGGACAAAGGGACAAAAATAGTCCCACACAGAGCCAGGACAGGACTTGAAACAGAAGTGTGTGACACATTCGTTGAAGGCTGCAGTTTGTCCTCTAGGGGGAGCCCTGTTGCTGGTTTGTTGTAACTAGGCTCTGGTTCTTCCTGAGGAGAGAGATTGTAGAAGTGTTAAGAGTGAGTGTGAGTATTGAGAGTGAAGTGTAGTTTTGTGTTTCTTTACTTGCCTGGAGCCTTTCAGATGTGTCCATCATGTATACATCAGTAATGTGCCGATGTATCTGTTGGATTAATCATTAAGAGTGTGGCTCTGTTAGTAGGTAAGTACTTGTTTTATCGAGTATCTCTAGACATATTATGCTAAATTATTTGGATATAACAAAAATTAGTTAAAAATAGCCCCCTGAATCTGCACATGGTATTTAATATCATTAGAGCAATTAGAACTCACAGTTTCTTCACCTTTAAAAGCTTTGAAATCTTTGAATGTCAGCATTTCATTGCTGCTGTCTGTGTGAGTATGTGTCCCACAGCACTGACACACACACACACACACACACATGCCCACACGCGCTGGCCTTTGTGTTTCTAGACTGGGATTCTGTTACACACACAGTGGCTCCTGTCGCAGGGTCAGAGCAGAGGTCACTGCAAGCCTGCATGCTTGTGCTCACACATGCGCGCCGTCACGTCTCTTATGAAATAACACTCGTAGATTGAACGTAGTTTTTAGACTTGTTTGCTGTTGTTCTGTAGTGCACTGACTGTACTGTATTTGGCAAATGACAACAAATCAGCTTTGTAAACATCTTTGGGCTGCACTGCTGAGAGTACGTCTCTGCTGAGAGTAGGACAGACAAAACATTGGTTGTTTGTTTATGTACTTTGCTTCCCAGACATCATTCTTTATTTGTGCCTTTGATGCAAATTTGTAATGTCAACTCAGTTGCAGGAGGAACAGAAAGATTGTATCCGTTTCATATAAGGTCTGTTAGAGTCTAAGTGTGGGTCTACAAAAACGCTCCATCCAAATGAATATCTCTCTCTTTCATTCATCCTCCTTTGCTCCATCCCTCCCTCTGAATTAATGGGGTTGTGTGGCTTGGCAAGTTTGGTCTTTTTAGGATCTGTGTTGAATATGAAGGAGACACAGACACACACACACACACACACACACACACACACACACACACACAGACGTGCACACACAGACTGGTCTTGTTAGCTACCCTCACATTCTCTGGCAAAGCTAGTTTGTTCCAGTTTTATAATGAGGAGATGGGGACTTTTGAAGCTAAGCCACTGTTACACAAAAGAGAATACTAGAACACTACCACACATACACACACACCGATCTGGTATCCATTTTCTTTTATTCTCTCAAATTTAGAAGTAACAAAGCAATGAAATCTTTTTTTAGCAAATTGGGAAAAGCTAAGATTTAAAGAAGCTTTCAGCAAACAACATATTGGTCACAATAATATAATAACAATACAAATACTGCACAAACAATATAATACTGCACCATCATTCTCTACTGTAAATTTAATTTTCCATTTACATTGACACTTACATTACACTTCCCTCCCCCCTCCTCTTTCTCTGTCTGTCTCTTCTTTTGAAAGAGCAGGCTTCAGCAGTCTGCCTGAAGTGAGCAATGTGCTCACGAGAACGAGAATGAGCAGTGTGCGTGTGTGTGTGTTTGTATGTGTATGTGTTATGTTCCTGGCTGCAGCACAGCAGTGAGGATATGTAGCTTCCTGTGTGCTGCTAGGCAGCCCAAGCTCATTCTGCCGCATGCTGCTTACCGCCACCATTACGCAGAGGAATTCCCTGCTGCCTCGGCTATTGCTGCTCACAGACAGTGTGAGTGTGGGTTACTGAGAGGAGGAGAGGAGACATGCAGCAAAGCAACACTGACAGATAAAGGACAGAGCTGGACTTCACATTGGATTTTATATGGAGATGTGCTGTGTTTGTTTACACGGAAGTCACTCTGTTTATGGGATTTATTGCTGACCTTTGCTGCCTTTCCTGAATTGCGCATATATGTAGGAGAGAACACTGTATTTACGTGTGTGTGTGTGTGTGTGTTTGTGACACAGAGAGTGTGTGAGAGATTGTGTTGATGTGTGTGAATGTTTGTTCCTAATGCGGTCAGAGCGGGCTAGCCGCGTGTGTATTGTGGTGCTGGAGGAGGTGGAGGAAGATGAACCCTGTTCCTCACACCCACCTCCACGGTACAAATCATCCCGTCATGCCGCTCAAAGGGCTGCTGCTCAGCAGGACAAGGTGAGATGGACTCTTCTGTTTGGTTTGCTGTTGATTGAACAAGATTTTCTAAATCTTTGTTTTAGTGGAGGTTTGGCCACATTTAGGTTTACATTTTTTTTTTGTATGACTATAGACAGCATTCACTAAGATTTTAGACAGACCACTGCATTTCATACCTTCCCTGATGCCTAAACCTGTACAAAAGTGCATAGTTAAACATCCCATACATACCAAACATGCATTAACATACAGTGCACTACAAACACTTCCAGTGTCAAATATAGCACCACTATAATGACCAATATAGCCTTGCCATATGAGAAGACTGCTAGGTTAGTATAGATTTTCAGCAAAGCCTGGGCCTTTGTACTCCCCAGTGTTGGCTGCATAAAGGACACACTGAGCATGGTCAAAAGTCTTTTCATCCCATGAAAGCTGTTCTTTGAAGTGTACGCTGAGAATGAAAAATTCCAGAGAAGATGTGCTGACTTTGATGAAAGGGTTTGTACACTTGTCTGCTTTTTGTGATCTCTGACATAGTTTCAGTGGTCATCAGTGTAAGACAGATACCAGTTTGCCTGACAGCTCCACTTATTTTTGGTTAGGACGAAGAGAGGAATAGGAAAAATAGAAAGGCTGAGAGTAACAAGCAGGTCACACTTGCTGTACCGTATGTAGTACCACATAGCATAACTAACACTTGGGTGAAAAAAGAGTGAAATACTCAGTATTTCATAGACCTCTTATACTTAGTGTTTTGTAAAATAGGGAATGGCAATACACTGTAACTCAGAAGGCTTTGCAATTTGAAGCCTATTGCGACCTCCCTTAAATCAGCAGCATCATGCCATTTTTTGTACATTTGCTTTGTCAGCACTTTCAATAATGTTGCAGCACTAAAGAAATTACAGCCTACAGTGAAAGTATAATTAGAACCATAGGACTAAAATTTGTTCTGTTGGAAATTAATTTGTTTCAGTTTGATTTTTAACATCAATATATTGTTTTCTCAGAAAACTGTAGCTTGAAGCCTGCATCCAGAATTAAATTGCTAGCTTAAAATAGGTTAGCTTCCCTTAACCTTTGATTTGAATGGGCATGACATTCTGTTGCTAACCAATACCTCTCTGAGGTTTACAATGACTGCTGATAAATACTGTTAACACATCCCACTCAGTATCAGACAACGCCATGCTCCTATGTTCATGCTAGCTGTTTACAGTCAGGCACATAGATGCAAGTAAATGAAACTGAGGTGAGAAATGGTAATAAACCAGGAGGTTCCTTGGGTTTTCTTTGTGATCTAATCCATTTGCAGCTTCCTCATCCAAAGAAAATATGAAATTATTCTCAATAATGTGCAAATCTAATATAGCTTGTTTAAATTGTTCTGTAAATGGTTGTATAGAAGAGAAAATGCTAGAGTAGTCATAGATAACCTGTAATTTGTTCTGCATTCCACTTGTCTTCTACATTATTTACATTCTTATCATCTGACCTTGCACTATAGGGCAACAGAGCACAGCTTAAACGCCTCACAGACAGACTGAAACATTTATGTAATGACGTGTGTGTGTGTATGCGTCCGTGTTTATGCGCTGTATGCTGCAGCTGCTAGGGCAGTAAAAATATTGGTGATATACAGCCATGCGTGACCTAAGGCTTTCTCCCAGCTCATGATTATAATGTCTGTTTGTGAGACGCTCTCATTTGCAACTCTCGTAACTCTCATAGATAACATAGTTGTCAGCATAGAAAATTATTGCCTTGGAAATTGAGCATTCCCTGTCTTTTTTTGTCTCTGTAGCCATCTCTGTTAAGAGCCATCTTCAATGTGGACCCAGAAGAAGTTCGCGCTCTCATATTCAAGAAGGAGGATGTCAACATTCAGGTCAGTTTGTGACATGATCTCACCCATGTGCATTTGGCTGTGACACTGTGGCTTCACACACACTCATAACCTGACATATTGTAAACAACACCAAGGAAAGCAGTAGCCAGCCAGCAGGCTCCAGTTGATCTAGGTTACTATTGAACAATCAGTTGACTGACTGACTGACTGACTGAGAGTGCCTTCTGACAGCTTTTTACTTTCCCCATTTATTTTCCATAGATGTTGATCAGGTTAGAACAGGCACACACACAAACTGTTCATAACACTTCACAACTTTCTATAGTTTAAGGACATAACCATGACAAGATCTTGCTTCTTTTTTCCCATCACTCTGTCCAATTAGATTTTCTAATCATCACCTTATTGCGGTGTGTTCTTTGTTTTTCTCTCTGTGCTGCCGTCTGTCTGTGGGTCTATAATGCTGGGGTAATTATACTGGGTCTTTCCGGAGTCAGCAACACTGGACCAGGCCCATTGAAGTCACATGACATTTGTTTATAGCCACACTCTGCTGATTGCTCTCTGCGGCACTGAAAGGCGTGCAGTAGTGAAGTGATAGAGTGAAGTGAAAAACACAAGCAGACCCTTTTCCCCTTGGGGCTCCAGTCTCATGTTTCTTGTGGTCCACAGTAGCCTGAGGGCTATAGATTTTGTTTTGTGCATGTCCTGTACAGAGGCTTCTGAAATAATTCACAAACCTTCACTTTTTGCACATTGTGTCGATTTACTTTAAAATGTCAACCCTTCACTTATTTATGATGTGTTTTTCTGCACGAGCGAATGTTACTGTGTATGAAAAAGAGAAGTGATTCACTAGTTTGATTTGAGTTTTCCTTGTTTTGGATTCCCCTGTCAGGACAATGAGAAGCGAACACCTCTTCATGCTGCAGCCTACCTGGGAGATGCAGAGATCATTGAACTGCTCATCCTCTCAGGTAAACACTGTGGCATATGCACTGCTAGCTACAAATTAATCAACATATGCCATTTATTTTAGTGGTACTCTAGTATTACGTAGATAGTATACTCACCCTGCAGTGAGTATATTGACTATTTATTGTAATCATGAAGTGCTTCTTTTATCATGACTGAGGTGTTTTTATTACCAATAAATGACTGAATTTATAAGATAAATGTTGAACTTTTTGGAAGGTGTGTATCATCTGACATAAAACTAACACAGCTCTTTGTAAAAAGAGCATCATACCAACAGTCAAACATGGAGGTGGTAGTGTAATGGTCTGCGGCTGCTTTGCAGCATCAGGACCCGGGTGACTTGCCATAATTGTAGCCACGAATTGTGTTGCTCTACCAGAAAATGTTGAAGGAGAACGTCCAGCCATCGGTTCGTGACTTGGGTTATGCAGCAGGACAATGATCCAAAATACAACAGCACTGTCTCTGAACGACTCAAAACAAATAAAAACAATTCTGCAAAGAGGAGAGGGCCAAAATTCCTCTAATATGAAAGACTTGTCAGTTATCACAAACGTTTGATAGCAGTTGTTGCCGCCAAAAGCGACGCAACCAGTTATTAGGTTTAGTGGGCTGTCTTTGTGTAAGATTTAATTTTGTTTGAACATCTGAATAATTTAACTGCAGCAAATATGCCCAAAAGTAAAATAAAATCAGAAAGGGGACTAACTTTTTCACAGCACTGTACCTGTGACATTTTGTGATCGTGTGATAGATCCATGCCAGCTTGACTTTCTGTGAAATCAGCTAAGCATGTCAGGAGGTGGCGTCAACAGTGTTGTAATACAAGAGTAGGGTGGAAGGGGTGTGTGTATGTAATAATGTGAAGAGCAAGTGACAGGTGCAGCTTCAGAGCTATTTTAACCCCCAAGCTGTTCCAAAAAGGAACATGGGAGTTTTATATATCTTCCAGGCACTAGTGACTCAAAAGACCGCTTACCCATAGGCTAAAAATTATTTTATACTATTAGCTATTATTGTCTCTTCTTTTTTCTGTCTTTTAGTTAGCTATTCAATGATCAGACAGTTTTCATTATGCCTGCAGTCCTATCTGTTGACATCTCTTTCTCTCTCTCACTCACACACTCTCTTTATCCAAGGAGCCCGAGTTAATGCCAAAGATAACAAGTGGTTGACTCCTCTTCATCGAGCTGTCGCCTCTTGTAGTGAGGTAACACATTACATGACACATAATACAACACATACACACGCTAATTTGTATTCTGGTGATGCCACTGCAGTTCTGTAGCTCTGTGCTTCTTTGTCACACTGTAATTAGAATGAAGGTATTTCAGATTTTCATAGCAAGCCCCTGTTTGAGATTCAACCCTTCCAAGGAACCAGATAAAAGGTTATCCTGCCACACTGGATCGAAATGGATAAATTATTGCTGCTGTGGTATATTTTTTAGCAGGACAACATTAAAGGGGTAAACGGACATAACCACTGTGCAGCGTGTTGGTGTCTGATAAGGAATCTCTTTACCTTTTCTGCTTGGATCTGGGAAAGGTGCCCACACTAACACAACCCTGTGTGTTTTTTTTAATCCTCCCCAGTGCTATTGTAGGCTTTAAAACTGCTTAGAAATAGCAAAGATTTTTATAACCATGTTGTGTACTTTGTTAGAATGTTGAGGCACAGAGAAAATACTTTCTATCTTCACAGTCTGACCTATGGTCTCTGTCTTTCCAGGATGCCGTGGCAGTGTTGCTAAAGCACAGTGCAGATGTTAACGCCCGGGACAAAAACTGGCAGACGCCGCTCCATGTAGCGGCTAGCAACAAAGCAGTACGCTGTGCCGAGGCACTGGTACCACTGCTAAGTAACGTCAATGTGTCTGACCGGGCGGGACGGACTGCCCTGCACCACGCTGCCTTCAGTGGACATGTAGAGGTTGGCCCCTTTTTCTGACATAAACATGAAGACAAGCAAACAACAACACATATTAAATTTGCTTTTGTTTGTCAGATGGTGAAGTTGTTGCTGTCCAGAGGTGCAAACATTAACGCATTTGACAAGAAGGACAGGAGAGCCATTCATTGGGCAGCCTACATGGGTGAGACTGACATAATATGATGTAGTAATAATAATAATAATAATAATAATAATGCACTAGATTGACTGAGTTGAACTCTTTTCATCCCATTCTCTTTTCCAATCACAATCAGGTCACCTGGAGGTTGTGAAATTACTGGTGGCCAATGGAGCGGAGGTTGACTGTAAGGACAAGAAGGCCTACACCCCACTCCATGCAGCTGCTTCCAGTGGCATGAGCAGTACAGTGCACTACCTGCTGAGCCTGGGAGTCCATGTCAGTACATGCTCGCACAATGTCCTTGATATGTCATGACCCCTGCTTTGTTTTGTTAAATCTTTAACTTGTTCTTTAGTCAATAAAATGATATATAATGAACAAAATCTCTGCAGCTTATGCTGTGTTTTTGAAAAACCATAACCACAGATTATCTCTCTGCGTAGGTGAATGAGGTGAATGCTTATGGTAACACTCCACTCCACTTGGCGTGTTATAATGGTCAGGATGTGGTGGTCAGTGAACTCATCCAGGCAGGGGCAAATGTCAACCAGGTGTGTGCTTGCCTCTCTACAATATTTAATACATGTATGGTCACTGTGTGTTTAACTGTTTTTTTTTTTTTATTGTGATTCAGGTGAACGAGAGGGGTTTTTCTGCCCTTCACTTTGCATCGTCCTCGCGCCAGGGGGCACTGTGCCAGGAGCTGCTGCTGGCCCATGGAGCACACATCAACATGCGGGTGTGTCCATATGCAGATACGCTTTAATGCAAACCCAGAAATACACAGATTTAGCAGAGAAATCCTTATGTATAGGTCACGTGTATAAATGAACAAATAAACAAAGAACATATTTTAGCACAAATTGAGCCTGTGTCCTCAGCTCTTACCAATCTGTGAGCTGTTCAATGTTCAGTATCAAGTATAAAACTGACACTGTAGTTAACACTTTGGTAGCAGTGATGGAAACTGATATTAGGTCCCCACAGCTTCAAGATGCAAGGCCATATGGGAGATTGAGGGGGAGTGAGTGGCTCCCTCAGGCTGCAAGCTGCTCAGTGAATTCATTTAGATCATTAAGACTTAAAGCTCATGAAAATCAAAAATCTGATATTTCAGAATGTATATATTTGTAATTTCGATTTTGAGTAAATTACTATTTATGCATTATAAATACAGTGTATTTCTCTGTGTAGAGGTCATAGAGAGGACTGCTGACTTAAGGTTACATGGAAAGAGAAACACCCAACCCAACAATACAGAAGAGCCATAACATTTTAAAAGAAAAATCATCATCCTCTTCTATGTCTGTCCCTGTTTCTGCCTCTGTCTGTTCAGAGTAAGGATGGTAAGACTCCTCTTCACATGGCAGCTACCCATGGAAGGTTCTCCTGCTCTCAGGCCCTCATTCAAAATGGTGAGAGAAGTACAGTGTACTACATGCTTCATGCCTGAATTACATGTGTAAACATAGTATGTACCATGGCTGCTTGTGTGTATGTGTCTGTGTGATTATGTGTATGCTTGTAGGAGCTGAGACTGATTGTGAGGACAAGAGCAGAAACACTGCCCTTCACATTGCAGCCCGCTACGGCCATGAGCTCATCATCACTGCACTCATCAAACATGGAGCCAACACCACCCAGTTAGTAACAACTGTCATTTATCCATTTTCTGTGATCCTGCTGAATTGAATCTGTGCTTTAATAATGAGAAATGCAAGTATAAAGGGAACAGTTTGATGATTGGAGATGGTTAATGTTTTTTTTTTGGTTTAACATTGTTCTGTTTATATATGTATTGTCAAAAAGGCAAAACCATTTCCACACCTTCACGTTTTTTGTAATGTGTAATGACTTGTCTTCTCTGTCTTTCATCTTTCCAGTAGAGGCATTCATGGGATGTTTCCTCTACACCTGGCAGCTCTCAGTGGCTTCTCAGACTGCTGCAGGAAGCTGCTGTCCTCAGGTACATTCATGTTTACACCATTCTTGTAAAAAGATTGTCCTAGTTGATATCCAGATTGATGCTTATTGCATATTTGTGCAGGGTTTGACATTGACACCCCAGATGAATTTGGAAGAACCTGTCTACATGCTGCTGCAGCTGGAGGGTTAGTCACTGTTATTGTTTGCCACTGTACTGTTTTGTTTCATTCTCTCTCTTCTTTTTGTTTTGTGTTTCCTCTTTTAACAGCTTTCATTCTTTAGTTTTAGTTCAGTTTTATCATCATTTCTTTAATAATAGAAAACGTTTTGTATTCATATTCATTGGTAAAACATGACTGTTGCTGTCTCTCTTCACCTAGGAACCTGGAGTGTCTGAACCTACTGTTAAACATAGGAGCAGATTTTAACAGGAGAGACAACTTTGGAAGGTGAGCCAATTGTTATTATAGGAATGGAAAAAATTATGCCTGAAGACCTTGATAAACTGAGAATACTTTGGGAAATAGAGCCAGAGTTATGTATATAATGACTGCTGATGTTGGTCCTCTGACCCACCCAGGACTCCTTTACACTATGCATCAGCCAACTGTAACTACCAGTGTGTGTTTGCCTTGGTGGGCTCTGGTTCAAGCATCAGTGAGCTTGACCAGAGAGGCTGCAGCCCTCTACATTATGCTGCTGCTGCAGACACCGACGGAAAGTAAGTTATACTCCGTTTATTTGACACAATTGACACCAATAAGGCATCAAAGTATATTTTAGAATCCTTAGTGACGTATGTTGTTTTTCAGTCAGCAGTCATTGTTTTCCTTTATCAGGTGTGTAGAGTACATGTTGAGGAACAATGCTGATCCTGGGGTGAGGGACAAACAGGGTTACAGCGCTGTGCATTATGCGTCAGCCTACGGACGCACACTCTGTCTGGAACTGGTGCGTACATCTTCCGCACTGAGTGAAAACATCTTCCATGTCCTACATATGGTCAAAATCCTGAAATTATGCAAATTAATTTGGATCAATTTCAGAGGTTTAATGGATTTGTAACTGTAGAAGAATCTCTGGAGCAGCATCATGATGTCATAAACAATATTTGTGTTTCTTTCAGATGGCAAGTGAGACACCTCTTGATGTGGTAAGAAAGACATTTCAGTCATCCACTGTTACACAAAGAGCCCTTACATTGATTCCTTGTTAGTAGCTCCCTCTGTTGGAAATATAGTGGCTACATCATCTGTTGAGCAGACCTATTGAGCACCCCCCATGTCTCCATGCTTTGCAAAGCACTCTTAATATCCTGACTTTATTTCTGTGCAGCTTTATGTTCAAACCTGCATCTTAAGTGAGTAATATGCAAGTAATTGTTTTCTGTTTTAGTTAATGGAGACTTCAGGAACAGACATCCTCAGTGGTTTAGAGACCCAGGCCCCCATCAGCCCACTCCATCTGGCGGTCAGTCACTGATTTTCAGTGTGTCTACATTTAGCTGTATGTATCACTCACACTTAATTATCATTACCTTTAAATAAACTGTGTGTGTCTTCTGTTTATGCAGGCGTACCATGGACATTGCGGAGCATTAGAGGTTCTTTTGTCATCCCTGCTGGAAGTGGATGTTCGCAGCCCAGAGGGCTGGACCCCCCTAAACCTGGCTTGTGCAAGTGGTCATCAGGAGTGTGTTTCCTTACTGCTGCACCACAGCGCCTCACCTATGACACATGACTACACGCACAAACAGACAGCCATACATGCTGCAGGTATAGATGAAAGCGTTACAGACATACACAAGAGCAACATCTTCAAATTACATGTGTTAAGCTTATTTTGTAGCTTTAAAAACCCCAGCATGTCTGTTTGTCTGCCGTAGCTACAAATGGCCACCCAGAGTGCCTGCGCCTACTCGTGAGCAGCAACGCCCACCACATTAATGTGGATGCACAAGATGCCAACGGACAGTGAGTGTGTATTTGTGTGCATATTATGTTTATTATGTCACTTTTTTGTCTTTGAGACAATTGTAACTAGTTTCACCTTAAACATTAAATTAAATAAGTCATATTTCTGCACTGTGTACAGGACTCCTCTGATGTTAGCTGTGCTGAATGGACATACGGAGTGTGTGTATGCTCTGCTGAGTCAAGGTGCCAGTGTAGAGAAACAGGACCGCTGGGGGAGGACAGCACTACACCGAGGGGTGAGACAACCACACAATAATAAGGAAACTTTATTTATAAGTTTTGTTTTAAATATATATATTTATATGTATATATATATATATTTTTGGGTTCTAATAGATAGAAACTTTATTAAACTAATGTTTTGTAATTTCAAAAAAATCCCACAGGCAGTGACAGGACAGGAAGAGAGTGTGGAGGCCCTTCTTCAACGGGGAGCTAGTGTTTATGTAAAAGACATTCGAGGTCGCTCCCCTCTTCACCTGGCATCTGCTTGTGGCCGTGTGGGTGCCTTGGGTGCCTTGTTGCAGGCCAACAGCGCCTCACACACCAACACACACCTCACTGACAACCAGGGCTACACACCACTGCACTGGGCCTGTTACAATGGTACTGATACACAATACAAAACACGTGAGAAAAATGTCAACATCCTGTGTATGTGCCATAGCAAAGTGATGTCTGCAGTACATTTCTTTCTTTTTATTTTCTCCTTTCCTATGTCGTTCCTCCCTCTTCATCTACAGGATATGATGCATGTGTGGAGGTGCTGTTAGACCAGGAGGCATTCAGGAAGATTAGGGGCAATTCATTCAGTCCACTACACTGTGCTGTGTAAGGCAATGTCTGTAACTATGAATGCTTTTACGTTCATAGACACTGTTCTCATGGTACGTGACAGTGTGTGGTGTATGTGTTCCAGTATGACTGATCACGAGGGAGTGGCTGAGATGTTAATTGACTCTCTGGGCACAACTATTGTCAACACCACTGACTCTAAGGGCAGGTAAGAGCTGCAAACACACTCAAATTCTATCACATTTCTGTAAAAGTTTGCTCTGTCAGTTTCATATGTTACTTATGTTTGTGTTAATCCAGGACCCCTCTTCACGCTGCAGCTTTTTCTGACCATGTGGAGTGTGTTTCTCTTCTTCTGAGCCATGGAGCTGAGGTGAACGTTATTGACACGTACACCCGCAGAACACCACTGATGATGGCAGCTCTAAATGGACAGACCAATGCTGTGGGTCAGTATACCCCTCTGATACACAAATAAAGTATTGGCCTTTGATTTCCAAACCACTGACATAACCGTCTCCATTCATGTGCTACAGAGGTGTTGGTGAGCAGTGCTAAAGCAAACCTGGATCTACAGGATGTAGACAGAAACACAGCATTACATCTAGTCTGCAGCAAGGTAACACACATTTACTAAGGCAGGATATGAACCCCTGGGCACAGCGAATTATTAATCTGAAAGTGCTAAGTATAATCATAAAGGATTCTACTTATTTTCATCTTTTACTGTCCCTCACTTTGTTGCTTTCTGTTTCTCTCAGGGTCATGAGACGAGTGCCTTGTTGATTCTGGAGAAGATCATCAACAGGAACCTCATCAACTGCAACAATGCCGCTCTGCAGACGTACGTAATCCTGAAGTGCGGCCAGAGACTCAGGTGTGCAGTGGGGTAACTACACTCACACAGGAACCATTTAAACAGCGTCCTCTCTTTCTGTACTATCCTGCAGGCCTTTGCACATAGCTGCCAGGAAGGGTTTGACGGTGGTAGTTCAGGAGCTGCTGGTGAAAGGAGCCAGTGTTTTAGCAGTGGATGAGAATGGTTAGTTTCCATCCTACTGATTTATCATACACACACTCAGGAATGCTAGAGCAGATTTCTAACATTTTTCTTCTTACTAGGTTACACACCAGCTTTGGCCTGTGCTCCTAACCGTGATGTAGCTGACTGCCTGGCCCTCATCCTAAACTCCATGATGCCCACTTCTCCCATGGTCACAATAGCAGCTCTACCTGCACTTTCTCTCACTCAAACAGTCATTAACCACCACCCCACCTCCAAACACGTCTCTAAAGGTGTGGCCTTTGGTGCCCCACCCCCTCTGAGGCCTGATCATGCTTCCTACTGCAGGCCAGAGCGGCCACTGTCCTCTGTATCTGCGGACGATGAACTGAATGACTCAGATTCAGAGACATATTAAGGAATCCTCGACAGACCCCTAAAATGTCGGCAGGGTAGCCAGCCACTCAGGAGCCTTAATAGAGTATTGAGAAGCGAGTAAATAGAACTGGGTTATTTGTAGGTAATTCTCTTCAAAACAAAAAAAGAATCCTTATTGTAATCCAGATGTTTGTTTTTTTAAGGTGCATACCCATGGGGAAGAAAGTAATGTACTAAAATATAAAATATGGAGAATACACACTACATTTCTCTCGGACAGCATCACTGTATGGTCACTAGCATGGCCAGTGTATTTTTTAATAAATTAAAAAAAATACATTTTCTTTTTAAATGGAGCTTTGCTGATACCCTGGAGAGGAAAACCTCAATGGACTGGTTTTTTTTTTGGGCATGATCATCTAGAGAAACAAACGGAGGGACAATCTTATGGGACCAGGTGTTTAACCGTTTTCTCTACTGTACTTTGGAGTTTTTATTCACAGGTTGGTCAGGAAGCTATAATGGCTGTCACTCACGCACATTGGTAATACTGTACTGCATTGTTGAATTTCGAACCACTTGATTGATTTCTAGAGAACATCATTATTGAATCCTCTGAAAGAATTTCTTCCAAGTGGACTGAATCCTTAGGAGCCTATTTTGACAGGAGGTGGATGTAAGACCAATTTACTGTATGACTGGTTCAGGACTTAATTGATTATGGCAGCCCATAGAACTTTTAACTTGCAGTGCTGTAACTACTTCATATCTGTGTGCTGTACTGGAGGCAGGAGAAACTCACTGACACTGTGCATGTGTGAGTGTGAGATGGACTGTATGTTTGTGTGTGTGTGCGCGAGAGACAGACAGACACATAATGTCTTTTTAGGAGCAAGACACTTACAGGCAGAATGAGAGTTGGTGCAATGTTTGTAAAGATTAAGTAATGGATAAATAAAGATATGCTTTGTTTTTGATTCATTGTAGTTCGCCAAATGAATTGTAGTTTTTTAAAAATGTAAATCTTGCTCCAGCCGTGCACATCCGCTCCTCACACACACGTTTGTTCATTATCTAGATGGTACATTCGTCCATACAGACAAGCAGTAACAAGCCCACTAGTCATGTTTGAGTGTTTCATGGTTACTCTGCCATCTTGAGTCTTCTCCAGATGCTCTGGCTGTTCCAAAAGCAGCTGGCTAGCTAAGATTGATGGATATACGTATTTGGTCCCAAACTTCCCTTCCAACAGGAAGTCAATTTTTGTCTCTGCCTCTTCCACTTCCTGTCCACAGGAACTGATGTCCAACCCTGCACAGCGGACCAATGCACAAACCTGTAGGCAGAGATGGGACAATTGAGACAAGTCTGTCATTAAGTAGTTTTAAATAATAAAAAAAAAACCATCAAAACCCAAACCTGCACAGCATAGCGTCCATTTTTTGTGTGAGTTCCAGCAAAGACTCCTAATGCGTGGAGTTCTTTAGTGTTGCCCTGTGGTAGCTGCTGGTACTGCAGATGACAGCAGAAGGTGCCATCACACACATTCAGAATTCCCTTTGTGTCATTCAGGAGGACAAATGTAAACGGGTCGTACATCATGGACAACATAAAGGTGGTGGAAGAGCCAGACACTGCGGAAGCAGTTTCAGCACAAGAAGACTGACAAAGGCTCTCCTGGTGAAAATATTCAGAGTCTGTAGCCATAGAATATATGGACTCATCCTTAGCTACATTGTCATCTGTGACCATACTCTGCCCCGCCCACAGTGGGTCTAAGACTGGCACTCTGGCCACCAGCAGCCTGCCCTTCTCTGGGTCACCTTTCTTGGCGTGGTAGTAGGTGGAAGAAAAAGGGGTATATATACCACTTCCTGTTGTGACCAGTTTGTCATTACGAATGTTAGCTGCTAGTAGAGTGACATTAGCACCCAGGCTGAATGCTTGCTGGAACTGGATTGCATCCAGCAGGGGCAGCTGGTTGGGGTACCAGGCGGTGGGGAAGATCAGCTGACGCACACCCTTAAAAGAGATGCAAAGAAGAAAGGCTGAGGTTAAGAGGAGATAGTGACCACAGACAGCAAAGCAGAATTTATTTTGTTTTCTGTTGCTATGAGTGTATACATTCTCACCTTTTCTACCAGGACAACTGTGGGCATGTGGAACAGGATGTCAAAGCAGATGATAAGGCCAAACCTCCCAGCAAAAGGTGTATCAAAGGTTACTATCTCAGGCTGTGGTGGTGTGTCAAAAGCGTCCTCAAAGTACGGGTTCTGTTTATGGTAGCGTGCCACCAGCTGACCATCAGAACTGAGGGAAAGAAGATACTGTTCACATGATGTAGACTATCAAGCTGTGTATTTGTGCACTTCAGCTTAACTACTTCAACTGTAATGTTACACTGCACCTGAAAACCACATTGGTGTTGAATTGCCAGCGTCCATCATAGGGACAGGAAGAGAAGCGGCCGTTCTTCAGGGTGCACGGCTGCAGGTCGGCCATGTTGGCCACCAGGTAGATACTGTAACGACGTGCTACACAGCTCAACCTCTGGAGAACCTGTGAACCACACCCAGATGCAAGTCATATACTGTATGTGACTGGTGTTGATGAAGTGCATGTCCTGGGCAGCCTAGTGACATCTCCATGTCGAGGCAGTCCTCATCACAACAGTGTCTCATGTCAGGATGGCATTTATAACAACAAATCTGAAAATATACACCTCAGTGTTGTTGTGTTTGCCTGGCTCTGTGCAAGGGTTCCAGCTCTCCTGCTGGGGGTCAGGAATAGTTTCTAGGTAGCTATAGATGGATGACCGGCTGAAGTTGATACCATAAAGACCATCCTCAGGAAACACCAGGATCTGGGCGCCCTGATCAAGGGAAGATGAGGACAAAATGACAGGAGACGATAGTAATTTATCTGTTGCAAAGACTACTCTAACACACATACGGGTCTATAGGGTCTATGTTTTGCTTTTATAACCATTTTGCAATCCATTAATGTGTTATGTATTGATCAAACAAAACCTGCACCAGGTGGAACTTTGGACCAGTCTTCCTCACTGAGCTGCTTCAGCTCAGTCATATTCTTAGGAACGTGTGGTGTGAATGATTTGTCTTGACGTCTTTCCTCAGCATTACTATTGGGCTTAGATCTGGGCTCTGACTGGGCCTCTCTAAAACGTGGACTGTTTCCTTTAAATATTGAATTTATTGCATTAAAGAGGAGAACCTTTAAATAAGCTGAAACTTCCTCAAGACCTTCAAGCAAAACCAAGACCTGATTAACTGCTAATCTCCACAGATAGGTTGCTAATGTTGGATAATGTATATTTAAATACGTTCCTTATATTTCATAATGTTACAGTCTTTGGCCAAATGGCCCACTACCCACAGTATGTCTACAGTCACACAGAAGTGAGATCTGACATTACTTAAGGTGGGTAGCCTTTAGTAATGGCTGTAAGTCATTGGTCACCTCTGAAAGGTCAGTGGGAGGGAGAGGGTGAAAGCTTTTGTTAAGTGTTGGACTTTGGAGTGCAGCATGTGATACTGAGGTGGTAAAAGTACCATTAAAAAAATACTGAAGCGATGGACGTGATGACTAAAAGCTATAACTAAAAGTCTGATCTACCTGCTGGGCGGCCAGGGCGGCCTGCTCCTCGTAGATGTCCAGATGTTTCTGCGTGTGCTGCAGGGCAGCGGTGCGGGACAGGGGGACGCGAGGCTCCGGGTTTAAGATTAAATGGTGCTCGTACACTGCGGCAACATACGATGCCTCCACAGATGCCCGTGTTTGACCAGCGGCCAGCAAGACAGACAAAGCAACAAAAACCACGACGGACAAAAACATAACTTCTTCCCTGAGAGACTGTAAGGGTTAAATGGTCATTTGTAACCCAGAGTCACATAACAACACCTGTGATGCAAGAGGTTGTACTTCAGGCAGAAGTAATCGGCTGATTTTACTGAGCAATCACCTGGTCAATAACAAGCTCCCGAAATATTGTTGCGTTTGGGTCCACGTGGTTGTAGTTTCTGCATCAATGAAAAACATTGAAGCACAATAGCGCTTCTGCATGAGAACCACTGCATTTTTTATCTATCTAACTGGATTGCACTGGTGAATAATATTTTTCCATCACTGGCGCGAAACTATGTTTTTAGAGAAAACTTTTATTTTGAAAACTGTTCAGGAAACGCTAGTCACGTGACACGGAAACGCTTCACAAAGTTGACCTTTCCGCAGAGAGCGTGAGGATCTACGATAAACTCTGTTCTTTGACTTGAAGACGTGTGCGAAAGATCTTTAGAAACACATTTTTATTGCTTTCATGTTTGTCCGCTCTTTTGATAAATTCCTCATACATTTTAACCAGGAAGTGTATTAGCATTAGCACGTACACAGTATGTCAGCGTCAACAGCAGCAGAAGCACCAACAGGAGAAACAGATTCCCTCAAATCAAAATCCAGACAGCTTATCAAAAACTGCTGGAGCTGTCGCCTCCTCTCCGGTGGTGGTTTGATCCTGTCCGGGGCTTATGTGTTCTACGCAGCCCGGAGAGTGATGCGGAGAGGCGGACTGACGACTGTCGGAGTAGTAGCCCAGATTACATTCGCTGGATGTGAGTTTTACAGTTGTCAGACTTACTTTCAGGCCACTTGTCATACTTGATCCAATAACCCTTACATGTCTGTAATTATCTTTCAGGTTTGGCTGCATGGGGACTCGTTATCATCGTTGATCCGGTTAAAGAAACACAAGAGGCCGTGAAACGCGTTTAGAAATGTCTCGACTACACGAATGGATTTATAAATCATGGACCTGAAAATGTTTGTCGTTGAAATGTTATGCGCATATAACAGCAGAAGGTGTGGCAGCTATGTGTATCAGCTTGTGTCTAATAGCAGTGGTTGACTTAACAACCATTAGATTTATTATATCACAGAGACAATCTGATGTTTTTATGGGGCCTGACTGACAAATCAAATATTGTGAGAGTATTAAATGATTAGCAATAAAATCAGATCACCATTTTCGGTGGTGTGTGTATATATATATATTTATACTGTAAATATATATAAATGTACAAGTGTTTGGATTTTGTTCCTGCAGGATGAATGACATAAGCTAAATCCAGCATAAGTGTGGAAAGAAACAAGAAAAAGTGCTGTCTGGATATTGTGGCGCAATATGTTTTCTGTCGTTTTCACTTTAGAATTTGTGTTAGTGATGGCCAAATGAAGCTTTCTGAAGCACTGAAGCTTGTTTCAAAAAACGGTTCATTACTCGAAGCTTTCTAACACAGTCCTCTTGGATGACATCTAGTGGCCTTTATAATGAACAACAATTTGAATAAATGCTTGTCAAATGATGAATAAACCTTTTAACTCATAGTGTTCCCACACGACAGAACGTCCTCTCTTCCTAGCTGGCTCCACGTCCTTATTGAATTCAGTTGTTCACTTATTGTTGCTTTTCACCTCCAAAACACACCACAGATGCAGCCAGTGGTTCAGGTTTATTTAAACCTTTGAAACGGGACCGGCAGGAACCAAAACAGTGACGTACCAAACTAAGCTTCGGACGTCACTGATCACGTGATTCTGCTTAGACGAATCAAGCATCGGCACAGTGCTTCTGAACCACTGTTTTGTCTTTTTTTGACACATGCGTCGGAGCTTCGGCTTCAAACGGCCCATCACTAATTTGTGTAGTCCTGCTGCAGAAGCAAATCAAAAAGATGTGTTAAGCCACTCAATAGCGGGTGTGACAGGCAAAAAAATGTAGCAGTGAGCACAGAGATCAAATCTTTATACCAAGTTTGTGGCCTTTAATGTGTCTGATGTGCCTTTACAAGATGAGGACAACATACACTACATACACACTGTGGGTCAGTTAGTCTGAGATACCTTTTATTAGTGTTATACTGATCTGAGCACAGTGGCTCACAAGAAGAGTTTGAGAAGCATGATGCAAAAAAACAAACAAACAAAAAAACACCCTAAAGTCTTTTTCAATCGCATAAAATGATCAAGACATTCTGATTTTTTTTTTCGGTTAAAGAAAAATATGAAAATAGAGTTGACAGTACATTTAGGCACACTATTAACACATACTGTACACAGATATGCACAATTTTTATTATCATAGATTCATATATACTGGGGTTAAAAAAAGACAAGCCTTCATGTATGGAGATGTGTGCAGAAAGTTAAAGGTGACATTTCCAAACCATTCAGACAGAATATTGACCTCTAATAAGAGAGGCTCCAGTTTATGTCTTCCTTCTCAGCCAGTCACCAGGGGCTACTCAGTGCAAGCAAATCACAGCAGAGGAAGGAGCTCCATCCAGTGACTGCAGCAGATTGTGGCTGCGTCCAGCCAACAAGAGAGGCCCTCCCATTGTTGCTACTAAGTGCTCATTAGCAGTGATTTCACTGGTCACAGGACCATCAGATTGGCTCTCCTGTGAGCCTACTGGAGGGTGGGGGTGTCCCTCCACCTGTCAGTTCAAAGGTGATAGATCTCTTCACACGTACAACAGAACAGGCTTGAATGCATAAAATGCCACTTATGAGTTAAAAAAAAGCAGTTTTTCAAGGCTGCTTCTGAACTAGCTATAGCACAATGAGCTAATCATTGAGCTTTGACTGCAAGAGAGAGCCCTCTAACAGCGCCCAATCAATACCCAAAACACAGACCCTGTATGAGTGGGTGACGGACACGGTAAGTGGAAACCCCCCAAAACAAACAAACAAAATAGACTCAGACTTATAAAACAAGTCTGTAAAATAAACAATTTTACAACAACGGAATGTTAAGTTGTTGAGATAAGAAAACATTTCTGGGGAAACCTTTTTTCATATTTTCTACTATTAAAACAATATCAATTACTTCATGATCATGATTCAAAATGCACATGCATTAAAAAAATTATTGCACAAAATTAAAGACATTTTCTGTGAATAAAAATGATTAGGGATATATCTCCATATCTCTATCTTGATTTTTGTTCAGTTGTGTAAAGGAGAGCTCTAGCATGTGTCTCTTGGTCACTGTATATACTGTATGTAGTTTTAAGGCTGATTCACTAGCTCACACTGGCACAGTTTCTTACTGAAGAGGGCTGAATGTTTGTGCTAAAAACACACACACAAACATTCACACTAAATTCTACAAGAGCAAAATACAGATTAGACCGTAGAGTACATTCTTTGATAGTGCGCTTGGCCAGCCAGAGCTGAGCCTCCCACAACTGTGACACATTTTCAATGTGTCCTAGCAGTCTCACCTTTAACATCATTAAAAAGGTCAACACTGCATTCTCTTTCTTCACATGATGAATGATAAAGATATGAATCACACTAATCTACAGAGTATCCCAACGTCTAACCAGCACGCACAGGTATGAACAGCTTGAGCTTTGGTTATGACAGTAGCATTAAAGGGGACGTGGCTTCCTCTATGAGGACTGTGGGTAATGATGTAACACTTTGGAAAGCATCATCATGTAAGAGAAGAGAAGCATTGAGAATGGGAAAAATGCTCACAATAAAATGTCATTCTTTAGACCCCAAATTTGTTCAGTCACATTTTTAAAAAAACAGCGCCTCTTTAACCCAGTGCTATTGACATTTTTGGTTGTTATGAAAACAAAAATCTGTTGCATGTATACAATGTGCAGCTTTTGCATGTGTACAGCATGAGGGTAAGTTTGACTACAGCTAAGGGGCCAGAGGTGGTAGACGGAGCTGGCCAAAAGACCAAAGCAGGAAAGGTGAGGTAAGTAAGGCAAGGTGTGGGTCTATGCTCTCTCCTCCTGCAGTTTAAAAACAATACAGTATCTGTAGTCTCCTCTCTGGACCACGAGAAAGCAGCATTGGCCCAGAATAAAGCTAAACACAACTAAAAAGTTTAAAAGGAGGAGAATATTATGTAAACTAAATGACTGCCATGTTCAGGCTTGGTGCAAATTACAGAATTTGTGTTTGCGCATGTGTGGGTGTTCCTCATTCTTCAGTTTCGTCTGGACAGAAAAAAAGTCAACTGGATAATTGGAGTGTTTTCACTGCTAAAGAGTGAGGGAAGTGGAAGGCAGAAATTGCACACATATATACCTCATCTCTCATGTCAAGGCCCCCACTTTCACTCATAGCTCTGAAGTCTGTGTGTTTCCAGGTGGCCTGTGTCCTGTTGCCTCTATCCTCTCCTGTCACCTCTTTAGAGAGGTGCATTTAAGTTTCTGGTTGTATCTATGGATACGTGGCGAGCGGGAGTGCAGCTTGACAAAGAGCTCAGGGAATTTGTACTGGGGGAACATTGTCTCCAGGAAGCCCTCCAGGAAAACGTAGACTAGCCGACGGTTCATGGGTTGGTACTGAAACATGTCGAAGACCCGCAGGATGCCCTTTCTCGTGGTGTCAGCTCCAATTATGTGCTTCAGCTCATCTGAGGTGAGAAGAGAAATTAAGTCAGTGATATGTGCAAATTTTCTTTAGGGCAGAGTCAAAAATAAAGCAACATACGAGGCATGGACCTTAACAGACCCTTTAGTTCAACTTGAACAATTAGTTGGTTAATCAACACAAAATTTATAAAATTACATTATATTATAATCAGCATCTGAAAAATAATGTTTCATAAATAATGTTCTCATAAAGAATAAATCCAAGATATTTGAGCACGCTTTATCCCCCCCGAGGGGGCAGCAGTGAGCCCAAGAGCAAAACCAGGTGAAACCACACAAAATTGAAATGTATTCTCTATCGAAGTTTGGTTTGCTTGTACAAAACACAAGTATTTAATGATAAAGAATAAGTGCAAAACACTATCCAAAATGCAACTAGCTGTGTGCTAGTGAACATGCATTTTCACCTGGCATGATGCCCAGCAGGCTGGTCTTGGCAGCTACTCGTGTCCTCATGCGAATGCTCTTGTCCCGACGGGGTGGCGTCTCAGCCAGAATACCATTGGGCCAGTAAGAATCCCTGTACGGGGATGGAGCCAGTCAGGGTTACTTATAACTGCTCCAACCAATCAGATTAGTTTTAAAGAAAAGGGGGCGGAGATTACCTGAACTTCTTGACATAATCTGCCACCTGCTCTGGCGAAGTCAAGTAGTCCACATGATCCACAATTTTTCTGCGGCAAAACAGAAAAGATTATTCAGGTTATATTCAGCATGAACTGAAGCCAGTGACCAATTTGTTTTTTTAATTTTCAGATACTGCCAACACGTGTACTTCTTTTGAGTTTAAGCATGTACACATGTTCTGTGATCTGTAAACTAAATTCTGTTTTGCTGTTGTCCAGACTAAACTGACATAAAGATGCAGACTACACATTTTAGGTCATAACATGTTTGTTTGAAATACTAAGTAGTATTTTGGTTTTAAACTATATTTCTGTCTGTTATGTTATATTTCTGTCTCACCTGTTGATAGTGTCTCCATATGTTGCCCTGATCAGCTGCTGCAGCAGGTTCTTAATGTTCCTGCGCAGCCACTGGTTTTTCTCTTTAAGGTCAAACACCTCATCCATCAGCAGCAGCATTACCCTCAGTGGGATGTTATCGTCCACCTGGACACACAAGACACACTCCTAACTTTGTGGCAAAAGCATAATAGAAGAAATTACCTTCTAGTGGAAAATCTTCCTAGTAACTCACATTGTCGTCAAGCTGGGCGGAGACTCGACAGTGTTCAGGGTCAATTTCAGTCTTGGGGAGGAGTGGAGGCACCTAGGAAAATACCAGAAAGACTATAGATAGTCACAATTCTGATAATCTAACACATCACAGGAGCAGGCAAAAGTTGGTGGCTTTATAAAAAATACTTATACTATTTGATGATGTTACCTTGAGAATGGACTGTTTGATGTCCTGGCCCAGTCTTTCTGACATGCGGCCCATGTTGTCAGAGACCTTGGTCATTCCTTCAGCCAGACTGTCTGGCAGTGCTTTCACTGCATTGGACACGTTCCTCATGGAACTCCTCAGGGGATTTACAAATGTGTCTATCTGATGGGGTAATAAAAAAACATATTTTACAAAACCAGTTATGGTTCTCAGTTCTCAATCACAAACATAGAACATCCACGACTGGATTAAATATTAGCATGCTCCCGACAAGGACTGGAGACATTTGTTGTGGTTTCACATCATCACTGTTGGTATCCAGCTAAATCACATGGTGATATGTCACGTAATTGGACAGATGACAAACAAAGTAAAAGGGTAATATTTCTTCATGGAACGGAGGGGAATTGACCATAAAGTGCATTTTATTGTACCAACAATAAAGATGTGATGCAACAACCATAAACATTTTTTTGTTTAAATTCACTGACTGAAAATCCTAACTCATGTCTACAGAACCTGCTGAATTACTGAAGCTCTCTGACACACACACTTAATAATAAATAAATAAATAAATAAAGTGTTAAAGGTGCGATATGTACCAAATGCTAAACCTAGCTGCACATTAAATGTGCTACAGATGAAAATCTTACCTTCAACATTACATAACATTTATTTAACACTTATCCTAATAAACAAATGACAGCAAAATATGTCTGTAAAAAAAAATCAACTTTCCTTTCGTGCAAACTCTCCCTTGCCCTTGCTGTAGGCTTTGTTTTCTAGAAAATCATAGACATAAGGAATAAGTGTTGGGCAGGCCTTCACCATCTCTGGGTTAAGCAGCAACTGGAACATACACACAAAACGTTATTAACAGAGAGGTTACAATAAAGCAAGTAAGGCACAAAAATGACATTTCTGAACACTGACAAACTGTTACCTGTAGATAAGCATTGAGGTCTTTTTTTCTTTTCTCCAAAAATTCTCTGTCCATGTTGTTGAAGGTCTTTTTTCCTGGCAGCTTGAGGATCGACGCTAGGTTCTCGAACTAAAGCAGAACATATACAAATCTCAATAGGAGACAAAAAAGCGCACAAAGTGTAATTTGCAAATATTAGAACTGGTATATTAACCACACACACACACACACACACACACACACACACACACACACACACACACACACACGCACGCACGCACACACACACACACACGCACGCACGCACGCACACACACACACACGCACACACACACACACACACACACACACACACACACACACACGCACGCACACACACACACCTGTTCAGTGATCCTCATGTGGAAGTCGTGAAAGTCTGAGTAGCGCCGATAGGTCTTCCAGCAGTCTTCGCTGCCATCCTGGATGCGTCTAACCACAGTGATGGCGTACAGCGCATAGGTCTTACCGTGGTCGTTGCAAACCCCTGCAGCACCCCAGAATCCGGGGAGACAAGTATCAGCTACCCCACCCGGTAATACATCCAAAAGGGGAAGTGGAGGGTGTGGAGGTTGGTGGAATCAGGCAAGAAAGAAAAGTACACGCAGATGCACAGCAGAGCAGAGTGTGTGATAAAGGAGAGGGAAGAAAGTATGGTAGGGAGGAAGAAGAAAAAAAAGGAAGAACAGAAAACCAGTGAAGGTTATGAAATGAAAAAAAGAAATACAGAAAACTGGAACAGTATGAAAGCGACACAGCAGGCACATTCAGATGAATGGAGTTAGGAGGTAAAAAGTTTAAAGACATAAAGGGAGGGGCAAATACGGGCTAACAGACAGGCAGATCCCACACAGTCAAAGGAAATGTTTTTATACCTGAGAAGCATAGACAAGCTGTCTAATTCTAATATAAACCAGTAAAACCAATTTTTACATCCAAGTTTTATTTACAATCCTTTTTACATGCCCCAGTGATTTCAAGAACACACACATTTATGTAGTAATACTTTATGCCAAATATGTTCAGAGTGGTGTGTACTTAAACTAAACGCTGTGTGTCTGTGCATACCTGTGTCAGAGATGAAGGCATGTAGGTGCATAGATTCATCATGGCAGGAGTTGGACAAGTCGTCCAAAGACTGAAACCACAAGAAACAAGTTATCATAAACTATGCAGCACATCAACATTAAGAAATACAGAATAAACAACATAAACTTTGCCAGATGCGTCTCAGCATTTTTATAAACCCTGCAACTACTGAGGAATACTCACTAGGTTTATGCTTCCTGTGGGAGAGCCATTAAAAGATTCTCCATCGCCGTCATCTGATCCCCGGTAGCTTGGCTCTTTTAACATGTCCAGTTCTGCTAGCATACGGACATAGAGAGGACTCTGCTTGAAAGAAGGGTAGTAGCGTTCATCACGCAGCATCATGTCGTACACCTGTGGTAACAGATGTGAAACAGTTTGTTAACAGATTTATGCATAAAACATAAAATAAAGCATAAAGCAAAGTATAAAAAGTAAGTATTAAAAAAAAATAGTAAAAGCTAGGTAAATAAGCAAAATAAAAGTTCTCAGAGTATTGTTACAGTTCATTATATTCCCTAGATTTAACCTGTCTCTGGATTTCATCAAATATCTCTGGTGTGGGATCATCTTTCTGCAACTTCTCCCCCAGCGTTGTTACTGATGCCTCGTCCACCTGCACTCTCGGGGATGCCTGTTGGATGAGATAAAACGGAAGTGTTTCTAGATAATTTCACAAAAATATGAGATCACGTAGGGTAAAGAAAGCATGTGTTTTATCATGTAAATTACTTAGAAAGTGAAGGAGCTTTGCATGACGTTCTGAGAGATCTAAAGTTGTTCAGTGTTATTCCCTGTGATCTTAAAAACCAGTCCTACCTTGTCAGAGAGGTACTGTTCATAAACACCCAGTGCGGCGGCCCTCAGCAGCCCCTTGGTGGTGCTGGGCTGGTTCTTGCCATCTTTCTGCCAGCTCTGCATGACCTTCAGCTGCTGCTGTGCTGTCACCCTGTAGCCCTCCACAGTGAGCCAGAAAAACAGCTCTGCCTGAGCCCCAGCTGCCTGCATGAAGTCTGAATCAACAGACACACAACAGTTGTTTTCATTTTTCAAAAATTCTCTTCTTCTTGCTGCAACAAACTAAAATGATGGACCAGTTAAAATGTTTAGACTGTTTTGTACACCATTTCTGATGCGGCTTGATTTAACTCCTAGTGTGTGCAGACACTCTATAGTAATTTAATCTCTAAAGTGGGGTGACCTTTAAACATTTCTGTGGAGGTCATGTGTGATTCAGAGAAGTGTGCTTACAAAGACAGGACGGTATTATACATTGTAGAGAAATGGAATGTGTTATGGATCATAAAGCTGATTAGCAGGATTAAGCCTCGAGACGACTACAGTGACGTCTGGCATCTGCTGTATGTGTGATAACGCTGCTTCAGAATTACCCATGAAGAACTGCAGGGCTATGTTATGGACAAGAATGTGATCCAGTGGAATAACACACAGTTTGCCAAAGCTTGCTGCCAGCTTCAATGCATCCACCTCCTACACAACACAGAAACATGATAAGAAAAGTCTGGTTCATAAAGAGCAAAAATGATCCAACTGCATTCTCAGTCTCACTAACTCCAAAAGATATAGCTTAATAGACATTTTGGAATTACTCCTCATACTTGTCAGACAGTGTTTGACTATTAGACTAATTAATATAAACAAGCAACTATCAAAACTGATTAGACCATAATTTATTTTAGCACATAGATCCTTCAGTGAAATAACAAAAAGGCTGTACTGCAGTTTCTCACCTTGCCAGACTGTAGTCTCTGGATCCTGGTCTCACACACCTTCTTCACAAACAAAAGACTGTTAATCTGGTTCTTGATGACATTGATGTCTAAAGGACAAAGAAATGTTAGGTGAGGAGAGTAATGTAGCGCACTAATTTATCCTTCATAGTCCTACTCAAGTGATGGTTAAGTGTTGTTTGTATTGTTTTCTGATTGTAAGTGCCCACCATCTCCAGCAGTGTCCAATGAGCGGAGGTACTGCAGTTCCTCCAGCACCTTGTCCTTGACGGCCTCCAACTCAGCAGGCTTGTCAGTCAACTTCAGGATGTTCATAAAGGCTTCATAGTTACAGCTGGAGTCCCGAATCTGCACACTCACACATGCAGGTTCACAGTCAATGACATACTTACCCATGCAAAATGCTGATAGTTCGTATTTTATTTGCTTTCTGGATTGTTTTTGTACAGTTTTACAACCATTTACACAAAAAACTGCTGATCATGAGAAGGTATATGTGTCACATCTCACCATCCAAATAACAAACTGGTTGATATAGTCTGGGTCACTCAGCTGGTTGATCAGAGGAAGCAGCACACCACGCGCCAGTACCTCCTATAATAAATAATAATAATCTTAATTTATAGAGCACTTTAAATTTACGCTGCAATATGTTTCACATGAGCGTAAAACACAGTAATTAAGGAACAAAAAAACATTGCAAATGTCAATTAGATAAAATGCATCATAAAGAAATGAATGAACAATAAACAAACAACAAAGTAATAGCCTGGGGAGAGGCTATGTGGGGCTTTAAAAGTCAATTGTAACATTTTCAAATCAATCTTAAAACATACTGGGAGCCAGTACAAAGAGGCTAAAACAACTAGTAGTATAGTTGTGTGAAATATAAGGTGTGAAATATTTCCAAGATGATAAAAACATGTCTGCACAAGCTTTGTGTGATGCTGTCATTTGGTTACTGTCAAACCAAACCTCTAAAGGGCAGGTACAGCTGTGTGTCATCAGCATAGAAGTGAAAATAAACATGGTTTATAAATAATGTTCAAGGGGGAGAAAGCATGTACAAGGAGAATAAAATTAGCCCCAACACTGGACCTTGTGGAACACCGTACCATAGGAAAAACATGACATGTGATTGATTGGAACATTATTCCAGGCCAGAGTTTCAGTCTGTGCAATAAAATGCAAATGATCTATTGTGTCAAAAGCACCACTGAGATCTAGAAGAACAAGAACTAAGCACATTGCCACACCAGAAGCCCTTCAGAGTGACTCATGATGTCATGAGTCATGCTGAACAGGGCAGTCTCTGTACTGTGATGCTTACAAAATCATCTGCTGATAAAAAACATGTGCATAATTTTCTAAAATCTTACATTAAATGCTTTTTTTTTAACAAAAGGTTGCATGCAAGGAACTATGAAACGATTTACAACATAACAAGCAGCTGTTTAAAATTGACAGGAAACAGGGTGCAACCAATTCAATAACTGTGACTAAAAACTTAGCTGGAATGACTGGACGACATATGATACAATTTTAATAACTCAGATAATTGCATGAAGGGATAGTGACTTAAGGTGCTCTCTCTAGGTGCGTGAGGAACATTAGTATGTATGGTGTTTGGGATGACAGAAGCTTTGATTGTCTCTATTTTATCATTAACATAAAAACATAAAGCATTGCTTTCAGTTGCTACTGACAAACTTGCTACTGACTGACTGTTAAAAATATTTTTTTTCCAGTGCACTTTTGAAATATATTGGTTGGATAAAAGCAATTATAAAACACAATGTATTTATGATCATAGATGAGATCCTGCAATTTAGGCAAGCTAAGTGTTACGCCCAAGGTGAATATTAAGTCAAGGGTGTGACCACGATTATGGGTGGTGCCCTTAACATGCTGTAGTACATTAAAAACCTTACACTAATACAATGACTTGCTACAGTACCTTTAGCATAATCTGTATAAAAGTAAAAATCCCCACCCACAATCACTTATACACCAACGATGTCAGCAATGAAATCAGAAAACAGGAAAAGTTACTGGTAACAAATGATTGTTGATAAATGACAATACAACCAACAGGAACAGAGCTGCTGATAAGAAAATTAACAGCTTTAAAGCTGGTGAATACAACACTCTAGGATAGACTTATGGCTGGGTGGAAACCAAAGTGGCAGCATAAAATAATTTCCCTCTGGGATTAATAAAGTTTTTTGAATCTTTTAAAAAATTTTTTTATCTTGAATCTTTTGCCAGTGGCTTAACCATGATTTTTTTTTAACTGTAAATGTAGACTTATGTAGACTCACCCTTAGGAAGTATCGCATGTTTTTGTTGTGGAAATCTCCAGGAGGTAGTAACAAATACAGAAGCAGCTCACACAAGTCTCGAAGAAAACCTGATAAATTGAAAAATACAACTGACGATTGTTTTTTACTAAATATGAATATGAAACATCTCAACACATTTATAGGAGGCGTTCTGTGGAACAGTGCAAAATGTACAAGACATTTATACTGTATACCTTCTTCATCTTTGTGTGAAGTGCACACTACATCTCGACAAATCTTCCTCTCCAACTCCACCTCGGCTTCAAAGAAGGATTCAATCAGCTCATCCGTTATGTCCCCTGTGTGAATATAACTCTCTTGACTATCATCATCATCATCAACACTAAACACTACAGAACTATTTCTCTGCAATAATACTTTCAGTCCAATTCAGGTTTATATATAACTAGAATAACTAGAATAACTAGAATCAGTTATTCTAGTTAACTACATAACTAGAATCACTGTTTAAGACAAAATTAATCAATTTAGGACACATGCCAAATATCCTGAGTATATTTGCATACTTTGCTTGTCCTCTCTGTCAGCAAGACGATCCTGGGCTTTTCTAAAGACACGTAAATGGGTGGCAAAGTCATCCACCAGGCGAGTGGTAAAGTAAGGCTGCCAGTCCACCTCTTTGGACCTTAGCACACATACACAAACAATAAGTTGACGAGTAAAACTTACATAGAAATACACAAAAGATTTGTTTTATATAAAACCTCAAATATCAATAAAAAAATCACTTTTTCTGTATAATTGAGATCAAATGTATGTTTGTCGTGCACCTTGTGGAAAACTGGACCAGGGCATTCTGCAGTGTCTGTCTGATCTCCAATAAGAAGGACTCATCCTCACTCAGAGTGTAGTACCAGTACTGGATGTAGTCTCGTAGAGCAAACTGGATCACCTTCAAAAACAAAGAACCATGAAGGAAGAGAAAAGGAATTTTATAAAAAAACAAACTACTGAAGTAGATATAGTACAGACAGGGAGGGGTAATTAAATGGTGCACATATGGGTAAATGTTTTTTTTAACACAGAAATCAACCAACTGTTTCTTTACACAGTCACTATATGATCTGTAAGATATCAAAGTTCACATGCTGCTGAAATGATTAGTGTGCATTCTCAGGGAGGAAGGGTGGGTTGAGGCACCATGGTAGGGCAGTTGGTATCATCTGACCATCGCAAACTGCTGTGTCTGCACTAAACTCTGTCGGCTGTGCTGCTTTCCTGAGGAGAACAACCTAAAAGCTTGTTTCATACTTTTAAGTGTTGTAACCACAGGATAATGAGGAAACACAAACTGTGACCAGGAAAACACCCAGCATCGCTCATGCCTTGTTGCTAACATGCCTAACGTCTTTTACAGGATCGGTTTACAAATGTGTTAAAGTGAGTCAATCACCAGGGTTAAAGGAGGGAAAATATTACATTTCAGACCTGTAACATACAGTATGTTTTTACTTAGGCCACATGATACTACATGACTGACTCACTGAGTGTAACAGCACAGAGACTTTCAGTTCAACTTTCTACTGAGACAAGTATTTTTTTTTCCTGGATGGCACATCTATTAAGACTTCAGACAAGCATAATGCATACAGCACTATCTGCTTATATAATGTAACTAATCTAAAATATATTTACAAAGGAAAAATAACTGCCCTTAAATGCATTATGTCACAGATGTCAAACTCAAGGCCAGTGGGCGAGAGCTTACAAATGACTATACTTTGTATGTATGTACCATACGAACACACAAACATGTCATGTTAACACATAATCCCTCTTTATATAATTAAAATTCATTTTAATATGGTGCAGTTATTTCTGTATCCTCAATCATGATTGATGAGAACAGGGGGTGGGAGAGGGACAAGTGCGTAATCTCTGTCCCCAACAATACATATCAACTCTGTCAATAACTGTCAGGACGTTTCACTGTTTGTCTTTAAACTCTAAAACGTCCTGATTGTTCACTGAACTCCTGCTTCATCACAGGTCATGAAGATTTGCAAATAAAAATTTACCGGTTCATTATTTTTTTTCAAAGATCTGCTTACAAGTGAGCACCCTGGGTGCAGCAGTTTTCTGCCACTGCCAAAGTGCAGCTCTGTGTACTTGCCCACTTTGCTCATACTGATGCGTTGACCACTGCACGTTCACAAATACAAGTGGCCCTTTCACATCAACTGTAATGGTGATGTGGCCCGTGATGAAATTGAGTTTGACACCCCTGCTTTAGGAGGTCAAGCAGTGTTTTACAGTGATGACTACTTTAAGTCACCGACCTGGGTCAGCTGATGGGTCAGGCAGTTACTAAAGAGGCCAGAGTCCAAAACGTCTGGAGAGTTAGTACTAGTCACACAGTCATAATCCTGTTATCGTCTGTTAGCTTCTCTCCTTAGCTGCTGTTCCATTACCACTACTGCTTTTTATGAACAATCAGACTGAACTGCATATCATAGTCATTCCAATTCCACGTGTACTGTGTGTAATTGTAACTAATACTTCCTATAGTAAAATCAGTGAGACCTATACATACTGTAGCAGTCGTGAAACTTTGACAAAGGTGCACAGAACATGCATATGAATATTGATATTTCTCAACTCAAAGACACACACCTGTTGTAGTGGTTCATCTATGAAACTGGAGCCAGTCAGTCTCCTGTCAATCTTTATGGGCTTCAACTCCAGCTTCATCTCCTCCAGTGTCTGAAAGAGACATAAATCTCAATATATCAGATGCAGAGAAAAGTAAGCAATCAAATTAATGAAAACTCTTAGGCTGACTTCACCAACAAAGGTGAACAACAAGATCTTGATTAACAACTAATTAATTTGTTTGTACAGGCGAGGTCAAAATGTGTGTGCTCAAGTGTGCTTTTACCTTCAGTATACCAATTTGCGTGGGTGGCAAATAAGAGTGCTCACACTTTTCCAGGTGTTTCTCAGAGTTTATCTTTCCGTAAAGCAGAGTGACCGCAAAGCCCCTAGAACACAGAATTGAGGGAACAGCTAAAAAAATGGACCTGGTCAATGTGAAAGAGGCTTATACTGTAAACACACATATTGTATAGTTAAGCACTGTTTATGCTCACCCTCCAATGAAGCAGAAGATATAAAAGGCCAAATAGAAGATGGCAAAGGGTCCAAAGGTGACAAGGAACAGCACAACTCCGAGACCCCCCCATCCCCAGATGGACAGACTGGCCTGAAACAAACACATAAAATAAGCTAAATATTCCATGTAGTAACACAAATGCAGCTTTACTGACTTCTCTGCCAAAATGTATCCATCTGAATTAGTCTTGTTATAAGTTGTTTAGAAGAAAAACTCCCTCCCTAATGTCTGATCTAGGCATTTAATCCCATCACTGACAAATCTTTAAACAGTCTTTGTAAAACAGGCCTTTTAATCTGCCGCCCTGATTATAACGCTCTAATTTGACATTATTCACTTTGTAAGCCACTGATCAAGGCTTGTTTACATTATTACTGAATGCAGAGTCCTGTAGTTTTCTTTTAACACTGACTCTTTGGTTATATATATATATTTATATATATATATAGATAGATAGCTATAGATAGATAATAATAGTAATAATAATATATAATTATCTACATAAAACAGCAACACAGACGTATGACCTACGAGACAACTGTACAATGACATCATCTACACAGTATCAAGCACTGTTCCACATTTTAGATGTCAGCATAGGAAAAGAGTATTTAAAAAGACACTCATTGTGGTCTGTTGTATTGTTAGACTATTAGATGAAGACTGTGTGTGTGTGTGCATACTCGTGTCACATCCTATGGTTTTCCTGTTTTTGTGTCAGTGCAGGAAACCAAGCTCTCGTTTCCAGCAAGCAACTCTCTGCCCCAGTTTTCCACATAGGTTGCTCTAGCAGCTCTATTTCTGCTCTCTTACATACAATGCAGATGCTACACACTATTTCAGTTAAATAAACACCAGAAAATGTAAGTGATACCTTTAGCCACTCCATATATGAGTCTGGGAAGGTAAGGCCAGTCTGGGAGCTACTGTCAAAGTGCATGTAGCACTTGCATAGACAGCAGGGCTAATACAGGTCAACTCAAGTCAGGCTGAGGGTTTTTAAAACTGGAAGTGACATCCATCGTGACTGCTGATTGTTCACATTACATAGGATGAGACAAACTGCATTATTTCAACATACTCTCCTAGCACATGTTCACCTAATTAAGTGCGACCCCTTAGTGTGATCATAGATGCACACCAAAGCAAGTATGAGTGATTTGTCATAGATTTGATCAGAATGAGGAAGGAGGAAAGGTAAATGATAGCTGTGTATTTGTGTGTTTGTTAATATATATCTTAAAGTTAGATCCATATATGCTTCATATTTAGGAAGCATATCACAGGTATATTTTTATTGCTAACAAGTTTAATTTTTCACTTTAAAATTTAAAGAGATCTGATGTTTGTGTGTTTACAAGCTACATGTTGTTGTCTGAAGGATGTTCCTGCCATAATGCCTTACAAACCTGACTGGCACGGCAGGTACAAGCTGGACTAATAAAACCAGGCCAGGAGAGTATTATGCTATATATGCAGTGACGTGAAGTAATGTGAAAAATACAGACTGAAGAAAAAAAAAGGTGGTGGAAAAAGTGGAAAAAGTCTCACAGGTTCTCACCCTGTATTAGGATCCAACCCAGACTGCGAATGCATCAAAAATAGTCAGGAACTGGCATCATGATGATCAGCTGTGATGATCTTTGGCTGCCCTACATTTATACTAGAGTTCCTTAGATAAGCAGCTCCACTGAGGGAGCCAGATAGGGGCAGACAGAGCTTCCTTAGGACAGTGACGCATTGTTCTCTCTGCCACCGTCAGCTCTGGAGAATTGGATGACACATATTAGACTAGCTGCTAGTTGTGTTGCCAGCTTTCTATGTACGGCTTGACCACTGCACATAATAATAATCATAATAATCATAATAATCATAATAATCATAATAATTTATACTTTATTGATCCCCTTGGAGAAATTTGTTGTTTGGACAGCTGTTAGACCTGTGTCAGCGCTACTACGGGTTTCGGTGTCTTGTCCAACGACACCTCGTCATGTAGCACATAGACGGGCTGTTGAGAATCAAAGCTAACTGACGACAATTCAATTATTGATAAATAGAATAGAATAGAATAGATACTTTATTGATCCCCTTGGGGAAATCCCTTGGGGAAATTCCTGATTAGATATAGGAACTTCAATAAACTCAGTACAATAGTTTCTCAAATTAACCATAAACATTTCATGGAAATCTGAAGGCAACATTGAGCTGTTCTTAAATGCACATGTTTATCTCATGACGAGAATGTCCTGATATATGAAATAAGTGCATACCTAACATCTGGCCCAGTTTCAATACTACAACAACTATTATATTTACCTAATGTAGAATTATTACTTAGTGTATCTATTTAGACTCATTTAATTCTTACTAAGCATTTCCTTTCTTCCCTCTGTGATGTTTTCACAGCTTTGAAGTCTTTATCATGCAAATACAGTCTCCTAAACAAGTTCCTCTTGATCTCTTACCCAAATCAAGAAAAATAGGTTTAGGACGTTTATGAAATCAAGTTATTGCAAATGTCTGTATGTTCATAAGGCAGAATGTGCCCTAACTGGCTAGACTACCCTCTCACTAGTCACTAAAGTCACTAATAGCAGGGTTAGGAATCTGGAAACAGAATAATGCTGGCCATTGAAGAGGACTATTATTACGGTTGAGCTAGGAGTGGTAGAGAGACAAAGGAATGCTATTCACACAACGGTGTATTCCCTGTCACAACCTTTGACTATCTTAAAATAAAGGCAACGTCCTGGCACATCAAGGCAAAGATAGCACAGTTATCAGCAAAAAAATTTAGAAGAAAACCAAATGAAACTCTAGGTACTGACCTTCATGCAAATCTCAAAGACAAGCTTGACCTGTAGAAACACATTTAGTCTGTTTACCTTTTATCCACACACACACAGTAACTCTACTGTTGTAGTGTGTAGAAGCCTGCAGCAGCCCGCTGACACAATTGTTACAACCAGTCCTAAGCTACGAGCTAATTCTGTGGGTGACAAAAGCAGGACAGCAGTGTGGTAACAAAGTCTCTTGACTGTCCTCTCTAGTGAACAACATAGAGGACTGGTGTAGAGGAACATGCTCACACTGCCAGAGACACTGACCAGGATTGGCTAAATTATTTTGACAAACATCTGGATTACTGTACACGGGCCAGGTGTTGAGCAAACAGTGTGTCCTGAAACATTCAGTGTCTTTATACTTTATAAGAGTATTAACACATACATCCTACTAATTGCTATCAGTCTCTGAGAAAGTATTTGAATGTGGGTAATGTAAGTCCAGTCTGACGTCAATGGTGCCAGTGAGCAGTGGCAGTGAATGTGGGGGCTATCAGTAGGAATGTATGATGTGGTGATGAGGCTTGGCTCTGTATAAGAAATGATAACAGATACTCTTGAGTCATTACAGCTTACACAGGGTTTTAAACACTTACCATCTGTTCCAATGATTAACACTGAAGCCCATGGCTTCAGTCCAAGCAGCCCAAAGCAGCAATGAAACATGTAAACACAACTAAACATGAAAGTAGGAATGGGTGGTGTGTAAGTTGGACAATATGGTTTGAAATAAAATCTCAGCATAATTGCACATTATGAAAGACTAGGTTTTGTTAACTGATTAGCAGATAGTACATGCGTTCACTCTACACTTTCTTATTGATGTGAAGCATTGTTCTAAAAAGATAGACAAGATTACAGTGTCACTTAATTTATAAGACTGAATCTTGATTATGTCATTCAGACATTTGACTTTTTTTTTTACAAAACTATAATAACTTTAGAAATGTTTATTTCTTATTACTATCTCTGGCTGTTAAAGAATATTAACAATTTGATTACAGAATTAAATTGTTAAAAAAGAAAAAAACAAATATTGAATTGTAAAAAATAATCTTTAAATCTTTAAAAAAAACATCAGCACTGCTGCAGCTGTCTGCCTCGCGAGTGCTTGTGTCCACACACACAGAACTGGGCCGCTGAAATGAAAACACTACATGACTGAGTCAAACAACATCACCTTAACTGACTGAAAATGAAATATAGGTCAAGCTGAAAAGAGCAAATCATTCAACAACATCTGGGTGGTACTGATGACAGAGAGTTCTCAACCAAACTTGCAGCTGCAGGGAGATGCACACATCTAAAGCATCCAAGCTCTGTTTGGAAGTAGTTCAGATTTTCAGAGAGAAGGCAAAACTGTGGAAGCACTGTAAACAAGCTAGCATTGTGTAAGCAACAGTTAGCCACCAATAGCAACCTGAGAGCACATTTAGAAAATATGCCATGGTTTAATTATTATTTCCCATTTCCTATATTTGTTTCATGTTGGTGACGTTTGTCACAGCACAGGTCCCTTAGAGCACTAAATGTCTGTTCTATACACTATGACGTAATTATTACTTAGTAATTATTATCAAGTCTCACCTTGTACTGGTTTGCCAAGAATGCATATTATTCGCAAACACAGAAAAACAGAAAGACTATTATGCTGTGCAATTATGTGTGTAATTCTTATCTCATTTTTTATCTATGTAATGTCCTAGATACTAGTAGGTGACTAGTAGCAAGTTAAACTGCGAGCAGTGTAAATGTTTAGGGAGGAAAGGTTTCTGAGGACGTCCTTGACTCCAGGCATTTTCAGACACACATATACACAGCCTCTTATCAGTGTCTTGAACATTATCATTTTCCAACCTTCCTGGAACAATGTAAAAGAAAACTCACACACAAACACAAGCACTGTGCATACAGAGTTACACATGAATTAAGTGCTGAAGGGCAGAGCTTTCTCTTTTTCTGACATGTGCACAAGTGCTTATAGCTACAACCCTGATCTGTGTGGTCACTGGGCTAGAGGTTAACTCAGCCTATTAAAGCTCTCCTGTGGGAGATCTATGGTTAATGCCTGAGAAGGAGAGAAAGTAAGTGGGGCTGACTGATCATGCTAGTCTAATCCAACAGAACCACCATAATAGAAGGAGCCATATTAGCCTCAGGATACAGGATTAAAGCTCTACAGTAAGCCTTATATAATCTGAAACTGGGCAATAAATTATTTTAACAGTAATGATGTTTAATTTGTACTATGTTACCAGATTAATGTTTATGATTATTATTATTAGTAGTAGTATTTACTTTATATTTCTAAATGATAGCAGGAAAATAGTCTGAAATTTAAATCAGTTCTTTTGAAATTTTGTTGAAGTGTTACTGAATCCCATATTTCAATATATGGGATTCAGTAACACTTCAACAAAATTTCCCCTGGTATGCTGTCTTCTCTGCAGGTTGGCTCTAATCCTACTTGCCCATGAATCCAAACTACTCTGTCATCTGAAGGTAGCAGCCTTCCCCTGTTAAATACTGACAGATTACACTGACAAACAACACAGTCCACAGAGCAGAAACTCAGCAAATCTAGCTGCTTGCTAATTCAAAACCTGGGCTGTGCAAACCTCTATTAACAAGCCTATAGCTATCATTAACTACATTAACATTAAACTGAACATCAGCTTTAACAACCTGACAATAAACTCAGCAATTCTCATCTAAAAACTGAGAGAAACAAACAAAAAAAAACTACCAGAAAATCACAAAGACAGACACAAGTGGTGTTGTACAGGCATAATGCTCCACCTTCCACAAATGTGGCTTATAAATTTTAATTTACCAGTAGGGATTTGTGTGACCATATGCACACACTTAGTACTAGTATTTATTTACAGGAGTAGGTGTACAGTATTTAATATAAATGTCACTGATTTTAGCACTTTATTTATTAATCTTTGGCCCTGCTTACACTGTAATACATCTTGAATGCTAGCAAACATGGGTGACATATAAAGAAAAAACTAAATGAATATAACAAATGTAGACTTTTGGCTAATACACATTCTCCACCACCATCATCAGAACAGGAAATCCAGCTGTTTCAGGAAGTTGTACAGCCTTTACCAAGCAGCAATGACACTTTATGGCAGTGTCCACCAGCACCATCCTATGAGACATGAAGTTGACTATTTATCTGAAGCACATTAATCCAACAAACAGTCTGTTGCCAAGGCGAGGTACCAATTACCTATATACCCTGTAGCAGTATTGTCAAGCACTACTCTGCTTTCCTATATTTCTGTCCAGTTTCGTAAGGCTTTGAGCAAATCTTCCAAATGCTTCCTCTGATACTGAGCTCCCAACTGCTTCTTTTAACCTTCCACTAGTGCAGGAGGGTATATATGGATGTCTATCTTATTCACTAAAACCAGCTAGTGGGAATTACTATGGTAGCAGTATCCCACCAGCTTGAACACACAGCCAAGCAGCAGGCACAAGCAATAAGAAATGAGCCCAAGCTACGTAGTATTTTTCTGCACCACCTGTGCTGCCAAAAATCCATTTTACTTTACTTAATTCTAATACCATATTGTGAAGTGAATTTTGTGTCTCACCATGACCTAGGCACACAGTGGATTTACCTAGATTTAAGACTGACTTTTGAACATGGCTTAATTCTTTAAAGCATTGGTAGAGAGGTGACAGTTTGTTTGGTGGGGGAATGATTTCTATTGACAGCAGGAAGAAGGGAGAGGTGTACTTCACAACAAGTGCATCTGATGTGACAGTGTGCTGGCCTTGGCATTGATGTCCACCAAGCCTTGATTAAGACACCTAAATGAGATTTAGCCAGGTGTGAAAAGCAGTGAGATAACTTAGTGGATGAACACTATGCACTTACATTGCAAACCAAATCAGTACAGAAAAGTGTATTCATTAAGCTGTATGGGTATTCACTCAAATGAGTAAATCACATACAGAAAAAAAGGTTTCATGCCCACACTGCTCCAGTGAGCAACAAAACAACAATATACATATAACATCCATAATAAAGTTATAAGACAATGCATAGCTGGTGTAAATCCAAAAGGCCCATCATTCACTACAGACTAAATGTTAGCAGAGAGCAACACTTTACAAAAAGCTATTGTCACGTTGAAGTTTAACACCCGACTGCACTTTACAGAAATCTGTGCTCCCAGTCAAGACATTTAAAATAGTGCAGTGGCAGCTAAAGCCTCATTACAAAGGCTAAACTTGTAGTTAGGTCACCTGCTGCTCAGGTAAGGGGGACAGTGCAGCCTGTCAGCAGACGTCATAGTCAGCTGTCTATTTAAAAGTGCGGAAACCAGTGTGCAATAAGAGACTGCATCATATCAGAGCTACAGCCAAACTACTATGTAGTCACAAGTCATAATAAAAGTGCCTGGTTAGGCCAAGGTGTAATCTGTGTAACAACTGACCAGGAACAACAGAATCAATACACACTCTAAATATTTTAAGACAGGCCTGTGTTCGGCCAGTTGTTTGTGTCTGGCCAGAGAAGGAAGCTGCTCTGACAGACAGCCCGGCTACTGAATGCCACTGGAAACGTCTCCCCAGGACAGATGAGTGTAAACGTCCAGCTTTTAGTAAAAGTAAAAATAGATGGTAATGCCACAACATACTTATCTAACTAGCTGCCACTACTTAATATCCTTATCAACCAATGCTAGCTAACTATAGAGATAACAGATTAGTAAGCAGCAGCCCACAGGTCTGCAAATAATAAACATAGCTGATACCAAATAGACATCTTTAATACCTTTAAGGTTAGATCCTAGTTCATGCAGCTAACACTCGGCTCACCTGTGTTTGTTGTGATGCAGAAATCCGTGGTTTAGAAGCGTTATTCATAATCTAAACGCATAGTACCGACATAGTATGGGTCGGGCTAATGCACGGTGTTGACAGTGCGGATATCCCAAGCTCATCGTATTAACGTAGCGTTAGTTGTGTAATCCCGGGCTGACAGCCACTTATTGCAGACATCCTTTCTGAAAAACACAGCGGCTGTGTGTCGTCCTCTCCCTGTCAGGCGCTGTGTTTACCTGCGGCGCTAACGCTAAGGCGCTAACGCTAAGGCGCTAGCTGCTACAAGCTAACTAGCCGTGTCAATCACTGGAAAACAAACTGAGCCACTACAACGACACACGCGTCAATTTCACATGTGCCAACTCACCTCTGCAAGCATCGTCCAAAAAGGCTGTGCGTACGGTGGCTCTGGCTAACCCCAACACATCGTAACATGCAAACTGTAGGTTATTTTGTCGGTTAAAAACGACTGCACTCCCAATCTCTTTGCTCTCTTCGGAGCGTCGCCATGTTTGCTGGGTTTACCTCTTGGGTGTCTCGTTTACCGACGCCGCCCTCTGATTGGCTAGGAAGCCATGACGCAGGCACATACCCGTGACTGATCGACATACCACACATGAAGAGTGACGAGTAATAATGACTGACCTAAATACAATAATGTTACACCAACCTCTGACATCTATAATATTTATTTAAATTAAGTATTATGGCATCAAATTACCTACAGCAACATGTTTTTAAATCTCCATTATGTTACCTAAATGTAACCTACAGCAACAGACAGCAAATCTCCATATAGCATCTAACAAAAATAAGATAAGATAAGATAAGATAAGATAAGACTTTATTGATCCCACAGGGAAATTAGTGTGTTACCACAGCTCAGTACAGAAGCAAAGAGTAGAAACTGGCATACAAAAAATAAAACAAGATATAAAATATACAACGGGAGATTCTAGGTACACACATACACAGTATGTATTATGGATAAAGGCTTTGAACGATGTGCAGTAACAATAATAACCTAAAAATATACAGTTTGTGTAGTCACTAACAAAAAGATACAGTTTTTATATCTATAGCTCACATCCAACAGGTTTATGATTGATGAGTTCAAGCTGTAACAATGTAGGTTTATGTTCTAATATATTCAGGGCTGCACAGTCACTATTTGTTGCTGTAGGTTGTTTGAGTACTTTTCACCTCACTTCAGCTTTAGTGCATGTCAATGGCAAATAACTCAAAAAAATTTGGAAGCTAGTTACTTTACTGATAAAGATTTTGCACAGAAATACAGAATTTGTACTTTGGCAATACATTTATTTGCTCAGCATAATAAAAAGTGAATAAATGATATCCATTTCAATCACAATTCAGTTACATTAAAATTCTAAAAACGTGAATGCAAAAGATCAAGTAATATAACACTAGAACACCTTACTTTTGACACTTTTGGATTTGAGGATGCTTGTGCACTTTTCTTTAAATTTTGAATACAAGTTTTTAATTTGCAATGGTTTATTTTTCATGTTGTCTTTTTTCTAAACGCTTCTTCCATCACTGAATACAACTTTTAATATGTATACTTTTATAATATTCCTTCATATTAGGCACATAGGACAAATACAGGGCACCAATGGACAACTAGAGTGCAGACTGATGGTTGTGCAGTGGCTACCTGCAAACCTGGTGACTATGCATAATTTATTATCAGAGTGGCACCTTGATTAACCTGGGCTATACTTTACACTGCCTGGCAAAGAAAGCACAGAATTAAATAGACAAAGATTGGATGAAAAAGATTGCTAGCTACAGGTGATCTCAGTGTTGTTGTGTGTGCTGATGCCCTCTCATGTTGCATGTAGCTATCTTTGTCTTTTCACTGCTTTTTGTGTCAATCTCTCTGTCTGTCTGTCTCTCTCTCTCTCTTTCACTCACTCTCTCTCTCACACACACACACACCACACACACACACACACACACACACACTGACGATTTATAAGCAAGTAAGAAGTCGGAGAAGTTTTTGCAAGCAGTATGAAATAAGATGACAGGTGCCTTGCTGAACAACTTATTCTTACAGATGTGGACATTGTTTTAGAATGAGGAAACTATAATTCCTGACATGTTTTTTAACAACTGAAATACCTAATTCCCAAATATGTTGCCAAGATTGTATGTTAAGTTCTTCAGGGACTGCGTAACTTTACTAGTCTGCAGTGTTGTATCTTTACCGCTAGATGTCACTAACAATCCGTCACAAACTCAGAAAAAGAACTATACACAAACCATTTTAAAACCCAACAGTACCTTCAAAGAAGAACAACAAAGCACAGTGGTAGCCAAAAAACAACAGTGAAATAAGTTGCAAATTGAGAGGATGTGAAACATAGATTATTAAAACATTTAATGGATAATGCAGTAGCCATCTAAAGATGAAACAACGTACAATGTGTAAGTTTATCATATCATAGTACCTTTTAAAGTGCTACAGGAGCGGCTTGAGAAGTTTTGATTGACACTTTTTCTAATCTAATGAATATTTAAGCATTTTATGATATATGATATCATGATCACCATAGTCACAAATATCAACAAACAATATTTCTAAGCTGATAAAACACAAACAGTGACGATATTTTATGTCTTTACTGAACACACCCATTGCACACACAGAGTGATGGGGGATAAAGAAAGTCAAACTGTTTTTTAATAATTGCTTGAACCATCTTTGGGAACAATAACATCAGGAAGCACCGGCTGTAGCTGTGGATTAGACTTGCACAACATCCAGGAGGAATTTTGGACTATTCTTCCTCACAGAACAGCTTCAGCTCAGATGTATTCTTAGGAAGTCTGGTTTGAATGCCTCTCTTGAGGTCATTCCACAGCTCCTCCATTGGATTGACAGTCTGGGCTCTGACTAGGCCACTCGAAAAGATGGTTAAAGGTCGTTGTTCTGCTTCATCATCCCAAAAATGAAGTATAGTGGAGGGAGCATGCGGATTTGTGGCTGCTTTGCTGCCTTTGGACCTGGACAGCTTGTCATCATGGAGGAAAAATTAATCCCAGGATTATCAAGGTGCCATACAGGATAATGTCAGGGTGGCTGCATGCACACTGACGCTCTGAAGAAGCTGGGTGATGCAGCAGGACAACAGCTCCAAGAATTAGAGTAAATCTACAACACAAAATCCACCATTTGAAGTGGCCCAGTCAGAGCCCAGACCTAAACCCAATAGAGACGCTGTGGGATGACCTCAAGAGAGCTGTTCACACCACATGTCCTAAGAATATGTCTGAGCTGAAACAATTCTGTGAGGAAGACTGGTCCAAAGTTCTTGCTGGACATTGTGGAAGTCTAATACACAGCTACAGAATCGTTATTGCCTCCAAAGATGGTTATTAAAACACTTTTTCTACCATCACTGTGTATGTTTAATGGATGTGTTCAAAAAAATATGAAAGATCATGATTGTTTGTGTTTTATCATCTTAGAAATATTGTGTTTGTTGATATCTGTGACTATGGTCAAGATCAGATCACATTGCATGGCCAATTTATGCAGAAAACCAGTACATTTCTTGCAACTTGTACGTTTTACCTGTTCACTTATCTGTTCACAAAAAGACTGTATGCAGAATACTAGATTTAGCAGTACTGAAGCTGCTTTTGTAAGTAATGGGAATTTGGCAAATAATAAGAATAGTTGCCTTTAATTTTTTTTTGTGATATGAGGGACATAAAAAAAATATGTGAACTTACTTACATTTGTTGGATGACCATACACTATGAAGAGCAAGTTGCTTAACAAATAAAAATTTCTACCATTGACTCATTTCCAGACCTTGCTCTGTTTAGTAAGCCAGTGCTTGTCCTGAGGCAAGGTGTCCATGATGGTCTGGCCTGGAGGAGGAAGACCGGTGTGTCATAGTTCAGAGGTCAGGAAGTGGAATGTGATGTCCAATGGTAATTTAATGATGATGGGAATTCAACTTATAGATATGTGTTTCGGTTTTCAGCTGAAAGCCTCACATTTCCAAAATGTTAGGTTTAAAACTAGAAGGGAAACCAACTAGATAGATTTTAATGTGTGAGGATTTAGCAAAAATGGAAAGCACGAAATCCTTCAACTAAACCTAAGGTTGTAGAGTTTAATAGGGTGGAAAAGTGGCAGATTTGGTGCTGGAGTAATTTGAGACCTCAAACTGAGGTTTTCCGTCAAAGAGGAAACTATAAATGTTTTACGGCCATCTTGGCTGAGTGTTTAATATTAAAAAAATAGACTTTAGGTAGAATGACTTTGAGTGAATTTTACTCTGATAGCAATAACATGTTGAATTTGATAATTATGTGTCACCAGTTGCACGATTGTGTGTTTGTATGTGTGTTGTCACAGAGCCCATGGTGGCAGGGTGACACAATGTAGATTGGGGTGACACTGGCTAAATGTTTGCAGATGAGGGCTCCCAGTATCTAATCACCACGGTAACAGGGGTCACCAGGGTGGGCCAGTGGGCCATGCAGCCCAAGGCACTGTGAGTATTAATGGAGCAAGATGTTTATTTCAGAATCAACCATTTGTGGGTATGTGACTTCGTGCATGAAACTGAGTGTGTGTGCATGCCCTCAATTGTCCCTTGACCACTAGCCTGAGGGGAAAGTGTGCTGTTCTTGCAAACTCCACTTAACACAACCTACTACCCTCTGGCCTCAACATAATCCACACAGTCACAGTCTTGACAGGAGTTGGAGAGTGGACATTTCCTGGTGCACAACTGTGTCATTTTAGTGTTGTGTGCACATTCCTGTGGTCCAAGTAGTCACTGTCAGAAATGCACAATATGAGTTTGATAGTTTACTGTCCTTGTGGGGAACATACTTCTCAGTTTAAAACATTAACATTGTGCTAAGTCACATGACATACCAGCACAGATAGCAGATCCCGAAATGACATCACTGCACAGAACCGCCAGAAATGTTTGCACACTAACCACAGTGGATTATAAAAATGACAGAACAAAACAAACAAACCAAAAAACAAATATAACCAGGTGGGTAAAAGGTACCCTTACTTCAAAGTAATTTTAAATCATTGCAAATACTTCTACTCTGGTGGGTTGTATTAAACTGGAGGTTCTCTGCTCTGAAAGAGGTCTGGTTAGCACTGTGATATATGAGTTTTGAAAGCCGTAATTTAAACGAATTTGCATGTTTCACACACACACACACACACACACACACACACACACACACACACACACACACACACACTTATTTGCCCTGTTGTTACAAAACTGTTATTTAATTCCTGAAGGACCATATACAGTATATGCACTTTGTTTCTAGCACATAAAGACCTGTTGTAGACTGGTGTGTTTTTTGGAGAAGGCTCTGTCTGCAGTCAGTGGATTCTTAGCTGTATGTTAGAGAGGTTTAGAAAACACAGGTAGACCTGCTGCTTGGACTCAGAAGTAAAAAGATGATCTTTGTAATGAATCAGTCACATGCTGTTTGCCTGCAGTCCTTCAAATGTTCTTAGCAAGTTTTTTTGCATCTGTTGTCAATCATATCAGAGTTTGATATGATGAAGATTCTCAGTCGAAATTGCATTAAATTACTAATCAACTATATTAAACTGTAATGAATACATAAAAATATAATGATCATCTTGTGTAGAAGTGGTTACTGAGTACATTTTAAGGAGATTTTACAGTGTTAATCACCCACATTATGTGTTACACTGTGTGGTTTCACTGTTAGTTCATTCTTCTTCTTCTCATAAAACCAACACAAAGTTCTTCTTTTTATTCTCTGTTTCAGCTTTTTCACAGTTGGGTTTGTGCAGTAAAACAATACAGTCATGTAGAGATAACGAAGATCTATGTTTCACTTTGGAAAAGAGTTCAAATAAACCTGCTTTTTATCCATTTAGGAAATTCCACAAAAGCATTGTGGGGATACTGTGGGCAGGAATACCACAAGTCTTCAGGGAACACTGCAGGAGAATATTTCCCGGAATTTGGAGGCCTGTGCAACCACAGCAGCAGCTCATTTTAAGTCTGAATGCAGCTCATTTTGAGATAAGGCAGGTAGCAGAGCTTTTTGTCTCCTTGACTGTTCCTCTCTGGAGGGTCTGCAAAGAAAACAATAAATGCAGAGAAGAAGACAAGAAGGGAGTTCACAGGGAGGAGGAAAATCTAGGACAGGAGAAAAAGGTGCATTTTTCAAACAGTGAATAATTTGTCTGCCTTGACATGATGCTGAGCAGGACCACTTCCTGTAGCTCAGGTTTCAGTGTGTGTAAATGTGCTATGGGGGGAGGGTCAACTTCCTTCACAAACTCTTGATTTTGGTGGCATTACATTTAGGCCAGACCTGGAAAGAAGATGTAGTACTTCCAAAAAGATTAAAAAACATGACTATTGGATATAAAGACAGAATTTTTGCAGTATTTTGAATGTAATACTCCCCTTTATAATCAGCTCTCTTTATTGGGTTAGTAGCTGTAAGATACAATGTAAACAAATCATCTTAAGAAGAAGGCTAATGGTTAATAGCTAAATGTGGTGTTTTATATATATATATATAAAACACCACATTTTTCATGTCAAATGGTATATACAGTATATATAGTATAGATTGATAGATAGAATAAGGGTTAGTGCATGCAGGTTCTGTTAATGTGTTTGTGGTCAGTTCTAAGCTAAACAGCCTTTTTCAGACATTAAATTTCCTCTCCCTTTAAATTAACATTAGGATCACCCTTTGTTAGAGGAGCTGATATCTTTGTGGTGCCTTTGCTAATAACGCCTGTGTATTTTAAAGCTGTGGTGCGCCAGGAGTTGGCCACGGACAGGCTGTGTCATTGTGGATGTGTTTGTTCAGTGCTTGGTTTTAAAATTAGTTTTCCTAATTACTTTGCATTGATGAATTTAGTTTTCTCTCTTTATGCTCTAGTGTGTGTGTGTGTGTGTCCAGCAGCTTGGGGCTTGGCAGTGTCTGTTCTGAGGTTTCTGTGGCTGCAGGTAGCGGACCTGTTCACTTAAGCACTGTACCTCTAATGTGCTCCAGATGATCCAAGTATTTATAACTTTCCCGCACGCACGCACGCACACACACACACACACACACACACACACACACACACACACACACACACACTTATTTGCCCTGTTGTTATGCTGGCACCTGGCGTTTTACTATGCTATCAACTCTTGAGACTATTTTGCTGGAAACACACAAACACACACCATTATATGTGTTTTTGGTCTCCAGAAGATTGTGTTAAAATCAATTGTATTATTTTACACCTTTACTGTTGTGCCATGACAGCTTGTGTGCGTACATGCCTGTGTGTACGTCTGTGTGACTTGGCAGTAACTGTTACCAGGCAGCCAGGGAAAGAGAATTATGGGGCATTTAGGGCGGATTTATACGACCTGAAAAAAACATGCAAATGATTCATCTGACACCAAATGCCAGACTTATAAAATCACACAACCAACACCTTCTGAGAAAGAGAAGAAAGGGAGAAGCAGGCAGAAAAACAAGAGAAAAGCAAATATAATGTTCTAATATTAAACTTTTTGCAAAGTAAAACACACACACACACTTATTCAGAGCAAAACTGGTTAGCAATATGCTGGCCAGCGTTTATCACTGCATCAGCAAAACTTTGTTTTCTTACAGTCCCGCCACCTTTCAGTTTGTCTCAGCGAAGTTTTCTTCTTTTCTAAAGTGCTCTCACATTCTTCAATGCTGCGCACACACTGTTGGCAAACTGCATTAAGCAAATTGTGAGGTATGGTGATTGTTTTCGTGTTTGTGTATGGAGGTAAACAAAAAGAGGGGAAAGAGAGGGAGTTTGAAGAAGAGAAGGAAATGAGAGAGGGGAAATATTAAACAGAGCATGGGAGATTATACGATGGATAACAGAAGAGAACACAATGAAGAGGAGAGGCAGAGGGAGACTTGTGATGGGAAAGGGGGAGAAAGAGTGAGGCAGAAATACAGAGACAGACCACCTCAAAGTAATGAGGGAAGGACTGAGCAGGGAAAAATAAAGGTGGTGAAAAAGAAAGAGAGACCACCCCACAGTGAACAGCAGAGGGAAGGCTACATATTTTAACGTCTATTTCTCTCCCAGTGCTGCTCCCCTTAGACTAACAGTGTAGCTGGAGTTGTTCTTGTTGCCAGGTCATCCTTCACTTTATGCTTGTGTGCATGTGCGTGTGTGCATGCGTAAGACAGGGGCCCTCAGAATACCAGTAAACTATATGGCTGTGCTCTGGTTATTGTGTTGAACAGAGCTAGAAAACTTTGTGTAATACATGGTGATGCAACACTCACTATGTGTATGTATGAATGTGTCAGATGAATCTCTGGGCAGAGTTAGAACAATAGACTCTACTATTAACACAACAAGGAAACATACATTTCCCCATTGAAAACCACACTCCCATCATTGTAAATGGTCCTGTGTTGAACCACACAATGCCCTCTCTCTGTGGAAATAACACTTGGTGTGTTGTGCGTGACCTGGGGCTTTTCCACACTAATATTCCATAGATCTATGCAGGATCCGAGACCAGTGTGGTTTTATAAGATAAACATGAAGAAGACCTGACAACCTTCACCAACAGACCCCCTAAAGTGCCCTGTTTTCAGCCAGAATTAGAGTTTTAAACAGCTTAAATTCAATAAAGAAACTTTGTAGAGGGTGAGGTAAATTAGGTTAGGAGAAAGACTCTGTGTGTTTGAATGAGTCGTGCCAGTCTTTGATAAAGTGCCTGTGTTTACGTTCGTAATGCAGGGCCACTGTGATATTGTCTGGTATGTGGAGCGTTATAAGGGGCTTGCGCTTAACTCAATCTGCAAGATAAACAGCCTGGAGCAGGAGTGCAGAGAGGATTCATATATGCTTCTTCCTGCCTTCTTTTCTTGGGTTCTTTTCCTCTTTTTCTCAATTTATCAGCTTGTTCATTTTCAAACTCACCTCTGCAATCTGACGTTTTTCTTCCTGCCCCATTCTCCACCAAAACCCATACAACATCTCTCTGCTCTCCCCTGCACATGTGTCTGAGAGGTCTTAGTGAACTGAGGGGTCATTTTGCTGAGGTGACTGTAGAGGCTCGTGGTCCAGCTGGGGGTCACTGTAGTGAGGGGACAGGGTCAGTATGAGATGTCACAGGTTAAGAATGATGGGTGGTGTTGGCCCCGACCTCAGGGAATGTGTGTGTGTGCATCAGAGTGCCTACTGGGCTGCCAATTAGGAACCCTGACTTCCTCTGTGTCACTTGTCTGTCACTCTTTTCCTGCTTTTACATGACTCCAGACTCTGTAGATCATTAGTCTTGCAAGTGACTAGCAACCCTTTTATACTTTCCCCTTGTTACTACTTTACTTGAAAGAAGTGCCGTGACTGTAAACTGGCTGTACAATCATAGTCTGTACATCAATAAAGGGGTATTCCAGCTGTTTGGTATAAGAGAGTTTTATTGTCAAAATTGATCAAAGCCAAGATATCATACATTTTAGTATGGTCTATATCTTAAAATGTGCAAATAAACTGAAATCATGACAACTCTGGATCATCCATTAGACTTGCCCTAACTCCTTCCCAAATGTCAGCTTCTTTCAAACACAGCAACCCAAAATGATAATACAGACACCCAGCTAAAAATGTCCACGCTGTAATGAAACATATTCAAAATGATGCACTGTATAAAAAGAAATCACACAAAACTGGAAAGGAAATGTTAGTGCAAACCAATATCAAATCTGTTTTTAAACTCTGTCTAGAACATGAGAGCATGTTCCTGCTCTAGACAGAGCATGTTTACTTCACCAGAGATGAGAGGAGGTGGAGGGTTTGAGTGATATGCAGAGCATCATTTCATTTCAGTTTGGAAAACGCATCTCAAATCAAGTCACTCGATATGAGATGCATGGGTCCCAAACAGACGACCACAAATAGCAGTGTGCATACAGAAAACTATGTAAACAGAATCATAATCAACACATGCTTCCACAAACACTCACAAACTTCTTCAGGTCAAGATGAAACACAGATAATTAGCTCTAATGGAAACCAGACCTGTAAATCTAGCCTTTTAGCTCTGTGTGTGTGTGTGTGTGTGTCTGTCTCAGTCTGACTTCCTCTACCCCCTTGTCTTTTTGTGGTGTTGAGGGTTAATGTAAACCAGAGCTTGTTACCTTGTAATGGGGAACTTCAGAGAGAGATGGAAGTGAGGGAGACACGGAGCTCAAAGACGTAAAAGAGACAGGTCTTCCTCTGCTGAAGTGTTTAAACAGCAAAATAAGATGCGAGTGTTTAAGTGTTTTTTGCAGCTCCCGGCCTTATGAAAACAAAAAAACAGGCCCATGTCTTTGACCTTTTGATCAATTTAAGGTCTGCAAGCCCAAAGCAGGGAGATATAAACTATGATTAATGAGCAGGAGAGTGTGCTTGAGTGTGAGTGTCACTGATCAAAGAGTCTATAAATCATAGCACCCTTAAATCCAGAGAGCCAGATGCCTTCACACTGATAACAAGCAGTCATCCCATTACCTTCAAACATCAAAAGGGGGTCAGGAGCCGAGTTGCAGGAGTCCTCTTCACCCTATTTCTTTCTCTCTCTCCCTCTGTGGAATGTATTTCTCTGTTTGGTAGGTGTGAGAATTTGTGTGTGTGTGTGTAACCTAATTGTGTGTGCTTGTGCATGTGAGTGTGTGTTTTGAATCCTCAGAGGTGACATTCCTCCAAGTCAGAGCAACAGCCTCAAGTTTAAGATAACACGGCCACGGTGATCTAAGGGTGGGAATTGATTCCCCCCAGTGGCTGGTGAGGGCCTTGGGTCAGAGATGATGGTTTTACCTTCCGCACGCAACCTGTGATGCAAAAACAGAGTAATACTCCTATAGTCATCCCACAAACATTGTATAGAGAGGTGTTGAATGCACAGTACTCCTATTAAGCTGATTACTTTAGGGATATTTACAGTATTCTACTGTCTAATAGTAGTCATATTTAATTGAGTCATTCACATTTATTACAGGACATTTAATGACAGGTAAGAGACATAACCTTTGGTAAATCTAATCTAGTTCTAACATTTACTAAAATAAAATACATTTTTATTTTCTACAGGTTGATATGCGTGATTTAAGAGCCTCTGATTAAGAGAGGATTTATGTCTGTACCACTCTTAACATCCCTATACTGTCCCGTTTTGTTTTTGTGTCACAACATGAATGTTTTTTCTTCATTCCAGTAAAACTTAATCTGTATGATCTGCAGATTTAAAAAAATATTTAGAATATTTTAGAAGAATTTGATAACAACATAAAAGATTTTCTACAACAACCGTATTAAAATTTGACAGTGTAAAGACAGTTGTTAGTTAAACACCATGCGTACTTTCTGGGATTGTTTTGTTTTCCTTAATACACTGCAATTATAGCTCTGACTTTGATATTTTAGATGCATATTTACATGTGGATAACTTGTTCTTTAACATCAGAACTCTAGTTACATATAATTAGATGGTCTGTTCAGTCTGCATTTAGGCCTGTATCTGCCCCTTTCATCTGTCAAAACTTTGGGGGTAGCCGCTGTAGCACCTGTGGGAGACTCCCATACTGACCTGTGTCTTGGAGGACATCTGGGAATATCATGCATGCCTCCCACAGCTCCACATCCACTCTATTTAAACAGACCACCGGCTAATTATGGCTTTCCCAGATCCCTGAGCTTAGAAGTCACTACAGAATGAGTATGAAATGTTTTCATTTGCCCTCCTCCACTGTAGTTTAGTTAACTGGGGCTTTAGCAACGACCAGTGAAAATAAATCTGCATTGAACTAACGTCCTGAGACTATGGGAATGTGTTTGTTTCAATTACATTTCAGGTATTTAAAGCAAAGTGTGTCAAAGTAACTTCCCTCATCGGTTGAGTGTCTAGAAAACCGAGCAGTTTATTATTCATCCTCAGATTGTGTGCTTGCAGTTTGTGATCTATAATAAATATGTCCAGACACTTGAAAAGCATAAAATACATTCAGTTTTTATTCAAGATATTTGCAAATATTTACAGAACTCAAAATGCGATGACTGGGGACCCATTCAGCATTCTGTGATATCCCAAAAATAAATAACTTTGAGAGGGAAAAGGAATTTCAAACCTGTGTAGAAAAATAAATACAAAATACTTCATTTGCTGTGAAACGTCACAGGGAATGTGGAATGAATTGTTCTTTCTTCTCTCTCATCTTTCAAAACAGAGCAGTTCCTCAGAGCTCATTTTGTTTTTACAACATTCATAGTCGCAGTGGTCTTTCTCTCTTCATATCCGTCCTGTCTGTCCTAAGTGCTCCCTTTGCAAACATTAGTCCCTGCAATGGGAAATATGAAAAGCCTGCCTCTGTGGCCTGAAGCACAGCGACTGGGCCTCAGCTATGTTTGGCCTGTTTCAGTACTGTTCTGTTTCTGATCCACTGGTTCTTCAGTCTGGGCAATCTGTGAAGGAAATAATATTTTAATTAAGAAAATAAATTAACACAAATGTAAGGTTTAGAACACAGGTTGTAGTCTATTGTTAATGGATTTGTGCAGTGATGTAACCTTGTTGTGACCTATGAGGAGAGCCACATAAATACAGCAATAAACTGCATATTTTCCCCTTAAAAAACACTTTCATGTCACAAGAATGTGGTGCTGGAGTAAATTTAATATTTTATTATTGGTGGTCAAATGCAGTGGGTGGTTTACAAGTAATGTGTTTAAGGGTTTGGCGTAATATGGAGACACTCCTTTCCTAACAAAAATAAGGCTTAAAGTATTGTGGATACACAAACCATATGGGAACATCCGAACCATAACTCATTTTTCATGTGGGTGCGGTGCGTAAATGCGCATGTGAATGTCTTGGCACAGTTTCTTGTCCCCACAGGATGAAAAGCGAAAGCTCAGCCTACCTTAAGATCTCATCCACAGAAGTCCTGCTAGTGGGACGTAGTAGACAAGGACCACGCGCCCCCCATCCTCCAGACCGAGAACGCGTAGCTAAGACGCTCGTGCGCCACGTAGCTGCAGCTGGTCCCTCGCGCGTCCAACTCGTCGCTCTGCAGAACTTGGCACAGGAAGTCGATGTACCGCGCCGCCAGCTTCAGCGTCTGGATCTTGCTGAGTTTGTCCGACGGGAGAGTTGGAATGATCTTACGTAACGACGTGAATGCCTCGTTTAGAGATTGTGTCCGTTGCCGCTCGCGGATGTTGGCCATCACGCGCTGCGTCTGTAGGTCATCAAAGGAGCGCGCCGGGCTGCTGCTGGCCTCACTGCCGCCGCTCCCCGCGCTGCCGCTTCCACCATCGCAGTTCTTTCCGCATTTCTTCTTCCCGGGGCTGGGACTCCCCACGTCTCCCTCCTCCTCCTCGTCCACACTCCTCCGTGCCGCCCGCCGCTTCCTCGCACCTCGGCGCGGCAGCTGACGGTCGGTCTCTTCCTCGCTGTTCCCCGCACTGTCCATTGGGGAGGAATCCTCTTCCCGCATCGTCTTTTCCAGAAAGGAAAAAAATACTGTGGTCTATAAGGCCGTTATAAAACACAGCCTAAATTCTCCTGAAATGCGTAAAACATCAACAAATAACGCAGGCACTAAGGAGTGCGGCATGCACTAGGGAGTGCACTGGTATTACGGTAAATCTTGGCGCCACTGAGAGGAAGAGTTGGCTGCCAGACTGGGACGACCGGGGCTTATAAGAGCGGGCAGGAGGATTTTGGGGAGCGCTGTGATTGGGTGAGGAGGGGTGTAACATAATACCACAGAAGAAGGAGAGGACTAGCTATAATATTAGAAATAGTGTTTAAGATACGCTGGCTCCTTTACGCAAGACTGGGAAAGGGGGTTGTAGCAGGGCGGTGTTATTGAACCATAGGTGTAGATTTGTGCGTATATGTAGGCGAACAAGAATCTTTATTGAAAGTCAATAAAATCAACTTTGGCAAGAAACTACACTGCCTTGTTTCACAAAAATACAGCTGCCAACTTAAACATAATAATTTAATTTTTTTTTCAGTTTTGTTTTCTAAGACAAAATCCTGTTGCAGGTCTCAAGACTCCTTATACGTGTACTAGGTAGATCTAGTGGGTCTAGACAGTGGATGGAATCAGTGGTGGCGGTGAAAAATATCAGACCTACTGAAACACAGGAGGATGTGGCAGCAGGAGGTCTCTGCAAGTATAAGCAGACCAAGGTGTTTATTTTCCCGTCAGCAGGCCCTCGTTGAGGTATGTGCTTAAACGGGTCTGACCCCCACGGGGATCTCGACACCAGCGGCTCAGGTTTAAAAGAAGAGCCATTCCGAGGAGCTCCCAGGGCGGATCCGTGCTCACAGCGGGGTCGCTAAAGGCGGTGTACGACTAGATGCAATGCAAACACTGGAAGTGATAAAGATGGACTGAGGAGACAAGCACACACGGAGTCTAAACGTGCACACATGAACACCCAGTTATGTGGCCTAGTATCAAAACCTAACAGAAATCCCTTTACATGTGGCTGAAACTAAAGCTGGCAGCATTTGATGTGAAATACCGATCCAGAGGCCTCTTGTCTGACGAGACGACACCCGAGAAAGGTCACAGCAGGCCCGTCCTGGTGTCAGGAGTCCCAACCACAAGCGCCTTTCAGGCCTGGTGCTCCATCTTTTACTCCGCAACAAGGAGGGCATGCCTGGGAATCTGTCACTCAACTTTCCTTCTCACCTCTTTTCATCATATCTCTTGACTCATTTTACACCTTAGTGCCAAAGATAATATTGAGCGTCATGCCGTGAGCTGCAGGTTTGCGTTTCAAATCAAAACGCATTTTGGCGTCATTAGCACACGACAGTGCTGATTTCCAATAAACAACTCCGTCTTATTTGCTCTCGTTTTGTGGCTGCTATAGTTGTCACACCTGTTCTACGTGTGTGGAGCAGGTGAGGCGCTCTCCAGGGTGCTGAAAAACACACCTGACGCGTCAGTCTTGCAAATATGCTTGAAAGTTGTGGTAAACTGGCAGATTCAATGGACGCTTGAAAAAAATAGCACTGAATGCCACAGACCAGTACTACAACGTGAGACTTTATTTTAAAAACTGGTGAAAAAATAGCCTGTATGCATTATTACAGTAAAGGAGGAGCTGTCTGCTTATTTAGATTTCACTATGTACGTAAATCTGTCGGTTTTCAGTCTCAAATATTTTAAAAGTTAAAGGATTTGGATAAATATGATAAATATTTAATATCACATGATTAATTCTGTCTTTGCATTGCTGAAGGGAGTCCACTCTCCATAGAATAAGGTTTAAATCTGTCTCAGGTGTTCTCCAGCAGGTCCGTCATGAAGGAGATGTAGACGATGGCCAGGCGGAGCGTCTCGATACGTGACAGTCTCTTCTCGTAGGCGAATGTGGGAACTTTTCTCCGCAGTTCATCAAACGCTTCATTCAGGCTAAACATCCTTTTCCTCTCCCGCACATTGGCCGCCTGTCGCTGGACCACGGTGATGATCCTCCTCCGCTTGGACGTGGTGTGTCCGTGACCCCCGCAGTTGTAGTACTTGGATGCGCCCATCAGACGCTCGGTGCGCAGCTCCGCAGCGCGAACGTCGTTTTCCAGATCCCGACTCCAGGATGAGTCGTTTAACCTCACCTGGTTGTTCGGACTGGATGCGCTATTTTCCACCTGCTGCTGTGGTTCTAAAGCAAACTTTGGCGGAAACTCCATCAAGTTAATGTCACTGACAAAATTTACCAACGTGCGGTCCAAGCGGTTTTGCATCTCCATATCTTGTCCCCAACTGAGGTCTCCCATAGGATATACGCCTTTTATATGCCTGTTGTTCAGTTAGGCGTGAAAACGAACACAAAGCGAAGCCCCAAGTCTGTCTAAAACCATTCCACAGGCAGATAGATCAAACCAGGAGAACATCCCAACACGCAAATCCAAACTTCTCTAGATCCGGTCAGAGCACGACGGGGTGAGATCCTATTTGGCTCAACTCCAAGGGCCTTTCCTGCTGTTTTAATAATTCGCCCATGCCATCTCACAGCGCTACATCTTTCATGTCCCCTCGATTTCTTAATCGAGCCTATTTCTGACTTTAATCGGGCGGCGATGAATCCGAGGAGAGAGGCTTAAAAGGCCGAGAGGAAGCTGAAGGTCTGCGCCAATTGATGTGGTGTCCTCCTGGAGGCCTTTAATGAGCGTCTGAAGAACGGAGGCACTTGACAGAGGGTCATACAGTCTTGTTTGCACTCTCTCCTCTCCTTCAGAGGCTAAATAATGACACTTTTATCACTTAAACAGGCCAGGAGAAGAACAAATAGAACATTCTCTAACAGTATCTATACACCAGAAGCTTTTCTGTTGCAGATTAAAGCAAATAACTGTCCGTTCCCATGGTAGGACACAGTCTCCACTGCAGGGACTGGTGAGAGGGACATTTTTTAATCCTCAGAGAGTGCTTGGTCATTAAAGAGCTCTGCATTTGTGCAACTTTTTTTCTTCATCATTGTCGATAATAATAATAATAATAATTAATAATAATCAAGAAGCAAGAGAAGCTTAATGTGACCATTTAAGTCTGATCTAAATACAGGATTTATTCAGACCAACTTTAGGAATTCTATCACTCATTCCTCCACAGTAACAGAAATCAATACATGACCATTTCATGTGTTTCATTTATATTCAAAATGTATGCTCTAATTAGGTAATGGGACTATGAATACAAACATACATTTACAGAATAATGTAATAAAAAGCAGGAAATCCAGAAATTCAGAGAAATGAACTGTTCAGATCAGAAATGGTGTGCCGAGCTGTAGATGCTCTGGGGTTAATAACTTACTCAACTCAACTATTGTGGTTTAAGGAGGAGAGAGACATCTGTTCTTAAAGTTGCTGAAATCAGCCGGAGCAGAGTCTGTAGTTATAAAGTCTACTAATCGTGACGAAATGTTTCAAATGCTGTGAAACATCTTAACTTTCAGTTTTAAAAAACTAAAACTAGGTGAACACTTGGTTAATAGTGCATAGTGATCAATTTGGATATCATTTCACCATATGCTATGTGACGTTTTAATCATTAGCAAGTTAAATACCACCTTAATCAAGTGCTGCAGATTTATCATTTATAATCTGTATTAAACAACAGGGTTTTCACAGCTTTTTACAGTAGTGTAAATACAGGTGTTACTACAGTCACAACATAATTTAATAATTTAACCACTATTTATTTATTTTTTTATACTGTGTTGTCAAGTCTAGTTATGGATGTTTCATTGCTGTCATTGCAGATACACATATTATACTCATCACAACAACATAGTGTGTTGTAAACCATTAAGTAAGAGTTTATATTCTCCTTATACATAATGAACTTTCAGTGGTGTGCTGATAGTGTGAACGTGCTCTCATACCAGTGACATACATTTTGTTGCTATTTGAAGTGCACTATGGCTTTCTGTGCAGTTATTCCAAATATGAGTCAATATGGTACAAGTATACACTGTGAGTGTCTCACTTGTATATATATATGCACTCCAACCAGTGTGTGTCTTCTCCATCTCCTCGCACCGCTTCGTCTCTCCTCCTCTGTTTTCCTGGCAGGCAGATAAACATGATGGGACATTCCTCCGGTTGTCGTGGAAACACTGAGAAAGCACAGCTGGGTGGGAGAATATGAGGTAATCTCACCCTGGGGCTGCTGGGTAAATATTGGTCTTAAATAAGGAGTAAAACCCCAAAGGAGCCTCACAAACACATTCACACACACACACACACCTACAGGGGTTTATCCCAGTTTTGTTTGAGTGGAAACACACAGGACAGACCTTCACAGAAACACTCGCAATGACACATTTCCTGTTCTGCTGTGTTATCAACGGTTACCAGAGTGAAATCAATAATAGTTGTGGTGTGATTAAATGTTTGTGGAAGTAAGCAAGTTAAACTGATAGAAACTCAGGGTAAAACCAAAGTGTTGTCATAGTGTGGCTGCTGTCAAGTGGAGTTTCTCCATTTGTTACCCAGACTTAGGCTGCAGGTCCAAGCAGCGCTTTGAGCTCGAAGCAATGACAACACTATACAACTGCATCATTTCGGCCAGCAGATGTTGTTAGAATCATTTAATTAAATAATGATAAAAGAGAGCATCCAAACAGCAGATATTCACATATTCACCCGATGACTTAGTGTGGAAAAAAGTGTGTATTTGAATGAATGGGTGTTGTTAAGCTGAAGCAGTTGTCATTCGGAAGTTTTTTAATAAGGAGATCGCCAGAGAACAGTATGTGTCCAGCGTGCTGCTCCAGAACAGCCAGAGCCGTTCTCACCATGTAAATTTGTCTTCCTGCTCCTCCTCCGGCTTGGTCTTCAGCGTGCTGTAAGAACACAGCCAAATCTCCCCAACTACAACTGTAAATCTGAAATGAGACACTTTTCTCTCTTTCTGTTTCTTTCTAAACTCTCTCCTCGTCTCTCTCTCTCTCATTGACTCAACATTTAAGAGAGTCAAAGGGAGACAGGAGGAGAAGGAGGGAGGGAGGGAGGGAGGGAGGGAGATGAGTTTAACTCCTGACCTGTCTGTCTCTTCTTCATTGTGTCACTGTGACTCTCTCAGTGTTTCCTTCTATCTCCACACCCAGTGGCTGACTCATCGGTTCGCTTGTCCCACCTTTCGCTACACTGAGCCCTCTGATTGGCTCTGCAGCCAGTCACCGTGTGTTTACACAGCTGGGCGGCCAGTCAAAGGTAGGGTTCATTCTTCTGTGGACGTGCATGCGTGTGGAGGTTGGATAAACCCCAATACCACATCATATATCTCCTTGCTCCCCCCAATACTCCCCCTCTTACTTCAGCCCTACACCTCCCACTCGCCAAACCGCTGCATGCCCTCAGCTCCTCCTTTCTGAATTACCCTCCTTTTCTTAATCCAACCTCTTAGCTCCCACTCTCCACCGCCGTTGCTAAAAATCTCATTGCTTGACTCCCCTACCCACCCTCACCCATGTCAGCACCTTGCCTCAGTCCCCCCCCCCTCCCCGCTCCCCCATTCTGTCTGAGTAATGTCTGTGTTTATTTTCTGAAAGAAGCTCAGTCACTCTTTACTGTGTATTTTAAGGGTGCCATGTTTCATTTGTTTTAAGAGTCATATTGTGGCGTATGCTGAGATGTGCGAGTTGGTTGAGAGACCGATGCCACTTTTTAATGATGGTGATGATGATGAAGGCTGGAATGACTTGTCTTAAGCACTTTGGCTCTGTAGGTTTGTTCTCATGCCATTTGACTTGAAGTATGTTTATCTGGGGTTTCTTTGGATAAGTCATAACCCACTCAGTCAGTGTTTTTTCCTCCTTATGCTGAAATAATTCATATATGTTTACATATGACAGTTCCAGATACTAGATTAGCCTTTTTCTTCACCATGGTACCAGAGTTTTGATTTTAGTTTTTTCATAATGACAAACTGGAAAATTTCGACAGAACTAAATTAACAATTACCGAAAGCTCTTCCATGATTAGGTATTCAGCTAAATTACTAATCGTGGAAGTACTTCCTGTTCAAGCCTGAAAATTGCAATCATGCAACTTTTAAATTAACTAACTAATTAATTAATTAACAGGTTATTTTGCTAAAGAGGTTAAAAACAACAAACAAAAATTAGTTTTTCAACAGCCAATGACTGGATCGGTGTAAACATTATTCCCTAAAAGAGCAGCTCTACCTTTTTTTATCATTAAACTGGGCACACTGAAGCTAATGCACACTACACTACACATAATCCAGTAAATATAAATGAAACTCTGTGATTTCCAGTATTTCTTAGCAAACAGGGAGAAGTTCCTTGGAAGAGTATGTTTACCGTATGAACAGTGTCAGAGTGAAAGTGAAGCAAAACTTACATAAGTGCTGTTTTAGAAAATTATAGGACATACATATTTTATATATTATTATAAATACAACTGGTATCTACAATTGCCACAGGATTTATAGTTGTCATTATAAAATATAGCTTAAATTCCCCGTGATGCAGGTGTGGAACACGTTATTTCTTGTTCTGCGCTGATTACCTCAAACACACATCACACTTTTCAAAATGACTCTTATTTGCCTCATTGCTCAGGTTGCTTTCTTGACCAGTTGTTGTATCTCTGTCTGTTTCAACACGAAGAAGCTGCTGTCTTTAGCATGAAACTTTAAACTGAAAGGTCTTTGTGTCTTTCTTTTCATGTTAAATATCTTTGTTGTATTTATGTAATCAGCGTTCAGAGGAGTTTCCTTCATCTTTTTTGTCAGTTACTTCCAGCAATCAGTGCTAATGTACACATCATCAGCAGTTCTGGCCACGCACGTCTCTCTCTCTCTCTCCTCTCCTTCTTTCCCTCTCCGTCTTACCCTCATTCCTAGACTTTCAGGTCTGCCCTGAAGTTTGACAAGGTTGTCATAAAACTATAATAATAAAATATTTAGCTGTGTCCTGGGTATTGTCCTGCAAAGCTGCATGACTAAACATGAGATCAGTTTTTCCAGACCCAGAAGTTTTTTTTCCCCTCTTGGCTTATTTATTTTTCTGTGGTTTTGGGAGGTTGTGGCTGAAGGTCTGATGATATGCTGTGTGTGTTCCTTGTCTTACCCCTCCCCTCATTACTCTTCTCCACTTTCTGCTTTCCTCTCGATTTATATGCAAAAGGTAGAGGGAGTGATAAAAATACATTTTTTTTACATTAGCTTGTTGTTGCACAGTAAATCATTGTGTTCACTTTCACGTCTATGCTCATATGATTTGGCATCATTCTCTATTAGCTTTGTCTCAGTTACGATTGTAATTGCTGCATACAGTTAAGATTAAAACAAAGTATCCTTCTTTACCTTTTGTCCTTTCCCTGCCATATTTCCCTTGTGTTTTGGGTGTAGGAGTTACGGTTTGGTCAGAACACTGTCTAGACGCCTATGAGCCTCCCATTACCCCCTGATTACACTGAGTCCTATTAATCTCACTGGCGCTGGCTGGCCAGGGCAGAGCACACACAGACAAATAAATGTAGGCTGATAGACAAAAATATATTTAACAATATATTTCATGGAATATGGAAAAGCAAGTTCCTTAACAGTAAAAGAACAACAGATGACCCTACATTAAAAACATGAAGTAAAACACACAATGCAGCATAGTTTTAGGTGAAAATAATTACTGAGTACAATTTACAGCCAAAGAAGCTTCAAAGTAATTAATTAAGTCCTGACGTTAAAAAATGTGCTCGAATATGCCAAATATATTGTAAGCAGATGATAAATTCAATCCGTAATTTCAGATTTAAAGAAGCTTTTGACATTCTGGGAAAGAAACGTGTTTCTTCCTAAAAGAAACGTGAAGGGACCGATAGCAGTGACTTCCTTCAACGCGGGTGTCACTGTGAAGATTAACATTAGAGGTGCAGACCTACAGACAGAGCCAGAAAAGCTGTTCTCCTCCTTTTCCATTCTTAATAATCAAAGCTTTTGGTGATTACTGGACTTGGATTGAAGTAATCCAATCCTCTCTTATCTGACCTTATTCAATCAGATGTTTCACTCGCACTTCATTCACTGATAACTCCCTGAGGTATTCACAAGATAGTAAGTGTGTAAACTGGACAAACACACATGCACACACATAAAGCCAAATGCAACTCCCTTGAGCAAAATGGTGTAAGAGGAAACACCCGTCTGTTGTTGCCAGAGTTACTGAGGGCAGGGTGGTGGGTGTCGAGTGCCAAGGAAACAACCTAACTATGGGAATCCAACTCACCAATCAACAGTAATGTTTACTTTTGCAGTTAATAGTTTGTGTGCAAGTGTGTGTGGATAATGATGCCTGGGTAGAGAGTTTAATGCCTGAGCTCGTCTGACTGTGTGAGCATGAGCACTTTGCCTACACGAGGGAGCATAAAAACAGAGATGCAAAGCAGAAGTGTCATCTCTCAGAAATGACTTTGAAAGTCCCGTAAAGGGAGAGAGATGGGCTATGATACAACTAAGTCCTGCCTGCACTGCGATGGAGGATATATGGCCACAGTTGCACAACTCTGACTGGTGGAACACTTAAGGTTTTATGACCTCCTGCCATTTGGAGCTCTGGGATAAAGCAGAGTGCCGACCACATAACTAATTAGGCCTGGCCAGCCGGGGTGTGCAAGGATAGCGATTTGTGGATTGTGGCTTGTGGATGTGGTGTGTCTGCAGGAGTGAATGACTGAGCGAGCTAGTGAGTGTGTGGCATTAGTCGTTGTGCGTGTGTCCTGAACCTGGAGCATTGCGTCAGGGCGCCGCTTGTTCACCATAAAAACTCTACTGGCTCTTTCATGTGGGAGCCGTAAGGCCTGGAAAGTTTGACACAGAAGATAGAGATGCACAGCCAGTCTACACACATTTATGCAAAAACACAATCACACACACACTAGAGATGACTCCTATCAAGGCAGCAAGAAGAAGAGGTATGAAAAGATAAAGTGGCCTGCTCAACAAAGACAACACTCCTCCTATTGTCTCATCTTTAAACCCTCCCCTTTCTTCTCTCCGTCGGAGGATCACGAAGATAAACAACTATGTCGAGATATGAGTCCAGTGGCAGCAGGGTGGGGTGGGGGTCGAAGTGGAATGCGTGTGAACTACACACTGCCTCCTATAAATCAGGGAGACAAGTAGGAGGAGGAGGAGAAGGAAAGCAAAATGGGGGAAGAGGAGGAGTCAGTGTGAGGGAGTGATAGGAAGAACGACAAGATAAATGAGTGGTGATGGAAGGAGGAGGATACAGGTGCAAGAGAGATGCTCACAGCTGAGGGTGAATTTGAGCTAATGAGACTGATAAAGGCAGAGGGACGTCTCAGCAGGACAAATTACGCTGAACCATCACTTTTAACTTTTCACGTAATTGTTTCTAAATCTCTTTATCTTAAGATTACAGGTGTAGTTTTTTGTGAACTGATGCAGTTCAAATAGAGGCCGAGTTGATTTTGATCATTTTGGAAACCGCTTTGTGAAAAAAAAAAAAAGAGTTAATGTCCTTCTGCTGAAGACTAAAGTATGAGTAACATGAACTTTTATGTTTATTTTGTGTGTGCACGCTCTTGCCTCCAGTGTGTAGTTTATTCAGTGCTCACACTTCCTTATAAGTCACGCTTCATTACGAGTTTATAATTCATAACTGACACTTAGAATGGGTGAGATGGGTTATGAGCAACTATAAATAACAAATTAGTCAGGTTAGGCTGTCAAAATCAAGAAAAATTGTTTGATTATAATAATATATTAAAAATAAATATTCAATTAAAAATAAAAATAACACAGCTTATTCACTTTCATGATTAGAAAGAGTTATGGAAGAGGTTTGAAAACACTGCCGGTGACAGCGTCACGCCTACCATACAGATGTGAATTGTGGTGCCGTGATCCCCATCTCGTTCTTGCAAGCAACAAATACATAAGGAGCTCTCTCTGCTTGATAAGCCATTAGGTGTGCAGTGACAAATGCTAATAAGTGATACTTTACTTTAGTTCATTTGGCAGGAGCTTTTATCCAAAGCGACTTACAGGGAGACAAGGAAAGTTATAATCAACATCTCTTAGTAATTTCTGGTCTAAAATATTCTCAATACAATGGCAGGTACAGCTCAATATATACAGCACAAATGTTGATTATATATCTGATTACTTCTAGCTTGGCAACTTCAATGTTATCCTATCTGATGGGATATGGGAAAAATAAAAAGCAATAGAGCAGCTGATCTCATTGACAAAGACATACACTCGAGCCTAATAGAAAGAGATGAGCTAAGTTAATTGCAGCTGCTTATCTATCCTCTTTAGACAGCTCTCGATAAGCCCTTAAACTCTTAGCACCTCACAGCTAATTAAACTCTCACTGAAAGGGGCAGGGGTGTGTGTGGATCTGGGGGGTGGTAAAGAAAACACAAAGATCTTCAGGCTGTCTCTCAACACTTTATCATTGACACCCACTGGTCAGCATTAAAGAGTTTGTTGTGGGAGGGAATTTTGCATGAAAAACAAGAAATATTGTTATTAATAATCAGTACAAGGTTGTTGTTGGTGTTTTTGAAAAAATAAAGTTATGTAATTTCCATAACTTCAGACTCCATCGGCTCTTTAAAAATAATGTTTCTCTAAATACGTTACGGTCTACAGAGTTAAGAAACTGAAACAGTGAGTCTATAGAGCTTTATCACTGGAAGTTAGACTTTCTTTAGGTTCCCAGTCAACAAGTTCTTCCCTCGCAGCTTTCATCAAGACAGTCTTCTCAAGAACTTTGCAAAGACACAGTAGGTTTATGAAATGAGTTTGGCAGTCTCAGTTGTATTACGTCAGTCTGACACACTTGGCTCCATGTGGAGGCGAAAATCTGCAACTTACTCTCATGCCCACAGACGAAGATGAGGTTTTACTCCTGTATTTATGTGTCCTACTGTGGAAGTAAGAAGCAGTTTTGCTCCCCCACCAGGCAGCATAAGGAAAGCACAATTCAATGACTGATGTGTCACACCTGCATCTCTGCTCTCAGGAGCTTTCCTCCTACTTGTCTGAACCTCTGTTTAAATGATTTTGAAGGAGCTCAGAGGAACCCGCTACGGGGCAGAAATCTTGTCCTGCTGTTAAGGCTTGTCGGTTTATTTAACTTCATTGGCATCACCTCTAATTCATTTCCAAACTGAATATGATTTTTCAGACTACCTTTTCAGTTTTTTTTCTTCTTCTTGGACTTTGGTGGTTCAGGATCTTCACTAAAACCACACGGGACATCACAACCGGATTCACGTTTCCTCTTTTTGCTCGGCTTGTCGCTCACGTAGCCGCTCGAGTCGCTTCCGTGGACCTCCGTGAGAGACAGCGCGACCTCCTCCTCCTCTTCTTTCACGTGTTTCTCCTTCTTCTTTTTCTTCTTCTTTTTCTCACCAGCTTCGTTGCCATTCGCATCATCTGTGGTTCCGTTTAGCTCTTGTGTCGTGCTGCTGTTCTGCTGGCTCGACGTCGTTACCTCTGCTTCCTGCGCCTCCTCTTTGACTTTGTCTTTCTTCTTTTTCTTCTTTTTCTTGGGAGTCTCTACAGAAGACTCCTCTGTGATTTCTGGAGTGGGTTCTGTGTCTGGTGCGTCTGGATGGTCTGTAGGAATACTGGACTCTGAACTCTCACCCATAGCCATCAGCTCTTGGACCCTAACACATACAAAAACCATAATGATCAATCAAGTGCATAAACACATGTTGAGAATTTGATATTAGCACAGCAGCAGCCCTCAAAGACAAGAAGTTGCAAGCCCCTGGTTTAGATAACCCAGCTTTGATAACGATGTTCTTCATAAAGGCAGTGGGAATCGTGCAGCGCTAGTCGCCATCCTTAACCACCACCACCGCACACTTGCCTGGTCCTCTCCAGTCGTCCTCTGATCAGTAGAACTCCAACCATGTCCGCATCGAGAGCAGTCACCTCAAACTCCAGCTCTGCTCCGATCCTCGGCCCTGCATCCCTCCAGGTTTCCACGGAGACCAGGTTGGGTTTGGGGATGCTGGCGTTGAAGCAGCCATGCACCAGGCAGCCCACATGACTTACACCTAGTTTATTCACCTTACCCTGGGAAAGGAAACACAGTAAAAATAGAAGAGATCAAACCAAAGATGGGAAGGCTCACCCTAGCCCACACAAAGTTAAGTTAAAGTACTGTGAATCTCACCAGTAGTTTCTGTCCATTTTGGGGCTGGAAAACAATAAAGTTGGCCTCTACGTCCATGTGGATGTAGCCGCTGTCATCGTAAATGTCTCCGTGCTGGCCCACTATCCTGATGTTGTCGTAAGCTAAAGGCACTCCTGTCAGACTGCAACAGGTGGAACAAGTTCAAGGGAAACGATGCTGAGTATTTCTCTCCTTGTTATCCTCTAAACTACGTGTTTACAGATGCACTTCAGGTTTCAGTGTTTATTTACATGTGATAAAATGAACGGGCAGTTGTCACCAGGACTGCAGTCATGATGACAACTTGCACGGGTTGTAGTTTCTACATTAATCTCTCGATAATTAATGTCTGATAATGGTCCATTAAGAGACAGATGACAGCTACACAAGCAGCACTACAGACAGGCTTAACTTTGTATGTTACACTACTTCCTGTTTATGTCCACGTACATGTGGAGTCCTGAACAGAAAAGCTAATTTAGTGAGTCAAATCTCGGTGGTGTTACCTCGGGGAGAACTTGAGCAGCTCGGCCTCCAGCTCCTCCTGTATTCCGGTCCTCTTCTTTTTCAGGTACACGGGCGGCAGGGTGATGTGTCTCCGGTGCGTGTTCATGACCAGACACGAGTACGGCGCTGACAGCAGCTCGGAGGCGGCGGCGAAGGACGGGATCGAGCTCGGGATCACGTCCGCGACTCTGCCCGGAACGAAGGGCGCCTTGGCCGACTGGGCCTGGGATTCAGCCTCGGGAATTTCACCAGACATTTTCACATGTTTTGGGTCGTCTTCAGCATGCTCGAAGTTCGCCATGCTGTTAGGGAAAGACCGGAAGACCAACAACAGGAGACTTCCGCTTTGAGGAGCGCGCAACGCTGATCAAACACGAGAAAACATTTGTTTAAGTTGCCACCTGCTGGTCAGGAGAAGGTATCACAGCCGAGTAACGGGTTGTTTTTAACCAGAGAAATCTGTATTTTTACACAAAAAATACTGTAATCCTTTATTTTGCTAGTAAATTATCCATCTTTAAATTATCAGTTATCAGATAGAATTAAAGTAAAAGGTAAAATTATTTTTCTCTAGGTAATGAGGAAACATCACCAAGAATGGAAATACTCAAGTAAAGCATCAGTACTTCAGAACTTCATATCACTAATATGATAATAACCTTTAAGGTGGATCTTGCTTCATTGTCTTATATTAGCCTTGAAAAGTGAAAATAAAATTCAGATGATGCTGTACATGCAAATTCCTGCTTTGAACTTTATAATTGTATTATCGTACAGGAAGACTGGGGCCTTGTAATACACACTGCACGGAGACCAGAAAGCATGAGAGACTGATGAAGCTCATTTTGTTGCCTCTGGGCCCCATAGCAGGATAATATAGTTTATATCCCATAGTTTCTTACATTGCTCATTTTTATAAAATGGTTTCAAAATATATTTTTTTAAATCAAGATTTTCAGCACAGTATTTTGATAACCTACGTATATGAACCTGTCCTCTTATTGACATCACTGTAAATGCTGCGTTTTCTTACCAGCATGCCCTTTGTTGTGTCAACTGCAATTTCATTGATTCTGTTACCAGATCTTACCTGCAAATGGGACATTAAGATCATAAGGGTGACCTGAAGTGTCAGTTTGTGCAACTGTAGTACGCACACACACACACACACACACACATAAACGGCGCTGTGGCTCTTTTCTGCCTGTTGTCACATTGATAAATAGTGACACGGTTTCTTAGTCAGCAGGAGCTGAGGGCACTAGAAAATACACACACACACACACACGTTTGGTGCTTTCTGGACTACACAAACATAATGATGAGCTACTAAGCAGCATGATGTTGTCAGATAAGTCTAAGATGTGTCTGTGTGCATTGATGTGAGTGCATGTAATAAAGTTTTATCCTTCAGCTGTGAGGGGTGCTGTAAAAATAAGATTCACTTCATCAATTAACTTTATGATGAGTGAACCCTGAGAACAACCACACGTTTCACCTGATCCCATAGGAGTTCAGTGACTTATTAAATCCTGCTTGACGTAGATTATGCTGACAGTGTGGTGTGCAGATTGTCGATGTGTGATTTCTACACTTGGTTTTTAACATGCATTCATTGATCAAAGTGTATTGATCAATGTGCTATAACGTGACTAGCTGAGAAATAACCCACCACACTTGCATACTCAGGGAAACATGCGTACTCAGTCACACCACACACATACTGTGCACACATTTCCATTCTAAAATAAGTCATTAGTCTTGTTCGGAGGGATTAGATGGGCCTAATCTGCAGATTTTGCGATCACAATAAACTCACCTCACTACGTGTACAAATTAATCTATCAACTGCACCACTGATATTTGTCATACTTTAATAGAATGCACTTTTATAAGAAGCATTTATAAAAATATGATTTTAGATACGGTTAAATTCCTGGTATACAAGCATGGATATACAATACAGTACATTGTGCATCATTCCATTATTAGACATACAGATTACTGCACCTTAACATCTGCATTCCATAAACCCATATAAAGACAGAGAGAGAACAAGGACACTGAGACTGAAATAGCAGTAGTTCTTCAAAACAAGTGAATCAGCTGCATGCTTTGTTTGTGCTCATCACTTTGAGGCATCTGACTGGATAAAATCTACGCTTCATGCTGATTAGATTAAAGGTCAGTTGTTTTCAAGCAGACATTTGTCACCTGAATTGTGACCCAAATGGCAGCTCTCCATCCCCACTTTGGTTTGAGTTGAACAGAAAGGGGCTTGAACCTGTGTTTGCATAATAATCCATACCGTACTCTGGCCATCAAAATGTCTTTTCTACTCTGGAGGCAGAGAAGCGTGTTCCAAAGTTAGAGACTCCCTGCAGTCAGGATAGAGTTACTTTGTATGTTGCAGGGCATGTAGAAGAAAATATATGTATGCTGCAATTTTCAGCAAGCAATTCATTGCCGCTGTCTCTGTTTCGGCTGTCTGCTTGTGGTGATGCATCATCACGGTGATGTCGCAGTGTGCCCGTTGTAGGAGACCTGAGGAATGCCGTTACTGGAGTTGTCCAGGATCTCCTTTTAGGGGGAACACACAAACACACTTGATGTCTTAACATACGCTATGCATACATGTAATATTCAGCATGCTGGAGCTGCAGGTTGCTGCTTTGTTGCTACCATATCCTCCTACCTTCTCAGTCATCTCGTGTGAGTGGTGCAACGAGTGCTCTCTCTCCAGGAACATCCTCTGCTGCTCAGAGCTGGCCAGACGACAGGTCAACCACGTGGATAAGGTACATGACGAAATCCCTGGACAAGACAGGAAAGAGGACAATTGGAACTGCCCTGAAGACCACACATTGTCTATTTAGCAGTTGGTGTTTTGTTATTTTATTAATTCCATACTTTTGGGTCTATGCACCACAAACACACAATTAAGAACCAACATTGCTCCTAAACTTTACATAACTTATTTCAATGTAAACATCTTCTAGACACCTTAAGATAGATGTATTTCAAAGGCATTAATTGTCACAATCAAAAAAACTAATAAAGAGACATTTGATGTCATTTTAATTTTCATCATGATTTGTTGTGTTCTGCAATTCTCTGTTTACCCAGACAGGCCAGAGTCATAGCAGCCAGGTGGATTGAGTGCATTGAGTCTGGTCGCTTGTTCAGAGCTCGTACAAACTGGAAGTTGAGGATCCCACCAATCAGACCGCAGATGCAGCACGCTGAAAATAGGATCATCTGAAGGGCAGAGACAGACAGAATTGTTTGTGCTGCTGCAAACAGCAGAATTGATATCCTATCAACAAAACTGTAAACAAACTGACAAAATGTGATGAGATGGGAGATACAAATCACTACTGAGCTTCCATCTCCATCATTCTGCTTTTTTTTTTTTTTTTTTTTTTTGGACAACGGCTGCTGTGATGAGTAATGCATATCAGTCAAAATAAATCTCATTTCCTATTAGAAAATTGGATCGCTCTCAAAGCACGCTATCTCTCCCAGAAATATTGCTCGGCTTGTAAATACCCTTTTGTTTCTCACTTGCTGTATTTGTGCTTGTGTTTGTGTGATTCATGTGTTTAAAAATAAAAACGAAAATGAGAATCAGCTTGTTCTTCCGTCACGATGTGATGGAACAAAAACTGTAGTTAAATTGCTTTGGAGGAATATTAATAAAATCCAGTTGATTAAATTCTACTGATTCTGATTGCATGTGTGTTTGTATATTGTGTCTAAAGTGCAGGTAATCTTTCACTGCTCCTAGTACAGATGCCTTTAGTCCCTTTAACTGCATGGAAAAGGGCATCTCCAATTTCAGTCATTATCCGGTGAAGTGTGGAAAGTGGCTGGCAGGAGTCTGGAGCCTAACAAACCTAATGCAATCATCACCCCACGGGCAGTCGAGGACGGAGGCGGTGGGAGCAGATGAGAAAAGGAAGATTGAGAGAGTCAAAGCATCATAATTGGGAGAATGAGAATGAACAGAGAGGGCAGAAAGATGGATCACAGCGATGAAAAAGGGGAAAGATATGATGGCGACAAAGACAATAGGTGGGGATGGATAGAGTGAATCACAGGGAGAGAAAGGTTGAGAGATGTCTCTGTTACAGCAGATTGTGCTGACACTGATCTATCATTAGTGCCTGCCCCACAGGAGACAGAAAGAGTTAGAGAGAAACACGAAGACTTGGAGTCGCAGAGAGACTGGGAGGCGATCGCTGAACAAAACAGAAGCAGAGAACGACAGAAAGAGAGGAGAAGAGGTGACTGCTTGTCTCCTCTGGTTTCCGCAGACGTCTCTCTCAGAGCACAGTGTATGCACCTGCACAGAGGACAACACACACACATTTGGATGTTTGGCACCCGAGGTAAATGTGTGTATTGTGTATATTTGCATCTTTCATATAGTATACTATACACACAGTACACATCATTTGTACACATGATTTTACATTTTAATTCAACATTAACCATTTGTTTTTGTTTAAACTGAAGTGTAAAAGCGATCAATTTGAGGTTATGTGCCACGCTATTTGTTGCTCAGGAACATTAGTTCTACTGTATGTGGGGAAAATCTATTTAAACACAATAAAAATAAAATGGCATATTTTTGTTTTCTTTCTGCAAAGGAAAGATATGATTGAGGATGAGATTTAGAGGTGCTGGTAGGTGGATATGTACCTTTTCCACCAGTACTTAGTGGAGCAGCAGGAATATGCTGTGTATAGAAAGACAACACAATCTAACCGAAGAAGAAAGACAACAAAAGAGACTTTTGGGTCTCAGAGCAACAAAACAACAAAATATAGTCATACTTACAATAAGACCTGTTCTCTTTCGAGCGCACAGCACTCCACACATCCCACAGAGCAAAAACTGAAAAGATAGAACAATAAATCAACAAATGTTATGTAAAGAAACTACGTGGACATAAACCTCGCTCCTCCTTGTCTTGACAACAGCAAGGGTGAAAGTATTCTTTACACTCAGTTATTCAGATGCAATTGTCTACCCCCTAAAAATAGAGTGAGCGTTTAGCAGGAAGCCGTATTGTCCTGGATGTCAGTGATTCAGAATGAAGTGGAACAGCATGACGGCGTATTATGCTGGCAGAGTGCATTACAAGCGAAGCAGCACAAAGAGCTGTGAGCTGCGTTGTTTTGTTGAAAGTTGGTGGAAGCAGTAGTGTGTGTGTGTGTGTATGTGTGTGTGTGTGTGTGTGTGTGTGTGTGTGTGTGTGTGTGTGTGTGTGTGTGTGTGTG
>JAUYWH010000003.1:11849373-11860047 GCA_034779795.1 Ctenopoma multispine | reverse complement strand
TGTGTGTGTGTGTGTGTGTGTGTGTGTGTGTGTGTGTGTGTGTGTGTGTGTGTGTGTGTGTGTGTGTGTGTGCGTTTAAAGTGAGCCCGTCCAAAGACTCCAGATGGTGTGTGGACACATCTTTTTCTGCAAATGGTTGGAGGGTAAAATAGCAAGTTGGTCATCCATCACAATCCTCCACTCCAGATGTTGACATATACACACACACACACACATCCATACACACATACAAACACGTGCTGTAACTGCTACAAACAAGATTATGTATATTTCATTGCTTATTTTCTGTTGCGTGATTTCTTTGCTCAGAGAGAGAAAGTAAGACACTAGAGGTTGTATTTCACCTTCTACAGATGACTTAGTGAAAGTGCCTGAACCCGAGAGGTGTCTATGTGTCTGAATGGAGAAGAGTTAGGTTGGCAGGAGAAGCATGATAAGAAAAGCATAAATATGCAATGAAGCAATGAAGAGGAATGGAAAGATGACTGGGGATGTGTTCACAGCAGAAGAGGAAAGAGAGAGGGGAGCTGAGGGGTGAAAGAATAGGGGGGAGAGAGGAGGACGAAGAGAGCTTATGTAATCAATCAATGGATTCTTACAGTGTGTGCTCTGACAAAGACAACCAATTCTAATATCAATTCATCCTCTGGGGCTCACAGCAAATGTGAACTTCTTTCTCCAGCACACTTTTGTATTTTACTTTTCCATTGACTGTTTCATGTTCTTCTGTAAACTGCAGAGTAGTCGTGCACTCTCAAGGTCGAATCTCCGCCATGCTCTCCTTCTCACCTTTTGACTCACGGCTGTAGCCAACACTCCCTCTGTCAGCTCTTAACAGGACGCCGAACTTGCTGAGTGTACAATGAGACAGTGTCGGTCATGGAAGGTCAAAGGTCACGTGGCTGGCTGGCTTAATTAATGCCTGTGCAGTGAGAAAGGTTAGCAAAAAGGAGCCTAGTTGCTTGTAATAAAAGGTGATTCCACCGTCTGTGTAAAGTAACTAATTAGCTCTTGTGTGTGTCTATAAGCATGTGGAAAGACTAAAGCCTATAGAAGGTGAGTGTTTCCTACCCCCTTGAATGTAACATGAATGTAATCACCTGTCACATCTGTCAGAAAGCATGAAGCGGTGAAATAATTTTCTGTTTCAAAAGGCATGAACTTTTTCCGCTCCGTGGGTGTGTGAGTGCTGGCTCCAAACAACGAGAACGTACCCTGAAAATGTACATTTCCTCCAGCTGCTGGGCACGTTGCTGCAGTCAGTGACTAGTGGAGTAATGCCCTTGAACTCAGGACAAAAACAACAAAGCACACATGGGCTGGCATCGCTCCCAGGCACCTAAAGTCTGAGTCGGACTAAGACGGAGAAATCCTCTTAAAGCTACTCAACATTCGCTTTTATGACATGGGTAAATACCTATGAAACTTTTCTGCTTGTTTCTGGTTACTAATAAGATAACTTAATTAAAGACAAGAAAGTGAGTCATGACAATGACAAAAACAGCAACTGCCAGTGAAGCCAAGGGAAGGTCAAAACAATATGAACTGCAGGAGTTAAAATGGACATGCATAAGACTTGAAAGTATGGGAAATGTAATGTCTAAGGAAAGTTCAGCAAGGCTTCCGTATCCCAGATATTAAGGAAATAGTTCTTCATTTTGGGAAATACCAACATTTACTTACAATCAATCCACTTTGATCTGCTCCACACTCCCTCTTGCCTCCTCCAATATGCCATGTTTGACAAAAGTCTTCAACAACACCTCTCATTAGAGCACAATACTACAAAAGATATTTGGAAATCAACCGCAGCTTTATTAGATTTATTAGATTGGAAACAGAGGCAAACAGCTAGACTGCTCAGAACTTTAGAGAGAGCAAGGGTTACTGTTTGCACTGGTTACTGTGGCATAATAACATCTTTTCTAACCGTAGACACTCATTTGAGCAAATAACAATACACATAGGATTTAGTCATTATAGCAGAAATCAGTGCAATAGTTTCCATTGTTGTTTTGTTCCACTTAGTAAAAATGAATACTTATTCTTATTTGAATTCTTACTAACGGTCTTAAAAGGGGAACTCCCACAGTTTTACATTTCAAAGTCTGTTTATGAACAGTGTGATCTGGGGCAGACAAAAAGTTTGATTAAAAAAATAAAAAATTTGCAGGTGTTGAGTTTAAGAAATTAGTTTACCAAAGCTCTGTAGTCTTTTCTGAATACATGATGGTATAATATTTAAACCACATCATAGCTCAAATCTCATATATATCAACAGTTTGTTATATTTAATTTATTCCAGGAGTTCTGCAACGAAATACTATATACTGTTTACACGTCTGTAAATTCACAGCTTGCCCTCCTTTGTAATGAGTTCCCCTGTTCTCCAGATCAACAGAATAAGCCTGAATAATATTTTTCTTTCAAGCCCACTTGAATAAAAGTAAAATATTCCCACGCACTTTCACTTTTACTCAAGTCTTGCTGCCCACCATAGCTCTGTAACAATTGTTTTTTAACTTTTTAATCGAATCCTTACTCATCAACAAATGAACCAAATGAAGAACCAAACATGCAGAAACATTCAGCTGAATCTCCCATGAGAAAGGAAACGGTTACCACAGGAAGAAAAACAAAGGTAGAGACACTCATTAATTTGTAAAAATCTGCATTTCAATTCAGCTGCACAGAAATAATGTCACAGCAGCAATAACATATCATCTGTCAGTTGGGTACAAACATTTTTTTTTTACTACGGCTGTTTCAGATACTCAACAAAAACCCAATAAAACATTGTGATCTCTTATAAACACTGGTACAAGTAGAAGAATTACTTTCTTTTCCGCAAAGTTAACATCCACTGACAGTCATAAACAGATATTACTATACAAAAAAACAAGAGACATAAGTGGTCCCAGCGAGCACTTTTATCAAAATCTGTAAAGCACACTGTTTATTTACATTGAATTACAAGTGAAACACTACACCTTCCTGTCTGTTAGCACATTATGCTGTCTGCATGTGTCTTTGCATGTCTGTCTCTGTGTTTTTCTTTCCAAAACTTTATTTGTTTATATGGCTCTCTCTGACTTCCGCTCTCTCTCCTGCTGTAACCTGGCCTACCTGTCAGTAAGGTGATTGTTTTGGCATGGTTACATTGTCACCCTTAAATTTTAAACAGCCATTCATGCATTATCCATCACTATAAAGCACATACACAAACAAACAGACAGGGTGGTATGAGGCTATGCCTCCCAGCTTACCCTTAAATGACCAGACTGGTGGTTTTGCATGGCTTAAACTAATTCAAACTCTTATATCAAACTTTATTAAGTAAGATTAATCACAAGTTTGTTTTATTGAAACAATAAAGAGAATGACAACTTACTGGTAACTGGAGGGTTTAATAAAGTATAAGTAATGTGCATCATGAGATTCGTGAGAGGTAAAACATGCAAAACCAAATGTATGCCAACAAACTTTAGATTTCAGAATAGCAAAACAAAGAACATCAGTGTGTATGTGTGTGTGCACGCGTGCATGTGGGTTTGTATTAATCGTGTTGTGCAGACATAGCTCTATCTGTGCACTCTGCATTGTGGAGTCCCCATAATGTAGTGAAGACTTAGTGTACGGTTTGGGGTAGGTAGGTATTGTTAAGATTCAGGTAACACTCCAGGAATTAATGTATGTGAATGTAATATCCCCCTTGGGTGGTGAGAACGTGAATGGCCTCGCTAGCAGAGATTCCAGGCAGAGGCATATTGATTAAGAGGTTAATTGATGGGGAAGATTAATTTTGTTAATGAACATGTGCACATGTATATATATGTGTATGTGTGTATTCTTTATAGTCCATCAATTGTGTCAGCAGGAGATCTGACTTTTAAACCCTTTTCGTGTTCATCTGTTTTTAAAATTTAATTAAAATGAAGGCATATTAGAAAAAGTAATCTGTTGTTTTTTTATGTCAACAGCAATCTTTTTAAGAATTTGTCTCTCAGAATTAAAAACAAGTTCCAAAACTTTCCAAACAACTTTCCACTCTCAAACAGTTGATGTTAGCGTTTGTGTTGACACTGTTAAAACATCCACAATGTGTTTTGGATCTACACTATTTCCTGTATTTCCTAAGTTGTATATCTCAGCATTTGAGCAGCAGCTGCTGTGTGGGCAGCAGCCCTGCCAAGTAAACAAGGCTCTTATTAACTATTAAACACTTCACAGCAGGGTCTGCAAAACACATACACACAGGCATACACTGACACACACAACAACACTAGTAAGCACAAATGCAAGTACATTTGAAGAGTGTGTGAGAGTCCCAGTGCAGGGTCAGTGTCCTCCTTTTTCCTCCAGTCCCAGTGAAATTAGATCGCTCTCTCCATCCTCTGTAAGGAGGTTGCAAGGAGGTTGCAAGTACATTTGAAGAGTGTGTGAGAGTCCCAGTGCAGGGTCAGTGTCCTCCTTTTTCCTCCAGTCCCAGTGAAATTAGATCGCTCTCTCCATCCTCTGTAAGGAGGTTGTACGCTTAAACACCGACCAGTTCACATCCCTTTTGGCCTCTTACGGATGGAAAGGTTAATGACTTAGTAAGCAGAGTGAAAGCCAACCTGATTCAGCTTTACTACAAACAGCTAAGACCTTGAAACATGCTCTCTTTAGTGTGAAATTACAATTATACAATAATATATACAATGAGGGGTCACAGAAACCTAATTTTATCTGAATTAATGAGCTCAAGACATAGAATCTCTTCAAACCTCAAAAGTCCTGCACCTTCACATTTGAGCTGCAACGGTCATACAATTGTAATCCCATTATCATCAAAGACCTTTCCTGTTCCTGTTTCACAGGATATTTTTTGTTCTATTTATTCCTTATTTACAGTGTGGCACCACAAGAGGGCACAGTTTTACAGTGCAAGTCTGTCTTTTAACTGCAGGGGTGCATTTATTACATTTTTATTTATTAACAATTTAAAACATAGAAAGTATTCTCAAGCTGAGTTTTTAAATTCCTCTTGTATAATTTACTCTATTATGGTTTTCGACTTGAAACCCTTTAACTTGAGGGAGTTTAACCTGTAGGTTGAGAACCACTGTGCGAAAAAGCTCCTGAACTTAACTTTTGATGCTTTAACAATTTAGCTGTTGATACATTTCAGTGTAGAACTTGTAATAGAGTAGTTTAGTTACACTACTAAACTTCTCTCCCCCTGCTCTGTTACACTCTGCTACAGTCACACCCTGCCCAGCACTTACAAACTTACTGGTCAGGCACATATAATGGACATTTTGGAAGTACTGGAGCATAAAATAAAAAAATATTTGAAAAGTTGCGTACTGCACCTTTAAGTAAAGCGCCTAAGAACTTATTCTAACACTTTGTACAGTTACTGTGTCCAGTTATTGCCTGCTCACTGCCTTTTTTTTTTACTTTAGCTTACAGCGGAGCTGCATTTCAACTTCAGTGCAATTTTGTCTGGTTAATTTATTTAAACATTCACTGTTGCCTTGATGTTTTCATTCTCCACCTCTCTCTTGGCTCAGCCCTGACAACAGGAGCAGCCCACAGAATGAGACAGAAACTCGTTCACCCAGGAAGGAAACTCCCTGCTATCCAAGAGGACGTCAGTCCAAAGTCCACTACAGCATCTGTGTGTGTGCATGTGGGAGAGAAGAAGGAAATAAGGGAGCCATGCCAATGTGCACATATTAACTGACTCCGTGCAGAGCAAAACATCAAAGGGTGAGCTTCAATACTGATACTTGCATCCGTTTGTTTATATAAAACAACCCCCATTGCCTGCCTCCCTCACAGGAGATTCAGGATTTTTCCAAATTTTCAGGTTTTTGTCAGTATGACCGAGTTCAGAGAACCGATACTTCCAGTGAAGGATGACATATTTTTCAATGACGCACAGGGAGGGAGAGGGCCACACACACACACACTCACAACCTCATACGGTCAACCCTACTTGGACAAATAAGTTTACAGATTGGCACACATACACCCACACGCTTTTCTAGAGGTGATGTAATAGCTTCCTGGAGTTGCTGGTTTACCAGAGTGAATGACTGAGTGTTTCAGACCTCAACCAACTCTAGGACAGTGCAGATGGTGAATACAGAGCAACAGAACATACACAGTACTGGCATTATACAGTCTGATCCTGCTGACCTTCCTGTTTGAATATGAATGTGTTCACATGAACGTCTGTTTCGCTGCACACTACACTTAAAATACATGTAAACACTACTACCAGTTTTACAACATGTACATTATAATCATACCTATTATATTTTCCTAAAGATTATTTTAATGCTGTAAATACACTAACTCGTGTTTCTTTTCCTTTTCCCGTTCCCTGTGATGTTTTTCATGTCTAGAATGGGGGGGTCACCATTTATAAGGATACATGTGGGTGACATTATACACATCAAAACTACTCCACTGAACTACAGGTAGCAGTAATGCACAGAGAAACACCAAAGGCAGGCAAGAAGAAGACTCCACGCTGACTAACGAGGATGTAAACGATCAAACAATTTATTTATTGTTATTTACAACAAGCAAACAAAAATCATCTATGCCAATTTTTTTCTTTGCAAGTAAGAATTCATTATAGTTAGTTACACAAAAACTCCACAACTACCTATAGCCAACTACAGGCTATAGGCCCTTTAAGTAGCAGTTTCTAAAACTGCAGTTCATTACCGATTGAAGCTAGCAGCAAAGCTTAATCTCCATTTGTTAAGGCAGACACCTGAACATTTTTTCCTTGACTGAGCTGAACAGCAACAGTTTTCACTTCCTGTTTTGTGCCACACCAAAACCCTATGCAATTTTATACCCAATTAACACGAAATGGATATCTATAAAGTTATCTTACTGGTGGTTTCCTTTGACGTCTATTTATTGTGGGGTTTTCAAAATGAATGCATAGTTTACTGATGATACAAACTATTTCAAGCTAATAAAGGACACAAACAAAACCCTCTGCTCTCTAGGCCCCTTGCAGGCCAGATGCAGATGATGATCTGATGGATTTCCCCTGCTAATGATACTTGTGTGTAAATGTACATGGTGATAGTAAGAAGATAATATGACATGACTATATTCCTTTTCCCTGACTTTTACTCATCAGGAAATCCTCTTCTGGCATTTTAATTTATTCAGATAAATTTTATGGTTTCTTTATGAGCGCACTCACAGCACCTAATTGTGCATGTCTAATCTGTAATGCCTTCTGGGAATACAAACCGAGACTCCCTAACCCTGACTGAGAAATCGAAATTGAAACATATACTCGGGGGTACTACCTGGAAACCTGAGCCCATATGAGTGCTGGGCCACACGGCAGCAGTTTTGTCAGGGAAATCTAACCTGGTTGGAGGCTCAGAGGAACGAGTGCTCAGTGTGAGTGTGTATGTGTGGACTGGACTGGACTGCAAACTAAGCCACAGGATGGCATTTCATTGTTACTCCTCCCTGCAGCAGCATTGCAGTCTAAAACATGTTATTCCCCTGAATATAGACACTGTGGCTGAATCTCCTTTAGACAAGCAACCTCTCTCCCTCCCACTATCTTGCTCTCCCTCTCTTTCTCATGGTGATGCTGGCACTGAGCCTGAGAGCTCTACTCTGTTGGCCTTGATAGAATTACAGTTACAAAGTGCACAGCAGCTGGCACCCAGGATGTGGGTGAGAAAATCAGGGACTCTCCAAGACTCCCTGGTGAGCGGAAAAGGGCATCATGGGGATAATAGATAACCGAGGGCTTCAGGCATTCTGTTCCTGCATTTCACTTTCACATTTCAAGGACAAATGAGTGTGTGGGTTTCTGAAATGTGTCCAGACGATTACAGTAACAGGTGTTCGTCATTCATGGTTTCACTGTGAGGCCACTGAAACTAGAGTTTAAGGGAGATTATATTTTTGTATCATTTATTATTAAGTTTTATATATATATATATATATATATATATATATATATATATATTATGTGCTATTTTTTTTTTTTTCAAATGCAAATGCAAAAAAAAAGGGTAACTCAGGTAAAACATTATGTCTATGTAACACAACTTCTCTGTCGCACACATCTGTAAAACACACTTCACTGTAGAAAATATTAAAAAGATTTTTTTTAAGTTAAAAAATATTATTACTAGCACAGTATCGGTCTTTAAATTGAATGTGACCACATTTTCCTGATTGCTCTACAAGCACTAAGCATCATATTGCATCATATTGAGTCTCCATCAGTTTCATATAACATATCACCATTGAAATATTTTTGTCACTTTCGCTATAAGCAAAAATTGATTTTCAAGCTGACTGAGTTGAATATCTTTTTGCATCACCCAGTTTATGACAGACTGAGTTACTGACATTAAACTTCTACCAAAAAGAAAGAAAAAAACTAAACAATATAAAACAAAAAAACACATAATCATGGGTCACTTTGGTCTCTGTGCGTCTGTTATGTGCCGACAGTCATGCTAGTGGTTGACTGAAGCGTAGGTGTCTGTATATGTCTTTGCGTGCCTACGTTTGACCACAAAGCCACTGATGACCAACGTGAATTTCAGCATTGAAAGAGTATGTACCACGGGCTTTCCTTGGTTGTGTCCAGGAGGCGGCAAACGGATGTTTTCTGAAAACTTAGTGCATTATCATTCAAACCATGAAACCCCAAAAGAAAATATTTCATTCTTTTCATTCAATATCCTGAACTTTTCAGTTCAAACCTCCAGACATTACATTGTCACATGCAAAATAATATTCTTAGAGCCCAGGACTTAAAGTTTCCAAGTACCAGATAACGTCAGAGAGTGGTACAAATGAAATTCTTAAGTAAAACATCATCACTGGCACATTTGTAGGCTTCAGTAATGAGAAAGATGGAGGAGGAAGTTGATCAAATAGCACAAGTTGAAACAGGAAGAGCTAGGGTTTATGGGTATTGTGGTCTCAAAATGGAAAAAACACTTGCGCAAATATTACCACTGTAGTAGAAGGTGGGGGATTTTTTTGCTCAGAATTTATCAAAGTTTTTCAAATATGTAAACATGCTACTTAAACATTACTGTCTAACTATCACATTTTGAGGTGAATAAATAAATACATATAGTAAATGTGTTACAAGTGAACATTTATGGTTGTGATTTGTGCTTTCATTCTTTACGTAGTTACAAAGTACATCTTTTATCTGAGTTATTTATTTGCAAAATAACCGCATTACAGTATTTTGTACTTTAGTTCTTCTCCTTTATGTGTTCTGAACTAAAGGTCCACAAATACATTACACATAAAGAACAGATGCACATGTACTTCCAAAATTAGGCGCATAAATGCAGAGAACCGCCACCAAAGCGTTAAACCCAAATCTGAGTGTAAGGAGTTCATACTGTACCTTCATCCCAAGGGTCGTGAATCTGTGTGTAAAGCAGAAGGGGAATGGGTAAAAGTTAAACAATCTAAAAAATAATAGTTAATAATTTTGATTTGTAAGTATAGTCCAGTCAAAAGTGTATTTATTTTATTATTTTATGTAATAGATCTTCACTGTTGTCCACAAACATGTTATATTACACTGAACATGGGCACTGAGTATTCAGGTACTTACCTGCACACCAAAACTGCACATGAAAATCCTAAATATATTTACTCCTGTTTGAGTAGTGTAGAAATGTTTAGCTTTTTTTGAAGGATGTTTAAAGTAATGAATATGTTTAGTGCCAGAGAGACATCAGTGTTGGTTTGGGTCTCTGAAAAGTGTTGGACATCACAGAAATCAGTTTATCCCAATGTGACATCCTCCTAACTGAAAAAGTAGATCATCTGTAAACATAGATCCCACACATTTAAGGGTATATTATTTGCAAAATAAGAATTAAAACATAAGCATTCAACTGTGTGCTGTAAGATCTAAGATCTGGTTCACACAACTTACACATTGTTCTCAATTTGACATTTAAAATAGTGAAGTGGTTACAATAGAAACACAGTGGCTCAAACAAAGCAAGGCATCTGTCGTTGCAAACAATTGCTTTTTACTATCACCTAAAAATTTTCAGTTCTACATTGAGTTTCCATGGAGGGGACTCTTTGACTATATAAATACATAAATACGCACAGGAACAGGAACAAGAAACGTTCCTCTGTGCTATTTTTGGACTTTCATGTTATCATAAAGTGAAATACGTCTGTCTGCGGGCAGACCTTGAATTATACCAGAAGCTAAATATAAAAAACTTGTAGCAGACTCTTGATTTATACTGTGCAGTCTTTCCGGAAGCAGAAATTTCACGATGAATCTGAAAGCAAACAAGGTCACTCAGTTGTCTGCTCAGACATAAATGTCACATACTGTATGCGTGGTACTGTGCAAATGTAGGTGTCAAGTGGTGATACTACTTTGATAAGTCTAACAAAGGGAAATTCAGTTTACTAAATGGCAAATCTTGACATATAGTATGAGAGGGGAATTCATATTTCTGTGTTTATACTGATCGTGATCAACTGCATTCCTGTACTAGAGTAAATGTTAATGTGTAGACACAAAAGCTGACATTCAGACACAGAAATAAAAAAAATACACATTCTAAATTTCTTCCAAATGTAGTGGGGGGGGGGGGGGGGGGGGGGGGGGGGGGGGGGGGGGGG